>CM054057.1:719408533-719991109 GCA_028641055.1 Alopecurus myosuroides | reverse complement strand
GCATATTTGTCATTCGTTTCCTAGACCACTTAAGCACAATGGTCAAACACTTCCAAGTGTTGTAATCAAACATCAAAAACTAGGATTAAGAAATATGTCCTTTCACTTGGCAACACAATGCCTTAATGAAGTTGTTGGGCCTCGGGTATAAAACTGTATATAAGAAAGGTGTGCAAAATAGAGTGGTTGATGCACTCTCTCGTCACATTCATCTAGAGACCAAAGAATTAATGGTAGTTTCTTAGTGTAAGCCAGTATGGTTTGAGGAAGTGGCTAAAGGCTATCTACAGGATCATACTGCTGCAACAAAGCTGGCTCAACTAACAATGCAGTCCCCGCAGAGTTCTTATACTCTACAGCAAGGTCTTATGAGGCACAACGGCCGTATCTGGGCAGGTCCCAATCATGCTAGGCACCAACAAATCGTGCAAGCATTACATTCTACTGCAGTGGGAGGCCATTCTATATTCCATGCCACATACCATCGTGTTAAAAATATTTTTTCTTGGCCTGGAAAGAAGAGTCATGTTAAACAATTTGTTGCTAGTTGCACGTCTGCGAGCATGCTAAATCAGAACATGTCTTTTATCCTGGTCTACCGGAACCACTCAAAGTTTCAAAGAGTGCTTGGCAGGTGACTATGTACTACATCAATGGATTGCCTCTATATTTGGGTTATGACCGTATCATGGTGATAGTGGATTTTTTTTCACATATGCACACTTTGTTCCATTAAAACACCCTTTCATAGTATTTTCGGTGCCGATGAACTACGTCAAAGAAATCTTCAGGCTGCATGGATTGCCTGAAGCAATTCTATCAGATAGGGATCCTATATTTACTAGCACATTGTGACAAGAGATGTTTAGATTGACTCAAATTGTCATGAGGATGAGTTCAGCTAGACATCCAAAAACCAATGGCCAAATAGAGTGAGTAAACCAATGTGTTGGAGGGTTCTTGTGCTTCTTTGTCAGTTGATGTTTGAAACATTGGGTGAAGTGGATTCTTTATCTGAATTTTGTTATAATAACACCCTTCTTTAGCCTTAGGCAAAACCCCACTTGAAGCTCAATATGGGCATGCTCCTCACCACTTTGGTGTAGATATTGTCGAATCATGTGTTGTCCCGGAGATTCAACAGTGGCTTTGCGGCAGGGAGAACATGATTCAACTCCCTATGAAATATCTATTGCGTCAGCAACAGAGAATGAAAAACCAAGCTGATAAGAAACACACAAAGCGTCACTTTGCAGAAGGCGAGTGGGTTTATCTGAAACGGTAACCTCACGTGCAAACTTTGGTGGAAACACAAGGTACGCAATTTTTTTTCCTTCGGCTACTATGGACCTTTCTAAGTGCTCCAAAATTGGAAACAATGGCCTACAAGTTACAATCGCCAAGTTCTTGTCAAATTTGAAGGGAATATGCCCGAGAGGCAATAATAAAGTGGTTATTATCTTATTCCTTGTTTATGATAAATGTTTATTTCTCATGCTAGAATTGTATTAAATAGAAACGTTGATACATGTGTGTTTAATAAACAAACAATGGTTCCTAGTAAATCCTCTCTTTTAACTAGCTCGTTGATTAATAGATGATCAAGGTTTCCTGATCATGAACATTGGATGTTGTTAATAAAGGGGTCATGTCATTAGAAGAATGATGTGATGAACATAGACCCAAATTAAGTATAACAATACGATTAAGTCTTTTAGTTTATATTGTTATATCTTGCATATGAAGTAACTTATTCCATAGAACATGATATCATGTCAATCACTAATACCGGAAGGGTGCTTTGTTGTCATCAAACGTCAAGTCGTAACAGAGTGACTATAAAGGTGTCATTGGGTAATCAGAAAGTATTAGTTGAGGCTCATGGATCAAGAGTGGGATTTTTCCATCCAAATGACGGAGAGATATACTCTGGACCCTCTCGGTGATATCACATCGACACCGCTTGCAAGCACGTGATTAGGTCACAAGGATGGCATATCACGGAACGAGTAAAAGAGTACTTGTCGATAACGAGATCGAACAAGGTATGGTTGATACCAATGATCGGATCTCGGACAAGTAAAATATCGCGAGACAAAGGGAATTGGTTACGACGTTGATGGTTCACACGATCACGAGATTCATCGTTGAATATATAGGACTCATCACGGATCTCTAGATCCCGTTGTTGATTATTGATCGGAGAGGTGTCTCGATCATGTCTATGTTAGTCGCGGACCGTAGGGTGACACACTTAAGGTTCGATGACGAATTTGAGAGGATACGGAATATCAGAGAAAAGTTTGGACAACACCGAAATCGTTTTGGGTAATTTTGAAATAGTTCAAGGGGATTCTTGTCAAATGGTTGTTAATAGATTTAACAACTAACCCAAGGGGTTATATGTTAATGGTTGTTAATGGAATTAACAAATATTAAAATAAAGAAATAAATTTGTTTTATTTATTTATTAAAGAGAACCCTTGGGATTTTGAGTGGGAATTAATGGAAGAATGAGTGGGTTGAGTGGAGATTCCACTCACATGATGAGGGAGAGGTGGAGACACCCAAAAATTTGTGGCTGCCATCCCCTCCTATATAAGGAGGGGTGGGAGCTCCCTCTCCCACACACACACACACTTGTGTCATCTCTTCCTCCCTCCTCCCGCTTCTCCACCACTTGTTCGTGCGCTTGGCGAAGCCCTGAACAATATTTTATCCACCACACCATGCCGTTGTGCTGCTGGAGTTCCGAGGGATCCTCTACTTCCGGATCCCCACTGGATCAAGGGAACGGAGGTCGTCATCGAGATGTACGTGTGACCGAGTGAGGAAGCGCTGCCGGATTGCAGTGCTCATCTTCGCGATCTTGAGATCGATGTGAGTACGACTACATCACCAACGAGATTTGATCTCGTAACGCTTTGTGTCTTCGAGGGTATGTCATCCTTAAGACTATTTCTCCCCGTTGTCTTTCATATCCTGGATTAGATCTTGGCCCTTCGGGCTTATCTCACGTAGGAATTTTTTTGTTTTCTATGCAACGAACCCTTCAAACTTCACCCGGTGATTCACGTTTCTCAACTCAAAATGTTGTGGGAGCAACACCTGTTATCAACAAAGAACTTCCCGAGGTTATGTATGTCCATGCTCAACCTGAGCTAATACTTGGTACTAGATGGAGGCGCATGTGTTCCACAACATAATGACATGTGTGTGTTTGTTGGAAGGGATTACCAGACGTGTCGGCCACCTGGGAAAGTCGTGAACTCGTGAAGAAATTTCCTGATTCACCAGCTTGGGTTCGAGTTGGGCCTCAAGGAAAGGGTAATGTTATGGACCATGTGAACGATGTTGCGTTGAACGATATTGAGCACACCAAATGCTCTCTTCACATCCTTCCTAGCAGCCTCTTGTGTTGAGCAACAATGTGGTTCTTCTCTCCTTCAATATTGCGGATTACGTTCACAATGTAGACTACAAAGTGCAGATGCCATCGGCAAGATAGTACCCTGTTGTGTATGGGTGGCCATTCACCTGATAGCTGACCACTAGAGAATTGCATTGGCAAGTCTATGGAATACAGGAGAGTGCTGAAGTACATTCATATCATTATGAGTAACTAACATGCCAAAAAAGAATCCCAAAATCCAGAGATCTTGACATGACACGGTTTCAAGTATGACTATGCACTTACCAAAGTAAAGGGACCATTCTTTCACCATGCAATCTATACTTCCAAGAATCACAGAAAAACATCTTGTCTCGTTGATCGACAGTAAACGTTGAGTGTCGGCAAGATTTGGCTCGCTAAAATACTAATGGACAAATACCTGAACTACTGCTTTGCAGAACCAAATCATTTAAGTAATGCAAGTAGAGCCACTCATTCGCAAATACTTATCAATGAGATCTCCTGCAACACCATATGCAAGGATCTGGATCGCTGCCGTGCATTTATGGTAAGAAGAAAAGCCAACCTTATCTGTGGCATCGGGTTTGCATTCGAAGTGGTCATGGTACTCCTTCACTCCATCGAGAATACGTAATAACACATGTTCTTCCATCCGAAACCGACAGTGAAAAATACTTCCGGGGTTTGTGGGATGGAAACAATTGCTCATTTACCCCTTCTTTGTCCCGGTCCAAAGTAAGAGCAAGACCCGGCATCTAGCCTTGGTAATATCCACATGAATTCTCATTGAGAGTGTGGATGAGGGTTGTTGCAGTCACCCAAAAATCGGAATCGTTGTTGGATGAATTATACGGAGTATCAATAAAATGGGTGGAAAATAAGTGGTTTGAATCATCCATCTACAAGGAAATGTACAAACGATTATTAGCAAAGGAAAAACAGATGTCCATAGAAAAAAAATATAGGTCATTGCTATACTTGGGCTCGGCTCTGCAAACTAGCAAGCAGGTTGCGGGCAACATGCTCCGACAGCGAGGTCGAGCCAATGGAGGCCCCTTTTCAGCTATCATGTCCTGATGCGCGCGGGGGGGGGGGGGGACACGTCCTGTCAAACCCCCTGCATTCGACGAGGACGGGGGAAACGTGTAACAGCCCTAGGCTGCTATAGAAAGCTTCTACAAAATGTGAGCCAAATTTTCACTTTTCCTTTTCTTCATGCATCATGCTATCCATATTAAATTGCTAAAAATAAATCAAGCAAGCTGCAAAGCCTTAAGAGAAAACAAATCCACTCACAAAGAAAACCATTTCTTGATCTTCCATACTTGTCAAGGATGTTCCAAGAATTGAATTGATAGTTTGGCAACTATAAGAAAATGCCGATTGTTTTAGAAAAATGGAGACATGCAAATTTGGCTTCATTCAAATTGTTTTTAGATTGTCTTCAAAACCTTTAAAGTGTGAAAACAGTGGAGGTGGATTTCTTATCCATGTTTATGTGGGCCTCCACCTTTTTTTTTGGTGAATAATGGATTAAGAAAACAAATGCCATATTTTATTATTTATTTAAAAATTCGAGAAACTGAAAACTCAAACAAGTTACTTCTGGAATGTTTCTCCAACTGGGCTCAAAACTTAACCAATGCTTCCTAATGTTAAATAACGGTCACACAAAAGAGGGCACCAAAAATTGAATTGATTAAAGCCCTGAAAACATAATTTTTTTTCACAGTAGTTAAACTACATAAATTGAGCTGAAAACTTAACCAATGCTTCCTAAGTTAAACAAGTTTGTTCTACAAACTTTATCCAATTTCTTTGAAAACCTTATCATATGCCTTTTATACCAAATAAGGAATGATTGCAAGAGCCCATGATTTTTGGAAGTGGTTAACTATTTTTAATAAATCATTTTCCTTTCTGGTAGATTTGAAATTAATTTAAGTTTGTTCTACAAACTTTTTCGAAATGATCTCACTTTTCTACCAGTACTTCCTGATGCTAAATAATAATATTCCACAAAATATCATGGGGTTTTGAACTAAATAAGTGCCTCAATTATTTAATTTAAATAAATTGCAGAATTGAAATGAAATCAAGTGTGTTTTAACAATCTTATCAAAAGAATCTTGGAAAATTTATCAGCGGTGCAAATTAACAATTAATAATCTTTTCCCAAGTTTCAACAACTTTTGAATTTTTTAAGTGGTTCAATTAATTATTGTACTGAATGTTCAGAAAGGAAGAAAAGGCGGAAAACAGAAAAGGAAAGAAATGCGAGGGGGTTTTCGTAAAAATCGCTCTTCCTCTCTCCTCCTTGTCCAGCGGGCGTGGCCGTGGTGCCACCGCGCTGGCCAGGCTCCCCACGACGCTGCCGCGCGGATGCTCTACAAGGAGGCCCCCGTCGATGACTCACTCCTCTCTCCCCCCTCTCGAGCCCCGAGCTCCTCCCTCTGTGCCCCAAAGCCCAAACCCTGACCCTACTGAAACCACCTCGCCGGAGATGACAAATCGCCGGCGATTGGGGTCCTCCCGGGAAGCGTCGCCACTACCACCTAGACTGCCTCATTGTCCTCTGCGTCTGCGCCACAGGAATCGAGGAGGGAGGACGCCACGAGCCCGCGCCATCCGGTTTCTTCTTCGGCCCCGACGCAGCTCTGGCAAGCTCGTGCCATCGTCTCCGGCCTTGTCCGTCCTCTCTATTGCGTCACACGCTACAAGGGTAATGCGAGCTACCTCCCCGTGGTTTTTTCCCCTCCCGCGCTTCCTAGAACTCTTGCTCGTTGTGGCCATGTCTCGGCCGCCGCCGTTGCGCATGCCGGCGACGCTCCGATGACTTTGAGGGAGCGGCGCCGCCATGGTTAGGTCCCCCTCGTGGTGTGGTAGGATGCGCCGATTGAACCGCGCCGGAGCCGCTCCGCCGGCGAGTGACGGCCGACCGACGTCATCGTGACGTGGGCGCGCAGGCTGACCCAGTCAAACTAACAGTGGCCGCCGCTGTGCTCGCGTGGCGTTCCACCTGGCCCACAGGTCAATGGCACGGGCTAGCCTGCCCCCGGTAGAAAAACGTTTCGTTCCTTTTCCAGAGAAACAAAAGAAAATGGAAAATTTGAAAACAGATTCAAATATTAATTTGTAAAATCCATGACAAATTGAAAAATTCTCCAATTTGAATGATTCAAATTTCTACAAACTCACAGTGAGGAGCACTTTCTGTTTATATAAAAATTTCAACATGTTTCCGTAGAAATTTTACACAAATTAATTAATTACGGAAAATACCATTAAAATTGGAAACTTGCAAAATTCATAACTTGAGCTCTGTTATTCCAAATTGAGAAAACTTGCGCTCTAAATTTTTTTTCTTAACAAACTCTACACAATGGTAGTTTATTGGGCATAGTTGGATAAAATTTGACAAAAAACATCCATTTTTCTGTTCTGGTCAGAAAAGAAAAGGAAAAAGGAAATGGCATAACTAATAAATAATTGTCCAAAAATTATGTTTAATAGCTCAAAATGTTCAGTTAAACATTGTCCACATGTTTTCAAGTATTTTCCATGCTTTTGGAACTGAAAGTACCCCTGTTTAAATTGTTTACCAAAAATGGCAGAAATGAAAGCAATAAGAATTAATTCATATTTATTGTTTTCTGCATCCAAAAATTATGGGGACTATACCAAAATGTTAATCACACCTAATACTAACTGAAAAAAACATTTGCATGCATGTTCAATCAACTTTAACTTGCTGCAAGTTTTCACAGGTGTATAGGTAATTTAATTAATTATGGGAGTGAACCAATATTGTTAAAATTGTGGTCCCATTTAATATGAGTAGAAATTTCGAAATACATTAATATGTCATGTCATCATGAGTGTGCATTGCACATGCTGTAATTGTTGTTTATAGTGTTTCCTTTCCGAGGTTGTTTGTGCTTCGTTAGATCGAGGAGTTGAAGTGCAACCAAAATTCTTCGACGATTCCCACCTCTGTCATTTCAACAAGGCAAGCGTAAATTCACTTCTTTGAGAATCTCTCCTGACCTTTGTTTTCCCTCAAGTATTTTTATCCACCATAATATTGCATTCGATTCAAATGTTTTGGATATACTCTCCTAGTAGTTGCATTTTGCTCCGGACACCAATACCTCTTTCCCTTCCTATTATCCATAGCTTGTGTGTGGCCCGAGATACTGCTATATGCTACTTAATTTCTTAGCCCTGCTTAGTGGAGTGCCTTGGGTACGATGAATGGATCGTGGTTGGAAGATATTATATCATGTCCGGATGTGTTGGAGACCGGTTGTCTCCAATTAAAATGCCAACATGTATGGATGAGTTTCCATCGGTGAATTAATGGTGGTGTTTTGCCTCACTCATGCCCCTAGGAGAGAGTTCTGTTCAACTTGAACCAAGACCGAGCATGCTTCCATCGGTGGGGAATATGGAACCCCTAACGACCAACTAACTTGCGAGGGTGTAGCCCGGGGTCCTTTAGTTTCAGCTTTCCATTTGCGTGTGCGTGAAGAAGATGGACGAGCTATGAACGCGGACGGTGGTGTTTTTGATTTTTTTAATTTCTCCAAAAATCAGGGATGTTACAAGTTTCAGTCTAAAACTATAATTGTTCACATGGTGGGTAGCGTACATATTACAGTCTGGATAACTGACTTGCTTCTAGGTAACTTTTGAATCCGTTTTTTTTGTCAAAACATGTCAATAAGGGATCTAGTTTCGAAGATCTTGTCACGACTATTCAAATGGTAAAAACGGATACTAAATCGGATGAAAGGTTTAAACTACAAAAAGTTTTAAATTTTTAGATTCCATATTTAATGCAAACGATTTAATTAGTTTTGTGCTTTGTGTGCACTACGCATTGGATTTTTGGAGTTTGTCACGCAGCGCGCGGGGGGGGGGGGGGGGGGGGGGAGTGCGGAGAGCTTTGTCCGCGTGCGTGGGGCTATTAGATCACATGTTGTCTAAATGTTCTATAGATAATGCTAATTTTATACCGTTTTATACCTAGCGTCGTCCTATAATTATCATCATGAAATCATTGTACATAGATACACCACTCTCTCGATGATAGTTACCACAAAATACTGATATAGTTACCCACCAAGTATTGATGGAGTTACCCATGTGTTCATGATATAGGAGCCCACCACGAAATCGATTTATTTACCTTTCTATCTCGGCAATAATTACCCAACCAGTACTAGTGCAGTTACCCACCTAGTATTTTAATAGAGTTACCCATGAGTTTTATTATAGTATTCACCATGAAATCGCCATAATTACTATAATCTATCGGTAACGGTTACCCACCTAACTTTAATAGAGTTAATAATGTGTTCATGATATAGAAATCCACCACGAAAATCGATGTAGTTATCATGCTTCTAAATAATTACCAGCCGAGCATTTATAAAGTTACCCATCTAGTTTAGATGGGGACGTATCTAGGTGCAACTACTAGGGGCAACAGGACACAGATTCCAAATCCAATTTTTTGATACAATACATATGTATTTGTATTGAGTAACACCCTAATTTTCAAATGCAAAATATGAATGATATATTATAGGACACCTAGTTCTTTCGGATCTAGATACACCCATTATTTTAGGGTGTAGTTATGTCGGATATATACCAATTAGGGGTATATCAGATGGTGTCCTAAAGTGCCGGATTACCAGGGTGGCCTGAATGGTAATGGATTACGGTCCATTAGACGGTCCAGTAACCTGACGTGCAGAAGCCGGATTCTAGAAGAACCCGGACCACGGCCCACGTGGTACGGCTTGGAGTAGAAGGCGTATTCTTGCCTTCCAAGTTAGAACTTACCGTAGTCTTCTAGGTTTCCTTTTCTGTAAGCCCTAACCCAGCTATTATATAAAGCCGGGCGGGAGATAAGAAACAGGTAGACAATAAGCTAGAAGCTAACTCGCCGAGAGGTTGATCCTTGTCGAGTAGCTAAACCTAACTCACATTGTACTTTGTATACTTCAGGCTTCAGCCCTGATTTAGTGAGATTGCAGGAGTAGGAACGCCGCTTAGTTGCGACGTATCGAACCCAGGTAAAACCCTGGTGTCATTGTTTGTCATACAACCACGTTCCCCCACAATCTCTATCGGTAGTCTCATGGCACCCCCGTTTATGAATTCTACTACGATGTCTCGACAGTTGGCGCCCACCATGGGGCCAGCGACGTCAGGCGTTATGTTTCGATCGGGGATACTCGGCGGAATTGGCAGTACCATAACTGTCGGAAGTCTGGAATTCGACAATGACATCGGGCGCTTCCTCGACAACGGATCGTACATGCCAGCACAGAATCATCTCGTAAGTGCCTGTGTTTTACCGATTGGATCTGCAAACATCTTTATCGGATTAACTGCAGAGGCAATGGGATTCTGTGGTGGAAGCAAATTTATCCCACCCGCCCTATACCCAGTCGAAGAAGACTATGATGCCGGATTTTGCTCAGATCGCCGATACTCTGTTGAATCACACTTTATCGGTATGGTGCAATCCGAGATCGCCGAAAACACGGATGAAAACAATCCCGTGGAAGAGGTAGAAAACAACAATCCCACAATAGAGGTGGAAGATCCGACATCCGTCAATCTGACGACGAACTCGGAAGCTGACTCTGTGTTAGCCGCCATTGAGGCGAGATTAGAGTCGGAACCCGGATCGGACCAGTTCGATTCCGAAGACAAAGATGTAGACGCTTTCGAAAGAAAGGTCAAATCCTTTCAAGAGGGATTCCACGAAGTACTGGCAAAACCGGCTAAAAACACGGATGCCGAACGTTCGGAAAGCCCTAGAACACCTCCGCCAGATGAGGAAAGAGAGGATGGGGAAGCCAGTCCAACATACCCGGATGTCAAGGAATTGATAGAGGAAGAACCTGGTAAAAAACCTCCCTCTTCCAAGAAAAAACACAAAGCTTCCAAGAAACTCCAGTACAAGCTCCGGAAGAAAAAATTGGCTGATCCAGCCAACGAAAACCTGGAAGCAGGAGGAGAAGTGGAGTTAAGCCTGCGGAGAAGAAAACAAAAGAAATCTCTGTTCCGCCAATGTCAGAACAAGACGAACATGATCTACTTCAAACACCAGTGGGACCTCATGAACCCCCTGAAGTGCTCGAAGCCAGGAGACAAGCTCTCCAAATGCAACAGCAACATCTATTCCGAACCCGGGAACATCTCCAAAAAACCCAAGCTGACATTAAGTTAAAGCAGGAAGAAATCAAGGAGTACGAGAGAAGGAATAGATCTGGCATTAAACCTACACGGTTACCCGGAATTGCAAGACCGGAAGTATTGTCGCCAAAGGAACGGTTTCAAAACCCGGCCTGGCAAAAGCAAGTAAACGGCACAGATGCCAGGGGCGAACCTATATATAAAACCGCAGCAGAAAACGCGGAAGCCGCGTTCGCCATCCTCAAAAACGATATGTACTTCAATCGCAAAAAACTTCAAGGGGTTCATGAGGTTATCGGCCGGCAGGAAAAGAAAGCCGGAAGCCGGCAGACAGCTTCAAATCTTCCGAGAATACAAGACAGGTTATCCTAGATCCCAAAGATCCGACAAAATTTGTCGTAGTGGGAACTAGCATGACTGACAAATAGGAAAGCGAGCTCATCAAGTTCCTCCGTGAGAACTGGGATATTTTTGCATGGTGTCCAGCGGACGTGCCAGGCGTACCCAGGGAATTTGCTGAGCACCAACTCAAGGTAATTTCAGGATCTAAACCCGTCAAACAAGGTCTCCGTCGATTTGACGGAAGAAGACGGAAGGCTATTGGCAAGGAAATTATCCGGCTATTGGCAGCTGATTTTATCTGGGAAGTTATACATACTGAATGGTCTGCAAAGCCAGTATTAGTCCCGAAGAAAGATAGTACTGCTCTTAGGATGTGTATAGATTACACCGGATTGAACAAATTGTGTCCAAAAGATAGGTTTGCGTTACCGCGAATCGATCAAATAATAGATGTCACTGCTGGCTCTGAGCTTTTATGCTTTTTGAACGCTTATTCCGGGTATCATCAAATACGCATGAAGGAAGAAGACCAAATTAAAACCTCCTTCATAACTCCATATGGAACATACTACTACATAACCATGCCTTTTGGTCTGAAGAAGGCAGGTGCAACCTACCAGCGTTGCATGCAACGATGTTTGCATAGTCAGACTGGCAAAAATGTTCACGTTTACGTGAACGACATTGCCGTCGTTTCCAAGGAAAAGGACACGCTCCTTGAAGATTTGTGTGAAACCTTCGAAAATTTGCGCACTTATAAAATGAAGTTAAATCCATTAAAGTGCGTATTCGGGATTCCCTCAGGAAAACTTCTGGGTTTCATCATTTCTCACAGATGAATAGAGGTAAACCCGGAAAAGATCAAGGCAATCCTAAACATCTCAAGGCCTATGTGCTTAAAAGATGTACAAAGATTGACGGGTTCTGCAGCTGCTGTCAGCAGGTTTATAAGCCGGCTAGGAGACAAAGATCTGCCATTATACAAATTGTTGAAGAAATCCGACAAATTTGAATGGACGGAAGAGGCGGACAAAGCGTTAACCCAGTTAAAAGAAACCTTGATGCAAGCTCCGATTTTGGCATCGCCAAAAGACAAAGAACCCATGTTACTATACCTCACAGCAACAAACAGGGTTATTAGTGCAGTGATAGTTGTAGAAAAGCAGAAAGACGAGCAAACCATACCAGATCAACATCCGGTGTATTATGTAAGTGAAGTTTTTTCCAAGTCCAAGCAACGATACCCGCACTATCAAAAACTGGCATACGGCATATTTTTCGCATCTCGAAAACTCCGCCATTACTTCCAAGGACATTCCATAATAGTGGTATGCAAAGCACCACTAGGGGATATAATCAACAATGTGGACGCAATAGGCCGAGTAGCCAAATGGGGCATCAAGTTAGCTGCGTTCGACATTAAGTACCAACCCCGGACAGCAATAAAATCCCAGGTGTTGGCAGATTTCGTCGCTGATTGGACAGAAGCAATGGAAAACACACCAATGCCGGAGTCGGAATACTGGGTTATGAACTTTGATGGATCCAAGATGAAGGAATGCGCTGGAGCTGGTGTAGTACTAAAATCCTTCAAGGGAGATACAATGGAGTATGTATTACAAATACACTTCAACGCCAGCAATAATGTGGCAGAATACGAAGCCTTGCTTCATGGCTTGCACATTGCAAAAGAAATAGGTGTCAAACGCATCTTATGCTACGGTGACTCAGGTTTGGTACAGCATCAGCTCAACCAAACATGGGACGCCAAAAGCCCCATCATGGCCGAATATCGGAGAACGGTGGACGAGTTTGCAATTTGTTTCCTAGGATTTGAAGTACTTCATGTCAAAAGGGAAGAAAATTGGAACACGGACGCATTAGCCCGCATGGGATCGGAGAGAGTGAACACCCTACCACCAGGTGTGTTTGTCCAGCATTTGTACGAACCATCCATAAAAGGTGGAGATGTCGACTATCCTCTAGTTTCCAAGTCAATCGAAGTCTTGCTCGTTAACCCGGATTGGACAATTCCCTATCTAAACTTCTTAGTAGATCAGAAGTACCTGGATGGAGAAGACGAGGTCTTGCAAAGACAAATCAAACGTCGATGCAAAGGATACACGGTAATCAATGGTTCCCTGTATAAACGCAACACTACCAGAATTTTTCTGCGATGTATTTCGCCGGAAGAAGGTCGAGAAATTCTGCAAGAAATCAATGCTGGAGATTGCGGACATCATGCTCAATCAAAAAGCATAATTAAGAAAGCATTTCGTGCAGGATTTTTCTGGCTAACAGCCAAGACAGACGCTGAACACATAGTCAACACATGTGCCGGATGTCAGTATTACGCCAAGCAGACGAATATGCGAGCCCAAGCACTCAAAACTATCCCTATTACATGGACGTTTGTGGTCTGGGGGCTAGATATGATGGGACCATTCAAAACTGCAAGAGGAGGACTTACACATCTACTGGTTGCAGTGGATAAGTATACCAAGTGGGTGGAGGCAAAACCCACCAAAAAGCTTGACCGTGTAACAACCAGAAATTTCACCATTGACGTAGTCATGAGATACGACGTTCCACACAGCATAATAACCGACAACGGGACAAATTTCTCTATTGGAGAGTTGGCAAAATATTGCCGACAAACGGAAATACGCCTAGATCTTGCATCTGTGGCACACCCACAATCCAATGGGCAGGTTGAAAGAATGAATAGTTCAATCCTGCAAGGAATACGCCCAAGACTCGAATCTCCTCTTCATAGAGCATCTGGAGCATGGGTGGAAGAGTTACCCTCTGTGCTTTGTAGTATTCGAACGACACCAAACAGGTCAACAGGGCAAACCCCGTTTTTCCTAGTTTATGGCGCGGAAGCAGTCCTTCCAACGCACATGATCCATGATAGCCCAAGAGTGCAGGCTTTCGATGAGTTGGATGCCGAAAGCGCACGACAGGATGCCGTCGATCTCTTAGAGGAAGAACAAGAACTTGTGCTTCAAAGATCTGCCATTTATCAGCAAGGTTTACGATGTTACCATAGTCGCAAAATCAGATATCGTTCTTTTAAAGAAGGTGACCTAGCGCTAAGATTGGTACAACAAAGAAAGCACAAATTAGCTCCAGTTGGGAAGGACCATTCGTCATCAGCAAAGCTATGAAAAATGGATCATACTATCTTATAGATATTCGAGACACGGAAGATGACCCCGAAAAGCCGAATCGCAAAAGAAAGAGAAAGATAGATGACGAACTAGGGGAGACCAAAAGACCCTGGAGCATCCAACAGTTATGTCCCTTCTATACTTAGTTCAATTTCTATGTAAACATCTTTGAGATCATGAAATAAAGTTGTCGGAATTCATACATCTGTGTTTTTTACATGTTTATTATAGTTTAAAACATAATTCCGTCTTATATATTTCCCAATGATCTTTCAAAATACTCAATGTTAACCCGAATTATGCCTGCGTGCCTGGTGTTAAAAAACTGAATGATTTTCAGCCTAAAAATGGCTTAAGGAAACCCAGATTGTGCCTGCGTGCCTGAGTTTCATTCAAAAAATTCCTTGCTTTTCTCTAAGTATTATCAGATTGTTTTTATGCTGGGTCGCTGGAGCTAGTAAGTAAAAATGCCTTTAGTATGATCCATGTTTCCGATTTTCGACTGATTGGTTATACCTAGTCACTTGGCATGAAGATTAAAATACTATCGAGCCATTTCAAACACTAAGGACAGTTAAAGCATATAAACCAGAGAACTTAGAAGATAAAAGAATATAAACCCGGAAAACTTGCAAAAGACTTAATAAATATTGTTGCAAAAGCGGAGTACTTGTTTATACAAAGGAATAGAAAGCATTACAATAAGTTTACATTGTAAGATCAGTAATGCTCCTATTTCCTATCTTCTACCCAGGACAAGGCATCCTTCAGGCATCCGAGTCATCTTCACTGCTGGATTCCTCGGGAATATCCGGAATAGTTTCCTTTGGGTAGAAGGCGGAGATGTTGACCATGGTGGCGATCTTGGTGGCGTGACCTTTGATGGCTTCAAAGATGCTGGTCCGCTGCGCCTCCGTGTATCCTTGCGGGATGCCGGACGCCACACGCCAAGATTTGGCGTCAGGGTAGTGCATGCGCATGAGCCATAGAGCCATGCGTGCACCACCACGCGCCGCGGAGCGCAGGATGGACTCCCTGGACTCTGCCACCTCCACGATAGCTTCCGAAAGTTTTGCAACTTCCGAGAACTCCCCAGTCATGTTGGGAAGGCATTTGTTGACCAGCAACATCCCCGCAGCCTTGATTGTGGTGAACACCTTGCCAAAAGCTCGGATTTTCTCGATCCGAGTAAGCTAGGGGCTATCTCCTGTTTCAGTAAAACACAAAAAGTGTTAGTACAAACAGAGAAAGATGTAAACATGGGAAATCCGGTAAAAGGTAAAGTACTTACCGAGAATTTTGTCCATCTCGGCGCCTTCCTCCAAGCGCTGGTTCAGGGCATTCTCCAAGTCTTGGATGGTGTCCTTGTCCTTGGCTGCTTGGCTGGAGGCGTTGGACTCGGCAATACCAACGGCTAGTTGGCTGGCCTCCAGGTCCTGCTGCAACTTCATATTGAGCTTATGAAGATCCTGGTTTTCCCGGCGCAGGTTCTCGGCATTGCCGACATCTTCAGCAATTTGTTTGGCTTTCACCAAAGAAGCTGAAAAGCAAGTAAAAAAAGACGAGTTAGAAAACTCGGAAAAATACTTAGAAAAAATTACACAACTGGAAGCAAAGAAATGTCTTACCTGCTGATTCCTTCAGTTGCTGCTGAATGGAAACCAGTTCCGCCTCCTTACCCTCAAGAATCGAAAGAAGGGATTTCACCTCCTTGTTCTTGATGGTAAGTTTGTTGAAAACTTCCAGGTTTATGTTTTCAGCGGCTTGCTGAAACACGGAAAAAAGACAAAAAAAATGCTTAAGTTAAGAACAAGCATACAAGCGAAAAAAGCATTAAGGCAAAAGCATGCATTTGACTTATTGCTTGGGGGCTAGAGGTATTACCTGGCTCATTTTTTGCAAATCTGACAAGTTTTCGTTGAATTCTTTTGCATACTCTGCAAAAAGAATCCCAAAGTGGTGTAGGCCATCCTGGATGACCTGCCAAGATGAAAATACGAAGTTATTCCTTACAATTAGTCCGCCTTGCGGCCAAGGACGGATCAGAGGAGCAGGAGCGAAGAACTTCTTAGCCCCTGGACGAATATATCCGTGTTCGTCGAAGGGTTCCTTGTTTACCTTGAATTCTCTGTTAAACGTGGGAATGGGCTCCTCCTCAGGTATACGAGAAGGATCACCCATATCCGGCTCCGCCCTTTCCCTCGCATCCGTCTCGAATGCAATGGGCTGGCTGGTAGGCAATAGGTACTCCTCTAGCCTTGCAGACTGATTTTCTCCCCCAAGAGTAACTGGGGTAGGGGGAGCTGCCGTAGGAGATGGCGCTCCCTTGCCGACTGTCGTGGGATAATCACGACAGACGTTACCAGGGGTAACTTATCTTGGGGTAAATCGACTCTGGTGTTTGGGAGAGGGTTTTGCTCAGGGGAAATCATGGTGATGAAACGATCTGGTAGCCGACAATCAAGTCGCCGAATCTCCGATCTAGATCTTATTATCTCAACTCTGGTATTACAAAGGATACTCGAATAGCTAGTGAATCTCGTGTGTCTCGTGTCTCATCTAACCCTAAGGGCCCGCTTATATAATATCCGGACCCCCTGGCTTCCTATCCAAGGCATACTCGGGGTCCTACCCGGGCACCGCTTACAAACCCTGAGTTTTCTTATCGGAACCCACAATCCGGGTTACGAGGCCTACACTCTTGGGCCTTCTAGAAACTCCCTTTCCTTAAGCCGGGTCTTGCGCAGCTCCCTTTTGGGCCGAGTTACACCTTGGCATTAGCCTACCGGGTTATCACCCCTCCATCAGTAGTCCCCAGAATAGCTTGGGCTTCATGGGATCCTCCTTGAAGCACACGCTATTCCCTGCAAAAATAACAAACATACAAATTCACAAATTATTTCCAGCGAGATTAGTCAGTACTGGCCTCACTCGGGAAACATGCGATCCTGCGGGGGGCGCGGCTGGGCGCGGCGCTGCCGCAGGCCCGTGTACCGCAGACCCGGCCGCGGCTCGCCTGGCTCTGGAACTATCCACAATAGCTTGTGCCGCTGATGCTGCTGGTGCCGCTTGGACGCGGGGAGGAGGCGGCATTTGCTGCTTCTCTGCCCTCCGTCGCGCTGAACTTGACTGAATGTTGCCGGTGTTGCCATGTTGCCGGCTGATATACGGCGTGCCATGCATTCCACTCCTATTATCCGGGTAACTGACTTGCTGAGCCACTGCCGTGCGTAATTAATCTATCGCCCGCCGGGTCTCCTCCGCATGGGGTGACTCATTTACGGGGATTCGATCCAATGCCAATGTTGCCGCATATACATTGTCCATTGGGTTGTTGAAGTGACCTGGTGGCGTACGAAATCGTGATGGTGGCGGTGGTGGCGCTGCATTACCAGCTGCAACGCCGGTCTGCAACGTGGGTAACCCGGTTTGTACGTTTGCCGGTTGTGCTCCTCCGGTCGCGGGCTGATGTACAGTTTCTTGATTCGTTGCCGGTATTGGCTGATCCTGGGGGGTGGTGAATAGCGCAGCCGGGTTTAGAACTCCACCCGTGGCTGGTAACCTTGTTTGGTATCTCTGATGCATCCTAGTTGATTCAACCCGGAGCCGGTTCTCCAACGCTTCCAGCTCGCGTCGGCGCGTGGCTACCCCTTGCTTTTCTGCTTCCACTTCTCTCCATTGTTGTTCTAATGCGCGGCGGGCTACATCCAGATCCCTAGCACGTGCTGCTGCATTCTCCGGGGTTATCACCGTAGCTAGCACCATGGGATCCAGGATCAAGTTATTACTGAACAGGGCTGGATGTTGTGGGTTTGAAGGACCCGCCCCTGGCGTCCTGTTCGTCATGAATCCAAACATATTCGCTTGCAACTCGCTATCCGCCGCCCGGCTAGTGACCGAGGCCGATTCTCCGTCGACCCGGGTCAGAACCGGATTTCCGTCAACCGGATTTTGCTGCTGGGCCAGCGCTCGCGCCGCTCCAACCGCGGCCGTAGTCACGTCTCCCTGGTTGAGATTGGTTGCAGGGGCCGTGTAGACCGCGACCTGGCGCGCGATGCCTGGTGAAGATTCGTACTCTTCCTCATCACAGCTATCCTCCTCGTACCGGTCCTCCAGCAAGTGCAGGATAGACTCGGTATCATGTTCTCTCATGACCCGGCCACGCGGGGTCCATGCCGGCTCCTCCGGCTGTTCCCTCTTCGTGGGTACGGATGGCAATGGGGCCCCGAAACCCGCAAACCCGATGGGTACCCGCCTTAAATGGGGAGGGTTTGGTAAAATGCTTGACCCGCCAGGTCTAATGGGGAGGGTATGGGGGTGGCAAACCCGTACCCGCATACCAGCATACCCGCTCTTAGTCCTAATTATATCCCTAATAATTCTATGCCTAACCACACGTCCACGAGTTATGAATCACAAACCTCACACATCACATGGACGCGTTGGAATCTGGAATCCCGGAGGCAACACACCTGTCTATTCGACTATTCCCATCAACCTAATCCCAATATTCCATTGTTTTTTCCCACACGTGTGTCGGTGTCGCTCTTAAATGGGTACCCGTTGGGGCCCGAACCCGACTGGGTGGTGGGTATGGTAAGAAATGAGACCCGAAAAGTTAAATGGGGTGGGTATGGGGGCGCCGACCCGGCCCCGAACCCGGTGGGTGCCATCCGGATTCGTGGGGGGCTCTTCTACCGGATCCACCGTTCCGACCGATTCTTCTCCATCCGACTATACGCAGGTCGCTTCTCCTGACACAGAATCATAATTGAAATCATCAGGGATTGAACCAGACGTACGTACCATGCCGATGAAGATGTTGACCCGGCCGATCGTGACAACAGATCCGGATTCAAGCAGATCCGACTCTGGCCCCCAGCCAAAATCGTCCACCATCTTCTCTCCTTCGGGGTTGGTGTAGATCTCGCCGAGGACGAGGTTCTTCATGTTCTCCCGAGCTTCTCCCGTGATGTAAACACCCTTGGACGTAGGCCCCACGGTGGGCGCCAACTGTCGTGGGATAATCACGGCAGACGTTACCAGGGGTAACTTATCTTGGGGTAAATCGACTCTGGTGTTTGGGAGAGGGTTTTGCTCAGGGGAAATCATGGTGATGAAATGATCTGGTAGCCGGCAATCAAGTCGCCGAATCTCCGATCTAGATCTTATTATCTCAACTCTGGTATTACAAAGGATACTCGAATAGCTAGTGAATCTCGTGTGTCTCGTGTCTCATCTAACCCTAAGGGCCGGCTTATATAATATCCGGACCCCCTGGCTTCCTATCCAAGGCATACTCGGGGTCCTACCCGGGCACCGCTTACAAACCCTGAGTTTCCTTATCGGAACCCACAATCCGGGTTACGAGTCCTACACTCTTGGGCCTTCTAGAAACTCCCTTTCCTTAAGCCGGGTCTTGCGCAGCTCCCTTTTGGGCCGAGTTACACCTTGGCATTAGCCTACCGGGTTATCACCCCTCCATCACCGACAGTGGCCTTATGCTTCTTCAGCTTCTTTGACTTCAAAGAAGTTGGAGCAAGGCTAAAGGAAAAGGAAGAATAAGAAAATCTGAGGAATCAAAATTCCGAGAAACCAAACCAACCTATGCAATAAAAAGCAGGCAAATGTACAAAATACCCAGAGAATTACCTGGATGTAGCGACAAGAATCCCATCAAGATTTACCACCTCTTCAGTGGTTGCTGGCTTCTTGCGCTTCCGGCCACCGTAAAAGTTGGCATTAAGTTCGTCAAGTTCGTCGTCAGTCGCAAGATCCTTTTCCGTAAGATCATCGAACTATGGAAAAGGCCAAATATCTAACTAAGTTAAGAAAATGGAGAAAGGCAGAAATCCGAGAAAAATTATCCAAAGAGAAAAGGACATAACTTTGGAATCTTATTCCCTCCGTGATACATTTCTCGGCTTTCTTTGTATTGATCGCGGGTAGCAACCAGCTGATTGACCCACTTCATGAAGTCCCGTTTCGAGAAATCCTTATCTGTTCCTCTCATCTTGTCTTCCGGCCCCTTGTATTCGCATAGAAGCCGGGTTCGATGTGCAAGAGGTTGGATGCGACGCCCGAACCAACACAAAACTGTGTCGGTTCCGGTAAGAGGAGGTTTTGACGAAGTGAGCTTGGCGATGCGCCGTTTGATTTTCATCAAATCGTCCGGCAAAGTCTGTACTGCTTCTGCAGCCCAATTATCGTGGGGAATAGCGGCAACATTGACAAAAGGTGGAACCCCGTTTTCCTTTTCGGGAAATGGGATGTCTTTATGATAGAAAAAGGAACCCGTCGAGAATTTGACGGATTCTGATGTTTTTATCTTCGGGAACCAATCTTCCCTTAATCTAAGCAGGGTGAAAGATATGGTTCCACAGATTGGAAGAGCGCCCTCTGAGGGGTTTCGCTTGATTACAAAGCAATACTGCCAGAAATCTAATCTAGGCGCTATTCCTAAATACCCTTCAAAAAGGGCCTGGAAGCCGGATAGATAGAGAATAGAATTTGGTGGTAGGTTGTGAGGTTGGGGATATTGTAGTGGCTAAGGACTTCGAGGAAAAAGGCGGAAGGCGGGATTCCCATACCTCTACCAATGTGTGAGGTAAGAAGGACCCATTCCCCGGCTCTGGGCGAAGGCTCGGACACTTCTTCCTCATGCCGCCATTTTCCTTTCGCAATCAAACCCTCCTTCTCCATTGTCGGAAAAAGGGAGGAGGGAATGCTGCTCCGGCTCCAATTGCCAGAAGTTTCGCCTTCGTCCTCGGCTCCGGCGGCGGCGGCCGCGGCGGCAGCGGTGGCGAGCTCCTCTCCGACGAGAGTGAGCTTTTCCTCCGCCGTTTCGGGAGCCGGAGGTGGAGGCGGCGCAGAAGACGACGCGGCCAGGTTATCGGCCGCGAGATGCAGATCCTCGTAGGCCTGACCGCCGGAAGTTTTCTCCGGCGCGTCGGCGGTGGCGCGGATCGGCATATCCACCAGTGGGTCCATTGTGTTGATGATGTCGTCGATTTCCGCAGCGACGGAGTGTTCCTGGGATGCGCGTGGTGAGTCCATTTTTTGGCGGCGCGACGAGGTCCTCGAGCTCCCGACGAGAAGTCCGGGAACGGTGTTGCGCGGGCACGGGCTCTGCTCTGTTTTGCTCTCACTGGACAGTGGCTCGGGGGCTATGGCGCTTGAGCTGGAGGTGAGAGGAGAGCGAAAGGTTTGCCGGAGGGGATGAAGTGGGCTATTCATAGCCGGAAATCCTTTGCGATGCGCGCTAATGACACTTTTGACCGTTGGATGATCAACGCGTGTCACTCTCCGGAAAATCCGGGAAATGAATCGACAGGTGATAATGGCTATCTCCTCGTTTCCCGTGAGTATCTGTGAGAGATACGTTTCAGGGTTTCCCACTCGAAACCCAAACGTCCCTGACGTTAGCATGATTTTATCGCTGACGTAGGAAGTTCCTTATCCATGAAGGCTCGTGGAAGAAAAGGCCGGATTCCCCGAAATCCGAGTTTCGCGTTACAACATGATTTGAAGGAAAAGAAGAATCAAGACGAAAAGCTGACATTTCTCGGAAAGAATGCGAACTTGACGGAAGACGGCGAATTCGGTTCTTGATTCTTCTTGGGGGCTACTGTCGGATATATACCAATTAGGGGTATATCAGATGGTTCCTAAAGTGCCGGATTACCAGGGTGGCCTGAATGGTAATGGATTACGGTCCATTAGGCGGTCCAGTAACCTGACGCGCAGAAGCCGGATTCTAGAAGAACCCGGACCACGGTCCACGTGGTACGGCTTGGAGTAGAAGGCGGATTCTTGCCTTCCAAGTTAGAACTTACCGTAGTCTTCTAGGTTTCCTTTTCTGTAAGCCCTAACCCGGCTATTATATAAAGCCGGACGGGAGATAAGAAACAGATAGACAATAAGCTAGAAGCTAACTCACCGAGAGGTTGATCCTTGTCGAGCAGCTAAACCTAACTCACATTGTACTTTGTATACTTCAGGCTTCAGCCCCGCTTAGTTGCGACGTACCGAACCTGGGTAAAACCCTGGTGTCATTGTTTGTCATACAACCACGTCCCCCCACAATCTATATCGGTAGTCTCATGGCACCCCTGTCTATGAATTCTACTACGATGCCTCGACAAGTTGTCAACATGAAATCGTATAGTTATCACTTTAATACTTACATAGTTGTACTGTTGTTTTAGTGTAGATATGTTCACTTGTTCACTATATATTTTCTTGGAGAAAGTTGGTCGGTCCTAGACAAGATAGCTCTCAGAGGTTCGAACACTGGGGGCCAAACACACTTCCTTCGCCTCTATAGGAGGCTTCGAGAGGGAAGCTTGAGCACGACAATCATGGCGACACAGAGAGTTTCCCCATATTCAGGCCACCAGTGTGGTGTAAAACCCTACTCCTGCTTGTTTGATGGATTGCACTGTGGTGATTACAGTACACATATGAGCTTGTGCTTGGAACAGACTACTTGGGCTCTACGATGATTCGAGCTCTTCTCCTTCAAGGGCTGGGGGTGCCCTTCTCATACTGGCGTTTGGACCTCCTTCCCGCTCATTTGGTGGGAAAGGGTTCCCACAAGGTGCCAAAGGAAGGAGCGTCATGTACTTCTGCGCCTCCTACGCGGTCTTGGTCGTTGGGGGACAGCTCCACCGTCTATGGCGTCACGGTGGGGGAGTCCGGTGACGCCACCTCCGTGTTGTAGCGTGGACTCTGTCTCCTTGCACCGAAGAGGCAATCGTTGGGAACCTCTTTGGTGCCCACAGGGTCTGCTCTCGCTTTATACACGAAAACGGAAACTGCGGCCAAAGAGGCTCTGCGGCTCTTTGGTGCCTCCATCACCACTGAGGGGAGCGGTCGTAAGCGGCACATGGGTTGTCCCCTCTTGAAAGGAGATGCCCTAGGAGAGGAGCAAGGGCGAAGTACCGCTCCTCTCCAAGGCGCGGGTCCCCGTCGGTTAGGCCCACCTGGTGGGTAGGCCCAAGAAGATGGCTTCATTTTCTGCGGATGGAGCCCTTGGCCATGGAGTTGCATACTAGGCTGGGCCGCAGCCGTCGCCTTGAGGTATTGTATCCAGAGGCCCGGCATATTTAGTGTCCAAAAGTGGTACACACTTATAAAACTAGATTGAAACTTTAGAACTCGACAAAATAAAAAAGACCAACCAAATTGAAATATAGTTTCAAAGCTGAAAACTAATCGTCGATACGATGGGTAACTTGCATATTGAAGTCCGGATAACTCACGCGTTACTCGTGGGTAACTTTTAAGTAAAAATAATAATATTGTTGAAACATATCAACGTGGTATCTAGTTTCGAAGTTCTCATCACGATTAGTCTAGCGGTAAAAGCGGATTTTAAATCGGATAAATGGTTGGACCTACAATATATTTTGAAATTTCGGATTTCATCATTAAATGCAAGTGACGTAATCAATTTTGTATTTTGGCTTTCCATGCTTGCGCCTGATTCCTGCATACGCACTCCCGCGTGGATTGCTCCAGTAAACTGGATTAGAACAAATTGTGTCGGAATGTTCTATGCTTAGTGTTAATTACAGACCGTTCTGAAACTAGTCAGGTCCATCTAGAATTACTGGAAAACTACAAACAAAAATAGCCATCACCCCAACATCCCTATTAGTTATTGGTCCAGTGCCCTGAAAATTGAAAAGGGAAATCGCAGCCGTTTTGTGGGAAGAATACGGCCCAGCAGTGCATTCCGAGTTGATCTCTTTTTTCTTACTGCGAAGGATTCCCTTTATAATAGCCCAATAAACGCGTTG
Organism: Alopecurus myosuroides; assembly: GCA_028641055.1. Lineage (NCBI taxonomy): Eukaryota > Viridiplantae > Streptophyta > Magnoliopsida > Poales > Poaceae > Alopecurus > Alopecurus myosuroides. The sequence continues at coordinate 719,967,158 of CM054057.1, read as the reverse complement.
GTGCGTCTACGTAGATGCCGGTCTAGCCCATCAGTTTTTCGGCCCAGGTCGTAGATGACCGTTGGAGGACACGCACGCGGCCGTCTTCTTTCGCCTCTCCTTTCTCCCACCTCTCCGCCGTCGAGCTCCGCGGCCGCGCCACCGCGGTCGGCGCATAGGGTTTCCTCGCCGCATCTCACTATTCCTCTCCCTCTCAATCGATTCCCCTCTCACTCCCGAGCCTACCCCTCCTCCCTTCTCCCTCCTCCCCAACCGCGCACCAAACTCGATTTCGCCACCGCATCCCCGCACCGTCCCACTCGCCGCACCCGCATCTCCCGGGGCAGTGGCCGCGGTGTCGCTCCCCACCCCCGCGGACGACGGCGTAGCAGCGGCGGCGGCGGGGTTTATTGCCCCACGGCGAGGCGAGGCCGAGGCAGGCACCTATAGGGCAGGGAGAAGCCGGTGCCGGGGACGGGGCTGCGGCGCGAGATCCGGGGTGGTGTGACGCGGTGCTCGGGGCTACGGTGAGGTGAGGCGCCTTCAAGCTTACAAGCTTCGTATCCTCCTCGCGATTCTGCTACGATTTCTTTGCTTGTTGTATTTTAAATTGCTTTCTCGGGTGGGGAGGGAGGTGCATTATGTCCGTTTGACCGACCCGTCAGTGCCGTCGCGCTCGTTCCGCTAGCTTGAGGGGCTGGCTCCACGAATTCAACGAAGCTACGAGATTCAGTGGTGTTAGTTGAGATTCAGTCTTGCACGATTGCTCTTCAGAGTTCAGGCTGAGCTATTGGTGCTTGCTGCCCAGTCAGTTACTGCCTTATGTTTTGTTAAGTGTGCCTCTAAGTGCTGGACTAAACTAAAGTTGGCTGGTAATTTGTTTGCTAAACTAAAGTTGCGACATTACACTGCCTTGACTCTCGTTTGTCTTAGAGGAGTTTGTGGCGCACTCATCCAATATCAATCGCCCCAAGATTGGGAGCCATCGCCAATTCTCGTCATAGGAGGAGGATCATAAGGTTAATCTTTGGGCTATCGGGAAGCCCAATTTGACAGTGGTAAGATTCTTGTCCTTACTCGAAGTATCACCTAGTCTGTACAATGTGGTTTCATGTTTAGTAGGGAAATATGACTCTGAACTAAACCCAATAGAACCCTTGCTAGATGTAGATTTCACCAGTTTAGGTGTTGCTTGCTAGATGTAGATTTCACCAGTTTAGGTGTTGACGTCTTCAGCGTGGTTCTACATATGTTGCTTATATACTTTATATTGGAGAATGGTTACTATAGATATTCTTGTCCTGACTCAAAGCATCACATAGTCTGTATAATGTGGTTTCACCGGTTAAGTAGGGACTTATAGCTCTGAAGTCGGCCTAATAAAACTCTTGACTGAACCTTGAGTTGATTGCTATATGTAAATTTCACCAATTCAACTATTGACGACTTCAGAGTGGTTCTCTCTAGGTTGGTTTTCATCAAATGTTGACATATAATTTTATGTTAGAGAAAGGCCACTATGGTGAAATTATGCACCAGACATGTCTTATATAAGGTCTTTAGTTAATGAAATACTTAGTTTATACACCTCGTTTAATCTTTTGGTTGTACTCAGTTTCCCAGGCATACAAGTGCTGTGGAGTCGGTTGCTTTTGATTCCATGGAAGTATTTGTGGCTGCAGGGGCATCCAATGGGACAGATAAACTATGGGATTTAGAGGAAGCGAAGAGTACGTAACTGTGGATCCATGACTTACCTATTTTTATTGATGAGCATTCATGCTCTGCTATGATCTTTCATTAACTGCTTAACTTGGCTTGTTACGTTTCGAGTTGTCTGCACGCATACTGGACACAGGTCAAACTGTATATCAGTTTTTTTCCGTCTGTTCGGGGAATTTTTTGTCTCTGGGTCGTTTGTAACATCCCAAGTCTGAAAAATAGCCTTTAGAATGTTTTGCTCTCTGTTATTTTATGTTTTGCATCATGGCATCATGTTGATTGCAATTGTTTTGTTTGTTTTCCATTTGTTTTCCACTGTTTTCATTTGTTTTCCTTTGTTTCCTGTTTGAATTTCAACTCAAATTTCAAACCCTTTGTTTCATCCTTGTGATGTTACAATTTCCAAAGTGAGAGTTCAAATAAAAACAACCAAATTGCTTTCATTTTATTCCATGTTGATCACTCATTAAAATTGTGGTTTTAATCAAACAATGATTTCCAAATCACCTTCAAGTTCAAATCAAATGCATCAAGCAGAACCAATTTGAACTTATGAATTTAATCAACTAATTTAATCAAATTGCATATGGGTCACCCTAATAAAAACATGGTTTTCATCAATAATTATTTAATTATCAAATTACCCCAAATTCAAACCAATTCTCAAAATCAGTACCTCTATTGAATCCATGAATCTCAACACACATTTGTATTCTTAAATCACTTTAAAAACCCTAGGGAAAACCCTATGGAAAATGCTTTGTTTTAACCAATATTAATTAATTGCAATTTCATCTAAATTGTTTGATTTCCAAACAGCAAGCAAATGTTTAACTTTTTGAAAAACAAAGCTACCAAGTGGTTGCATTTCAATTAAGAAATTTATCCTAATTTTTTCCTAATTTTTATCTGAACAAAACCTCATGTTTTTCTTCCAAATTTGGTTTTCTACAAAAAAAAAAAAAAAAAAAATCAAACAGCAAAAGAGAGAAGGAGAAGGGCCCAACTTTCCCCCAAGCCCAACTCCCTCTGGCCCAGTACCCCCCCCCCTCTTGTCCTTTCTTCCACCTCTCGCTGGCGTCACCCTGTACGAACACGGTAACCAGTCGATCTCCCCTTCCCCGCTGGATGCGCTGCCGTACTAGCTCCTCCTCCCTTTTAAGCCCTAGGGATCCCCCTCGGAACCCTAGCCCCCCTTTCCCTACCACCGCCGCCGAGTTCTCCTCCCAATCCTCCCCTCTGCTTCTTCTGTACCTGCACGAGAGGGTTACAGAGAGCAGGGAGCTCGCCGCCCCATCCCGTCGTCGGCCCGCGAGGCTCCTCCGGTAGCGGGAATGGAGCCGCCGCCCTGCCCTCTACGCCCCTGTGCCCTCGGCCAGGCCGGGGAGGCGACGTAGCGCCGGCGCCATCCCTTCCTCGCCGGCCGTAGCTCCCTGCCGCGGCCATGTCCGCCTCGGCCTCCTCCTTTCCTGTCCGATCGAGACACCCAGGTGAGGCCCCGATTCCCTTCCCCTCCTCTCGCCTCCTCCTCTACCTAGGCCACACGCCACGTCGCCCTCCCGTGCTCGCAGCATCGCACATGGCGGACGAGATCGCTGTTTCTTTCGCGGTCACGAGCGCTAACTGAACGAAGTTCAGTTTCAGTAACTCCCCTACCGAACCTTATCCTCCCCGCACTCCTCCTTCTGTCACAACCCGAGATCCATCCCAGTTGGTTCGTTCCATCCGCGCCGCGCAGGAGTCCTGGGTTCGAGTCCCAGCTCCCCACCCCTTTTTGCTGCTATTTTGTTCCGATTTAAGTAGTACATGTTCTGAATCCTTAAGCCCCCGAGATCCCCTGTCCTGTCACAACTAGTGCACCAGCCCCACTGGTTATCAGCCCCAACGCACCACCAGGAGGTGGGGGGTTCGAGTCCCCCTCTCCCAAATAACCAAACTTTTATTTCGCTTTGTTTTGGTCATAGAACAAACTGGTAATCACACCTAGGCCCTTGCAAGTTAATCTAGATCCCTGAAAAATATTTCCTAAGTCCCTAGATCCATAAAAATGGCAGATTTACCCCAAATTTTGGAAATTGCATAAATAAATCATTTTAACTCCAATTCCAACATTTTTTATATGTTTTCAATACCAAATTAAATGTTCTTTCCAAATATAAAATTTGTTTACTGTTTTGAATATTTTAAATTGGTGCAAAATTTGAAAACTTGTCAAATTCACTTAAATTTGCAAATTCATAACTTGCTCATAAAAATTCCAAATTTCACAAACCAAATATGTTTTCCAATCAAATTTTCATGTACTTTCCAAATATAAATTTTGATTGCTGTTTTGAATAATTTAAATTGCTGAAAACAATTGTTTCTTGTTATTGCATTTAAAATTGCCAAAATAATAACTTGCTCATTTTAAATCCAATTTCCACAAATGAAATATGTTTTCCATGCAAAATTAAACCACCTTTCCAAATATAAAATTTGTTTCATGTTTTGAATAATTAAAATTGGTTAAATAATTTAAACCTTGTTTAATTCATTTAATATTGTTAAATTTATAACTTGATCAAAACAAATTCTTTTGGGGCATATAAAATATGTTTTCAAACCATAAAAGTATAAACTTTTCAAATATGAATCTCACTTAATGTTTGAACAAATAAAAATTCAAATAAGTTCATGTTTGAATTAAATTCATTTAATTCTTGCTTAACTTGTTTAATTCATAAATAATTTATTTGAAATCCTTTTTCAACAAGTGAAACATGTAATCCACCCAAAATCTTGTGTTCTTTTCAAATATAAACTTTGTTATCTATTTTGAACAATTAAAATTGGTGAAAACAACAAATGCTTGTGTGACACCTTTAAGTAACCAAAAATTTCCTAACTTAATGAATGAATTTCCAAACTTGCTAAACCTTATTTCCAATTGCTTCTATTGTTGTTATTTTGCTGTTTTCTTCATCCATGCATCATGTTAATCCACTTTCATGATGATTAGTTGTAAAACAATTAATTCAACCATAATTCATGGGCTTTCCATGCAATCCAATTGCATATGGGTCCATTTAATCCTGTTTCTATCTTGTCAACTAGTCATTTCTATGCATCAATTAAATGGTCATGCATCATCCCATGTTTGTGCACCTATGCCATGATATTGATTGTTTACCTTTCTGCAATGTTTGTTTGCTTCTTCCCGGATACGACGACGTTGAGACCGACGATACTTACGACACCCTTCTAAGGAGTTTAGCTCAGTACCAGGCTACTGGGTTTTGCAGGCAAGTTATCACTCACATGAACCACTGTGTTCCTTTCAAACATTGGTTACCGATACTTTCTGTTGTTCTTTTCTGCTAGCCTTAGTAGTAGTTGTTTCTGTTGCGAACCCATCATATGTATCCTTTAACCCTGATATTGCCTCACCTCCACACCCATAACCATTGCTTGAGCCCGTGTCTTACTAGCATGCTTAGGTTGTTTTGCTCGAGTCTGTTACCGTTACTTTCAGTTACTATTTCATTATGTTCTGGGGCTCGATGTTTAATCAATCAATCATGCTAATGTTAATATTAATAATAAATTTGATGATAAGGCACCGGCAGGAGGCCCATGAGAGGTTTTGAAGCCTGCTAGTGTCGACCCTAATAGGAAAAGGGTCTTGTCTACTGATCCATGATGAGCGCACTACCCGCATTTGGGAAGCGAGTATGGGCGCCCCCCCTCAACTTGACCTGATTCGCATCTCGTCCAAACCGCCTCATTTAGTTCGTGTTTTCCATTTGCCGCATGCATGTTTTTGCGAGCCCAGGCCAGGGTGGAACTTTTGTAGTCGGCATATAGGGGGACACGGTCTTAGAGTGCTATGAGGGTCCCTTTTCTTCGGGCTTGATTAGCCGTGCGCCCAAGGTTCTGGGCTTGATGCGAAGAATGGTTGGTTGTGTTGAGTGCCCCGCTTGGTGGGAGGCATCCCATCTGGCGGGATATTCATGAGTGTACGGCCAAATTGGTGCAACCCTGCAGGGATAATCTTCTCGAGAAGCCGTGTTTTCCGCGGTTATGGATTACTTGGTGAAAGTACTGGCTAACAAGTACTCAGGACAACTTAAACATAATGATCAAACATGTTACACCCAATGGTTAATAACTTGACTGGTAATAGGTTGATGACACAATAACTTGATTCACCTTTAATACAACTGTGTGAGTTTATCCTCGGATTGCTTCTTTGGATAAGGGGCGAGATCCAGGATGGGTTTGTTTGAAGTTATCTTTCAGTTGGTTACAATCCTCGATCTTATCTCCTTTCTGTTAGCCGGAAGTGGTTAGAATCTCTGTAGTTGGTTAGCGCAGCCAGTTGCCGCATCTTTATATCCCTTTCTTTCCGTTGAACCCAAGGCATCTGTGCTTGGTGTTGACGGGTTACACTTTGGTGAACTGTGAGTCTTGCTTGCCAGTACGTTTATGTACTGACCCCTTTGGGCTGTGGTTTACGCAGACGACGTTTCCGAGGATCTACATGGTGGCAACTACGTGGAGTATGACGAGACTGCTGACGAGTAGATAGCGGACCCGGGCAGGATCCGAGACTTCGTGGATGGGCTCCGTCTGTTTGTTTCCGGCCTCTTAGGCCTATTTGGTTTCTTGTCTGTACTCAGACATGTTGAATGCTTCCGCTGTATTGTAATGATGTATTGTTGGGGCAGGTGCCCTCTGAATGATTGTATTTGCTATCTCTGCTCTAATGAGAGCCATTTGCAAACTTATTTCAATCTTTTGTGTCGTAGAGATCTGTTGTGATATCACTTGTTAAACGCCGTTGACGTACCATGTGTGTATGGTTTGAAGTACGTCGACGGAAGTGCCTTTGATCTCTAGTGGATAGTTTACATCGACGATGGAATAGCAGGGCTTGTGTTGTCGCGCATAAGCGCAGGCCTACCAGGAAGCTGGGACGTGGGAGCAGTTATGCCCCATAATCCAAGCATCTGCTATCCAGTTCGTACGGTGAGTATCCCCTAGAAATCAGGGTGCGACAAATGGTATCAGAGCCTGTCTGCCTGTAGGATCCCTTTTTACTGGTCGCAGTTGAGTCTAGAAACTATTTTGTAGCTATACAGGAAAAATGAAACGTGAGAGTAGGAATTCTGTTCTTTTTCTTCTTTTCCCCACCCTCCCTCCCTTTTTCTGGTAAGGAAGTGCAACGTTGATTTTTCCCTTCTTATCTAAACTTTCAAGTTAGGATTTCACGAATTCTGGTTTCTATAGGATGGTTATATCTACTAGACCATAGGAATGGAGGTGGTTGTGACATGATTTATCATGTTGCCTACTCACGATTGAGAACGGAGGCGTGTAAGCCCCGGAAGCAAATCCTCTATTCCTTAAGCAGTAGATAATGATCCTTTAGAAGCCCGGATGGGTTTTTCCGTAGTACCTCAGGAGTTTGTTCTCGTTTTCCCCGATGTTGATATTCTGTTCTTCTCAACATCCTTTTCGTCCGTTGAAATCTTGTTGTTGTTTTCCATTTCAGTTATTCTACCGGCGTCTAATCAAAGTTTCCCCGTTCATCTCCTAAACTCTATTCCAGTTAAAGTGTTATTTGATACCGGAGCATCACATTCCTTTGTGTCAACAATCTTTTCCACAACATACAACCCAATTCTGGTTCCACTAAGCAATCAAATCACCGTTCACTCTCCGGAATCTCAAATGTTGACTTCCAAGTTCAGTCATAGAAATCAAATTCTAAAGGGGAGGCCACATATTCCTCGTTACTCTCATGTTGATGATTCTGACATTGATGTTATTCTTGGTGTTGCATTGATGTCAATAACTCTGTTCCACCCTTATTACAGATAGTCTATTCTCCAAATGAGTCAAATCCTATCCAGCTATACACCCTCGATGCAAAACCTCTCCCTTTACTTGAAAATGTTCCGGTGGTTTCCAAATTCCCTGACATCCTTCCAGAAGAGTTGCCAGGAATTCCTATCGTTTTGAACTTCCAGAAAAACTATCCAAGGTGCACGATGTGTTTCACGTGTCACAGCTCAAGTGGATCTTTCCAAGAAGTTTCCGGACCTTTTCTTTTCTCCGTAGGAATCTCGGGGCGCGATTCCTTCAAGGGGGGGGGGGGCGTTTTGTAACATCCCAAGTCTGAAAAATAGCCTTTAGAATGTTTTGCTCTCTGTTATTTTATGTTTTGCATCATGGCATCATGTTGATTGCAATTGTTTTGTTTGTTTTCCATTTGTTTTCCACTGTTTTCATTTGTTTTCCTTTGTTTCCTGTTTGAATTTCAACTCAAATTTCAAACCCTTTGTTTCATCCTTGTGATGTTACAATTTCCAAAGTGAGAGTTCAAATAAAAACAACCAAATTGCTTTCATTTTATTCCATGTTGATCACTCATTAAAATTGTGGGTTTTAATCAAACAAATGATTTCCAAATCACCTTCAAGTTCAAATCAAATGCATCAAGCAGAACCAATTTGAACTTATGAATTTAATCAACTAATTTAATCAAATTGCATATGGGTCACCCTAATAAAAACATGGTTTTCATCAATAATTATTTAATTATCAAATTACCCCAAATTCAAACCAATTCTCAAAATCAGTACCTCTTTTGAATCCATGAATCTCAACACACATTTGTATTCTTAAATCACTTTAAAAACCCTAGGGGAAAACCCTATGGAAAATGCTTTGTTTTACCAATATTAATTAATATTGCAATTTCATCTAAATTGGTTTGATTTCCAAACAGCAAGCAAATGTTTAACTTTTTGAAAAACAAAGCTACCAAGTGGTTGCATTTCAATTAAGAAATTTATCCTAATTTTTTCCTAATTTTTATCTGAACAAAACCTCATGTTTTTCTTCCAAATTTGGTTTTCTACAAAAAAAATAAAAAAAATAAATCAAACAGCAAAAGAGAGAAGGAGAAGGGCCCAACTTTCCCCCAAGCCCAACTCCCCTCTGGCCCAGTACCCCCCCTCCTGTCCTTTCTTCCACCTCTCGCTGGCGTCACCCTGTACGAACACGATCGTAACCAGTCGATCTCCCCTTCCCCGCTGGATGCGCTGCCGTACTAGCTCCCTCCTCCCTTTTAAGCCCTAGGGATCCCCCTCGGAACCCTAGCCCCTCCTTTCCCTACCACCGCCGCCGAGTTCTCCTCCCAATCCTCCCCTCTGCTTCTTCTGTACCTGCACGAGAGGGTTACAGAGAGCAGGGAGCTCGCCGCCCCATCCCGTCGCCGGCCACCGCGAGGCTCCTCCGGTAGCGGGAATGGAGCCGCCGCCCTGCCCTCTACGCCCCTGTGCCCTCGGCCAGGCCGGGGAGGCGACGTAGCGCCGGCGCCATCCCTTCCTCGCCGGCCGTAGCTCCCTGCCGCGGCCATGTCCGCCTCGGCCTCCTCCTTTCCTGTCCGATCGAGACACCCAGGTGAGGCCCCGATTCCCTTCCCCTCCTCTCGCCTCCTCCATCTACCTAGGCCACACGCCCACGTCGCCCTCCCGTGCTCGCAGCATCGCACATGGCGGACGAGATCGCTGTTTCTTTCGCGGTCACGAGCGCTAACTGAACGAAAAGTTCAGTTTCAGTAACATCCCCTACCGAAACCTTATCCTCCCCGCACTCCTCCTTCTGTCACAACCCGAGATCCATCCCAGTTGGTTCGTTCCATCCGCGCCGCGCAGGAGTCCTGGGTTCGAGTCCCAGCTCCCCACCCCTTTTTGCTGCTATTTTGTTCCGATTTAAGTAGTACATGTTCTGAATCCTTAAGCCCCCGAGATCCCCTGTCCTGTCACAACTAGTGCACCAGCCCCACTGGTTATCAGCCCCAACGCACCACCAGGAGGTGGGGGGTTCGAGTCCCCCTCTCCCAAATAACCAAACTTTTATTTTCGCTTTGTTTTGGTCATAGAACAAACTGGTAATCACACCTAGGCCCTTGCAAGTTAATCTAGATCCCTGAAAAATATTTCCTAAGTCCCTAGATCCATAAAAATGGCAGATTTACCCCAAATTTTGGAAATTGCATAAATAAATCATTTTAACTCCAATTCCAACATTTTTTATATGTTTTCAATACCAAATTAAATGTTCTTTCCAAATATAAAATTTGTTTACTGTTTTGAATATTTTAAATTGGTGCAAAATTTGAAAACTTGTCAAATTCACTTAAATTTGCAAAATTCATAACTTGCTCATAAAAATTCCAAATTTCACAAACCAAATATGTTTTCCAATCAAATTTTCATGTACTTTCCAAATATAAATTTTGATTGCTGTTTTGAATAATTTAAATTGCTGAAAACAATTGTTTCTTGTTTATTGCATTTAAAATTGCCAAAATAATAACTTGCTCATTTTAAATCCAATTTCCACAAATGAAATATGTTTTCCATGCAAAATTAAACCACCTTTCCAAATATAAAATTTGTTTCATGTTTTGAATAATTAAAATTGGTTAAATAATTTAAACCTTGTTTAATTCATTTAATATTGTTAAATTTATAACTTGATCAAAACAAATTCTTTTGGGGCATATAAAATATGTTTTCAAACCATAAAAGTATAAACTTTTCAAATATGAATCTCACTTAATGTTTTGAACAAATAAAAATTCAAATAAGTTCATGTTTGAATTAAATTCATTTAATTCTTGCTTAACTTGTTTAATTCATAAATAATTTATTTGAAATCCTTTTTCAACAAGTGAAACATGTAATCCACCCAAAATCTTGTGTTCTTTTCAAATATAAACTTTGTTATCTATTTTGAACAATTAAAATTGGTGAAAACAACAAATGCTTGTGTGACACCTTTAAGTAACCAAAAATTTCCTAACTTAATGAATGAATTTCCAAACTTGCTAAACCTTATTTCCAATTGCTTCTATTGTTGTTATTTTTCTATTTTCTTCATCCATGCATCATGTTAATCCACTTTCATATGATGATTAGTTGTAAAACAATTAATTCAACCATAATTCATGGGCTTTCCATATGCAATCCAATTGCATATGGGTCCATTTAATCCTGTTTCTATCTTGTCAACTAGTCATTTCTATGCATCAATTAAATGGTCATGCATCATCCCATGTTTGTGCACCTATGCCATGATATTGATTGTTTACCTTTCTGCAATGTTTGTTTGCTTCTTCCCGGATACACGACGACGTTGAGACCGACGATACTTACGACACCCCTTCTAAGGAGTTAGCTCAGTACCAGGCTACTGGGTTTTGCAGGCAAGTTATCACTCACATGAACCACTGTGTTCCTTTCAACATTGGTTACCGATACTTTCCGTTGTTCTTTTCTGCTAGCCTTAGTAGTAGTTGTTTCTGTTGCGAACCCATCATATGTATCCTTTAACCCTGATATTGCCTCACCTCCACACCCATAACCATTGCTTGAGCCCGTGTCTTACTAGCATGCTTAGGTTGTTTTGCTCGAGTCTGTTACCGTTACTTTCAGTTACTATTTCATTATGTTCTGGGGGCTCGATGTTTAATCAATCAATCATGCTAATGTTAATATTAATAATAAATTTGATGATAAGGCACCGGCAGGAGGCCCATGAGAGGTTTTGAAGACTGCTAGTGTCGACCCTAATAGGAAAAGGGTCTTGTCTACTGATCCATGATGAGCGCACCGCATTTGGGAAGCGAGTATGGGCGCCCCCCTCAACTTGACCTGATTCGCATCTCGTCCAAATCGCCTCATTTAGTTCGTGTTTTCCATTTGCCGCATGCATGTTTTTGCGAGCCCAGGCCAGGGTGGAACTTTTGTAGTCGGCATATAGGGGGACACGGTCTTAGAGTGCTATGAGGGTCCCTTTTCTTCGGGGCTTGATTAGCCGTGCGCCCAAGGTTCTTTGGGCTTGATGCGAAGAATGGTTGGTTGTGTTGAGTGCCCCGCTTGGTGGGAGGCATCCCATCTGGCGGGATATTCATGAGTGTACGGCCAAATTGGTGCAACCCTGCAGGGATAATCTTCTCGAGAAGCCGTGTTTTCCGCGGTTATGGATTACTTGGTGAAAGTACTGGCTAACAAGTACTCAGGACAACTTAAACATAATGATCAAACATGTTACACCCAATGGTTAATAACTTGACTGGTAATAGGTTGATGACACAATAACTTGATTCACCTTTAATACAACTGTGTGAGTTATCCTCGGATTGCTTCTTTGGATAAGGGGCGAGATCCAGGATGGGTTTGTTTGAAGTTATCTTTCAGTTGGTTACAATCCTCGATCTTATCTCCTTTCTGTTAGCCGGAAGTGGTAGAATCTCTGTAGTTGGTTAGCGCAGCCAGTTGCCGCATCTTTATATCCCTTTCTTTCCGTTGAACCCAAGGCATCTGTGCTTGGTGTTGACGGGTTACACTTTGGTGAACTGTGAGTCTTGCTTGCCAGTACGTTTATGTACTGACCCCTTTGGGGCTGTGGTTTACGCAGACGACGTTTCCGAGGATCTACATGGTGGCAACTACGTGGAGTATGACGAGACTGCTGACGAGTAGATAGCGGACCCGGGCAGGATCCGAGACTTCGTGGATGGGCTCCGTCTGTTTGTTTCCGGCCTCTTAGGCCTATTTGGTTCTTGTCTGTACTCAGACATGTTGAATGCTTCCGCTGTATTGTAATGATGTATTGTTGGGGCAGGTGCCCTCTGAATGATTGTATTTGCTATCTCTGCTCTAATGAGAGCCATTTGCAACTTATTTCAATCTTTTGTGTCGTAGAGATCTGTTGTGATATCACTTGTTAAACGCCGTTGACGTACCATGTGTGTATGGTTTGAAGTACGTCGACGGAAGTGCCTTTGATCTCTAGTGGATAGTTTACATCGACGATGGAATAGCAGGGCTTGTGTTGTCGCGCATAAGCGCAGGCCTACCAGGAAGCTGGGACGTGGGAGCAGTTATGCCCCATAATCCAAGCATCTGCTATCCAGTTCGTACGGTGAGTATCCCCTAGAAATCAGGGTGCGACATCGTTGGACACTAATCTGAAGATATGTGGTATACGAAAGAAGGGGTTTATCCACACATACAAAGGTCACACCAGAGGGGTGAATGCTATTAGATTCACACCCAAGGGCTCTTGGGTTGTGTCTGGTGGCGAAGATGGCGCAGTGAAGGAAATATTTGTTACCAATGCTTTGTATATCAATTGCTAATTGGGGTCATATGGTTCCATTTCTTTCATAATCCTTTGAATAACACACTGTTTAATTTTTCTTATAATTTAGCTTGTATGAATATTAAATTCTCAGCATGGAGCTTGTTTTATTGTAGTTAAACTCAACTTGATCATTATATCTCCTACTGTATTTAACTCAGAATCAGTCTTGTCCTTTGCAGATTTGGGATTTGACAGCTGGAAAGTTACTACATGAGTTCAAATCCCATGAGGGTGAAATTAAGTGCATACATTTCCATTCCCATGAGTTCCTTCTGGCAACAGGTTGGGTTCACATTTTATTATGCCGATCTCTCATTTATATGACTCTAGTATGTACTTTTTAATACTTTAGTTAACTATTGAACCTCTGTCTTTCCACCTGGTTAGTGTAAACACGTATTGCTCATTGACAATGTACATGCTATTCGAAGACTTTACGCGAAAGTTTACCATTATGGTAATAAATTATACATTATAACCTACATTAGTTTTTGAACTAGGCCCACCTGCACTCTGCTAGATTAATTAATTGCTCTTTTGCTCATAAGCACCATTCATTTGCTACTTCACCAGCTAGTTTTTTCCCTCATTATCTCATCAATAAATCGGTAAATACCTGTGATCATGCTTGTAGCACAAGTACCTTGTGACATAAATATGTTTAGTGAGTACCCTTTTGTTCTGGATAGCTCACAAGAAAATCAAGTTAACATGCATGGAGAGCAATGCCTGGTTCCGATTACTCTAGTTCAGAAGGCAGCAACACGCTTATGCCCTCAAAAATGAATAAGGATGATTGCGATGCTGTGCATTCAATTCGTCTTGATATAAGTTTTAAATCACCATCCCACACATGACTCCAGACTATCGAGTTGGTAAAATCAAAGGCCACTATCAGTCTGAATATTTTGGATACTATAAGTTCCTCTTTGCTTCCATTACTTATTTATTTTTTATATCTTTATCACAGTTTAGTACTCTTGTATTATTATCTTTAATTTATTGTAACAGAAAACCAAACTGCATTTATGTAATACTGAATATTGTCAACCGTTAGTCATGAGCATAAAATTTAAATGCACATATAATAGAATGTGGAATATTTAGTTGATATAGTTAAGTATGACCTCATTTGATATCTATCTACTGTGTGGTGACTCCTGTGTTTTGTAGTTCAATATAGCAACAATATATGTGTGAAGGAGCATTGCTGTTAATTCGAATTGTGTGATTGATACATATATTTTCTGCCATACTTAAACGGTGCCGTGTCAATTGTACACATTTTAAATTATAATCATGCTCCTTGTTAGTAATGTTTTCCCATAGAAGTAGTTCTTTTCAGCTTGTTTCTCTGCTTGTATACATATTGCCTCAAATGATCTTAGGAATGAGATACTGATGTTACTCATATGATTTCTGCTTTTTAATGATATCATGATGATTGTTCACCTAAGAAAAGAGGCCCAAGAATGAGATACTGATGTTACTTGTGTGAATTCTGCTTTTTAATGCTATCGTGATGATTGTTCAACTAAGAAAAGGGACACAAGAGTTTAACGGTTTATGTTTTCTGTAGTGTGTTATCTTTGATACCACAATGACCTGTTCTTTTTTCTCAAGTGCAAACCACACATGAACAGGCAGCTAGCTAGCTGCTTGGTAGGTCGAGCCATATCTAACTAGACATGGCACTATCACAGGTTTTGGCGCCCGCGGAATTATGCTTCATGAATAAGAACGGTTCAGGACTAGAATTAGAGATCCAAGTTTCCCTAGTCCATTTATTCGCCTTCCATCTGTTGCTACAGGTACGTGAGCTCAGCAATTTCCCGCGGCTTTACCCCTTGCCTTGGTTCCGAAGAAATTTTTGGCTGACCAGAGTTTAGACCACCCATATGCGTCCTGGTCTAAGCTCTTATTGCTTGGTATGTAAATTATCCTAAAACTCATATATTTCCTTTTTAGTGATCTATAGCTATTAAATTTTGTGTTTGCTTGATAACTTTATTATTCACGAGCGAGCCTGTAAGCTTATGTTTGCCTACGTACTGTTTTTTTGTAACTGGGTGCATGCTTACATATTGTTCAGATCATTGCTTCTGCGTCAGAAATGAATAAAATTATCTCCATAATTTTATCTGGAACTTTCTCAATTTTATTGGTTTGGTCACAGTTGAAATTTCTATAATTTTGATGGTTTCATTAAATTTATCTTTATTAAACCTTTTGATCAGATATATGTACTCATAGTGGTCTGTAATGCACGCCTAACAGCAGAACAAGTACAATTCCCATCCAACTTATGTTTTCTTATATTTTTCATCTTTTGATAACATGGAGAATTTTACTGCCTGGTAATACTTTTTATATGGCACATTATTGATTGATGACGTATGAGCTGATTCAGTATTTTTCAGTGAAATTTCGTATCAGCCGGACTCTTGATATGAAATGTTTCATTAAATTTATCTGGATTAAACCTTTCGATCGGATATATGTACACAAAGTGATCTGTAATGCACGCCTAACAGCAGACCAAGTACAATTCACATCCAACTTATGTTTTCCTATATTTTTCATCTTTGGATAACATGGGAGAAATTTGACTGCCTGGTCATAATTTTTATGTGGCGTATTATTGATTGATGACTTTTGGGCTGATTCAGTATTTTTCTACGAAGTTTAGTATCTGGACTCTTGAGATGAAACGTGGAAAGAAATTAATCTTCAATATTTTTTGCATGTGTAGCATGGACAACATCTTGGTCGGCCTATTAATCAAGTAAGTTGCACATTTTGAGCATAGCTCTGCTGGAATGTATACTATTTCGTCTTTACTTGTATCCTGTTTCTGTGAGATATTTGTTTATGTATCATATTTTATAATTTTTTAATCATTTCTCTTGTTAGGTGGATTTTTCAAACTCAGTAATAGCAATTAGAAAATAAGAAGTCTCACCCTGCATCCCTCCCTCTTAAAAACTTCATAATTTATTGTAATCTGCTACTAATGTTGCATTTCCAATGTATTTGTATTTGGGCAGCCTTTCGATGGGTTTTTTGTATTTTCTGGGTAAGGAGGTACATATCAATACCTTATTATTTAACACATAAGGGAAAAAACGAATATATGATGTTGAAAAACTGTGTAAAATATGCCTGAATGAGCATAGGGTCGTTGTGTATGATTTCCCTTTTGGAACAGCTAAATTTGGTAATATATGATGCATGTATCTAATTGATCTCAAATGACCTGCACGATAGGAATGCCTTTGATCGACGCCATATGTGTATTTCCATCCAAGGAAGCGGATTTTACTTGAACCGAGAAAGAGGCAATAGGTAATAACAATCAATATCAGTGATACATCGCCCATTTCTGTCACCTTCAGCCTATGGTAGTTTTCCATACTGTTGATTTTGCAGCATTGATCCAATTCACATTAACTATCCTCTTTGTGCTGCTAACAATGTGGGCCACAATTGTTTCCGGATCCACCAGTGCATCAAGGTTAGTTGAAATTCTCTTCGCTTGACTGATTGAATCCATATTTTGTTGTCTACAACTTTCGAAATCATGGCAATGCCATTTTCTGTGATTATGGTAATACTTTATACGTCAGTTCTTCTGACTGGCGAATCTCTGTATTGATAGTTTATTCTTTGCTCAGTACTAGTATTAATGCGCTACTCTGTTTGGATTTCGAACATATTAATATTCATGCGGTAATCATAGATTAACCACTAGTACTGTTCCATGGCACACTTTTGATGTTCTAAGAACGAACTAGTAACATGCCTGCATCAGCAGCCTACTGAAGAAAATAATCCCAATCATTCATTCTAATGAGTTATAGCAAAAAAAAAAAACTTGGACATCACAAACCATAGGTACTGGCAGGTTGGACTGCTGCTGCATTGTAGACACTGCGAATTACTAATGCAGCTAGTGAAAAAACAAAGTTAGTAGAGATTAAAGTTAAATGTTGATCTTGAATCTAGGTTACCTTCTTTTTTCAAGTGTACATCTCAATTCTGGGTTGATTTCATTTTTCGGGATTAAATTTACATGTTGATCTTAGTTTTAGATCACTTTGTTTTTCTGGTGTACACCTTAATAGTAGTCTGATGAATTTTTAATGCTTTGAAGGTCAAAAGAACGTTGGCTTCTGCAATCCTCTTGAATCTGCTGGCTGCTGAGAGCCTGAGACCTTTAACCTGGTATTTCTACACTAAAGGTATGGTACCTGTCACGTCTGTAATGTAAACTCATCTAGTTACTTGGTACGAATATTTCTCATCCGTTTGATCTCACGAATTATAGAACCTTGCCAAAGATGCGGACATAGACACGCTCAATTACGCAGACATGGACACGCTCCTGTAAGGTCAAAGAAGGAGAAATATAGCAGATCTGCACACAACTTTGGATCTGGAGCCCAGTGGAGGAGGCGGGATAAAGCTGTTGGAGAGCCTCGCCATGTTCTCTAAAGCATCTGTTTCCTGAACCACAAAAAATGCTGACGAAAACCGGGGCATTCATATCCATATGGAGGGGCAAGTCCTAGGTGCTTTTTGCAGTCAACGTCAGTTGTGCAGCAGGAAGTGCTATGAAAGAAGCCACTCCTTCAGCGCACCGAAGAAGGACCAGGTGTCGCAGCAAGCACCAACAACAAGAGGTGAGCTTGATATTTATTTATAAGCATGCTAAATTGAGTACACGTTTTCATAATTTATATTTCCATGACTGGGTCTATAGTATCAGTATAGGTGCTTGAGCATACCGTCCAGCACATGCATCACTCATAGCACACATTTTGAAGTGTTATTTTTGTTGTTTATTGCTAGAACTCGATGGTAACATATTTAGGTGGGGAGGCAATGATGTTGTGGCTGCCACATTTTGAAGTGTTATTTTTGTTGTTTATTGCTAGAACTTGATGGAGAGGCAATGATGTTGTGGCTGCCGGCAAGGTCATAGTTATGAGGTTGGTTAGCGAAGTGTGCTAGCTAGGTTGGCTTGTATGGTGCAAACATAGTTGCTAAGCAATTGACGTTTAGAGTAACTGGCTTGACCTTGCCCAAGTTTCATATTAATTTCTTTAAGTTTGGATGACCATAAGGTCACAGTTCGCATTCAAATTTGTAATATGAATTTAAGTATAATTTGTAATTAATCCTTTATTTTGGAAAATTAGCTCATTTTAAATAATTTTACTTCAAAGTCTTTATTTTTTTGCCTTCCAATTTTAATCTCGTGGTCAGTTTGACCTCCGCTAGACAAAACATTGGACCACATGATTATTCTAGATGGAACTCTTCCATCTTTGATGATTCATTACTAAGTACTAAGTACGGCTTATCTATCATATTTTGATCGCCTACTTACTTTTTAGCAATCCCTTAGCCAACTTTTGGTGAAGAACTATTTGTAATCATAGCGTAGAATTCTTTGCTAATGCTGATCCCTTAGCCCATCCTTTATCCCTATTCGAGTTTACTAATGTAGAATGCTTTGGTGCAGCCATCCATCCTTTACCCTCATTAATGTTTGCCTTGCATTCTAGAATCATATATGCATTCTGCTAGAGGTGTAGGTGCTTGATTTTGGGTCCTCATTCGTTATCGTTGTAGGGTCCTCATGGCTTATGATTATTGGAGTTGGGATGCGGGGAATAAACTTGATTTAGGAAAACATGAACATATTTACACCCAAAAGGTTAGCCTTTGGAATTGAAAAAGA
Organism: Alopecurus myosuroides; assembly: GCA_028641055.1. NCBI lineage: Eukaryota > Viridiplantae > Streptophyta > Magnoliopsida > Poales > Poaceae > Alopecurus > Alopecurus myosuroides. The sequence continues at coordinate 719,948,506 of CM054057.1, read as the reverse complement.
CAACAAATAAAAGTCTATAGAAAAAGAAACTCACTTATGATTGGTCGTACTGTACTCTAGACTGTACCTCACCATCGGCTCCTTTTCTCGTATTTCTCTCGTGTATCACTCCCCAAAAGTTCACTTCAAAATTCCAAGAGTTGGAATGCCAACATCCATTGCTTCAATTCATATATGACCACGCAAACGGCCTTCATTGCCTTTCTCCTCCTAGCTGGGTGTTGCATCTTGCGCCTTTCTCCTTTCGCGCGTGTGACCTTTTTTGTTACAATCCATTTGGTATCGTTTTCACCCCTTCCCAATGCACTATTTGCTTCCCCGTGTACGGGTTGCTCGGTATATAGCCTCGATATTGCATCATGCTTTCCCTTGTTGGACGCCCCTGGTCTTGGCGACAGGTACCGCCGTGCTCGCAGGTGCTTTGCATCCTGTGCGTTAGACGCGGTGGTGCTGACTGCCTATACGGCTATTGTGGTGGTCGTGCATAGGGTGGTGGATGTTGCCTTCGTGTGCTAGGACCCGAGTAAAGTCCATTCTGAACATTTAGCTCGTAGCGAAATTGAAAATCCTTATAGTTGTCACACTGAACTTACTAATCTTGGTATATCCCAACTCAATGACCCATATGTCATATTTTAACAACGGCCCCTTCCCCCATGCACTCCGGCTGGTTGTTCTTGTCTCGGCTATGGATTGCTTGGTATCTCTAGATCTTACATCATGGTGATGTCTGGCCATGGTAGTGCTCGTCCTTAGGGTGGCGGATGTTGACTTTGGGTGCTTGGGCCTGAGAGTAGAGAAATCGAAAATCTGTGAACTTACTACAAGTCCATTATAAACATTTAACTCTCTAGTTGTTTCTAGATAAAAAAATACATCCCCAAATAAGTTAATTAACTACTCTCAACTACGTACCCTCGACATATTCATCTTCCTTCTCTTCTAACCCAATCTTCGTCTCCTAGTTCTCGATAACTAAATCTTCGTCTCCTAGTTCTCGATAACTAAGATTGATTACATATAGCTCTCCTCAATTTCTTCGACTTTTTCTAAGGTTGATTACATTCAGCTCTCCTCAATTTCTCCTCTCTTTCGATTTTTTCTAAGATTGATTACATTCATCTCTCCCCAATTTCTCCTCGTTTCCGATTTTTTTATAATGAAGGCAATGACGCTACTTCAAATCACTATAATAACACAGTGGAATGAATGCGACTGAAAAAATAAGACTACGGGGGTGGTACTGGTATTGGATAATAACAGTTGATAAATTGAAACCGAAGCATATATACTCGTACTTGACAAATCTTGTCTCTATAAATTGCCTCGATCTCGCATCATGTGTTCCCTTACTGGGCGCCCCTAGTCTTGGCGACATGTAGCGCCGTGCTCGTAGGTGCTCTATGCCCTGCGCGTTAGACGCGGTGGTGCTGACGGCCCGTGTGGCTATGGTAGCGCTCATGCTTAGGGTGGCAGATGTTGACTTCGGGTGCTGGGGCTTGAGAGTAGCGAAATCAGAAATCCCTGAACTTACCACAAGTCCATTATGAACATTTAACTCAAAGAGGGTAGTGAAATCAAAAATACAAGAGCTTACCCAACTCTCTACTTGTTACCCGATAAAAAAAATCTCAAATAAGATAATTAACTACTCTCAACTACATATATAGGCCCCTTCTAAACCAATCTTTGTCTCCCAATCCATTGCATCTATCACCGACAATTAGGGTTGATTACATTCCAATCTCTCCTCTCTTTTGATTTTTTTCTATAATGAAGTCAATGTCGCTACTTCAAATCACTATGATAATAGAGTCAAATAAGATAATTAACTACTCTCAACCAATGTTCAAGATATCGTTTATCGGGAACTTATCGGTTGACCCCCGATAAGTGGTAAATCGGCCGATTTATCGGCATATCGGTTGAAATATCAGAATATCGGCCGAAATATCGGGCACTTTATCTTATCGGCTAGACACCAACTACATATATAGGCCCCTTCTAAACCAATCTTTGTCTCCCAATCCATTGCATCTATCACCGACAATTAGGGTTGATTACATTCAGATATATCTCCCCAATCTCTCCTCTCTTTTGATTTTTTTTTCTATAATGAAGTCAATGTCGCTACTTCAAATCACTATGATAATAGAGTCAAATAAGATAATTAACTACTCTCAACTACATATATAGGCCCCTTCTAAACCAATCTTTGTCTCCCAATCCATTGCATCTATCACCGACAATTAGGGTTGATTACATTCAGATCTCCCCAATCTCTCCTCTCTTTTGATTTTTTTTTTCTATAATGAAGTCAATGTCGCTACTTCAAATCACTATGATAATAGAGTGGAATAAAGGAGACTGAAAATTAAGACTACGGGGGTGGTACCGGTACTAGATAATAACACTTGACAAATTGAAACTGAAGCATGTACACTCATACTTGAAAATCTTGTCTCATGAATTGCTACACACGTATATGATTTTCTTTAATGTAGGCGGCGTCATTACTTCAAATCATCTACGTACAAATGTACAATGAAAATTAGGAGACCCAAAAAGAAGACCATGAGGTGTTAGGGTACAGGATAATAACACTTGATAAATTGAAGTATATACGGTGGCACTAGTCGAATCCATATCTCTCCATGAATTGCTACACACCCATTACACTTGATAATATTGGTGCATATACCAACCGATGAGGTGGTACTAGCACTGGATCATTGTCACCATTGGTTGCTCCATAAATTTGGGGTCTACTAGCCGGACATCATGTTTCGTATTTGATTGGTGTGTAGTAGTTTTGGAGGATGAAAAAACTAATGATATTTCTAAGTACTCCCTCCGATCCGAATTAATGGTCGCACATTCACATAAGGCTTAGGTAAAACTTTAGCTAGCCCTCCGACCATTAATTCGGATCGGAGGTAGTATTAAGTATAAAATAAATTGATACAAACGCTAGATTAAAGGAGACCGGAGTTTTTTTTTTCTCATCGAGATTTTTGTACTTAGACAGTAGACAACAATATATTTTCCCCAGGAAAAAAGTTGATGGCGCTCCACTCGACTTCACTCCACCCGACTTCACTCCACCTTAGAACTCCACTCAAACTCTAATTTGTTTTTGGGAGACAAATTAGCTCTAGATCCTAATTAAGAGGTTGCTCTCAAATATCTAAACTCCGCCGCTATTTTCTTTTCTATGTCAATTTGGTACGTAATCCTGGAGATGCACTCGAGGTGTTGGATCGATGAGGCTAGGCCTTAGAGTAGGACCTCTACCAGCAGCGGAGTGGGGGGAGGGTGCTTGAGGGGCGGTGGAGGTGTTGGCTTGGTGGCGATGGGAAGTGCTGGGGTGGGAGGCAAATGATCGGGAGGCAATAAGGGATCTAGAATTATAGAGCGTTTATTTGTGACGTTTTCCAATGATTTTGGTACCCTCATAGCAATTAAATTGGAATGGAAGGAGTAGTACATCATCTCTCTGCTCTTTTCTTTGCTTACCATCAGCGTACGTCAAAGTCGAGAGCTATGGATAATACACATGAAGGTTCATTGATCAAATCAAAGGCATTGATATTGATCTTCCTATTTAATCACAAAATGAGAAAAATAATAGCCAATGCACATATAATAGCAAATACATCTCTTTTATCATCTTTATGCAATGAATGACATACACCATGCAAATCACTCACAAAAAATCTTTGCAAGGCACATCACCGAATTAATCACACACCCAGTTTGCAATCACTACCAAATTCCACGCGGTCTGGGACGTTTCAATAACGTTGCGGATGAGCTCCAAACCGTCGTTAAGGGCAATCCGCTACTGTTTACGCAACTGAGTGAGAACGTCACTGATCGACTGTCACAGACGATTCTGCGACGATAAGTTAACACTAAACCGCCGCGAGCTACTGGCCGGCCCAGCACAAGTCCCAACAAGGAGTGATATTTTTTTTCGTCACAACGTGTGTACACGTGGCATCGTATTTTCAGTTACCCGTTACGGGCGTCGCTGACGTCACTTCTACCGTTTCTGACGTCATCATCGTCTTGACATTTTTAAAACGTCGCGATTGGAAATACCGTTATGTCCGTTAATGACGTCATAATAGGTGCGACATTCATTTTCTCGTCGCGGGTTCAAGTAGTATAGGGTGCCACGTATACGCTTATTCTCGACGAAATTATAACGTTGTCCGACGGTGCGACGTTTTAGTTCGTCGTAAAACGTCGCGAATCATGAGTCAGCACGTGTACCAACACGGCATGTCCACGTTGAAACGTTTGCATGACGTGTTTTTTTCGTCGCGATTTCCATCCAATAAGGTGCCGCCTCATGGACCTACCATATAGTACCACGTGGCCTCGTATTCATAAGCATGGAAAATAGTATACTAGTTTTCACAGCAAAGCAAACACAACAAATACATAAATTCCGAATAAGGTCACAACCTAGCGCACCTGCAAAGTCAGTCTAATACAGTTCAACACACAACAAGCGGTTTCATAAAGGGCTACTCAGTTCCATATCTCGCATGAACTTCAGCCAACATGCCACCAATAAGGGTTTTGTACATTATTGACTCTTCTTCATACCTTTGTGTTCCACCGTCATACGCAACAATTCTTGTCTATGCTTCATCCTATCTACATCAGCTTGTTCCTTGGCCTGCTTCAACTCTTCAACTACAGTCTGTAGGTCCTGCCTCTGTTCTCTCTCATAATCAAGTTGAAGGTGAAGCTGACACTTTGTTGCTCTTGCACTGGTTGTGACCCCACCTATGGTATTCAGGAACGGAGACTTTAGACGGCCCTTGGTCAGCACGGCAGCGACAGTTTCGGCGGCAGAAAGAAGTTCCTTGACAGCGCCATCTACTGAAGTAGGTTCTAGCATCTTCACTTGCATTTCTTCCTATAAAGCATGTAAAAGCTTTAGAAGAAATAGAAGCTGAACTAGCTTGTAAGGAACATTGATATCATGACAAGCATGTAAGGACCATGTATGAAAAATAGCATGCAACAAGTTTGTACATAACAAAGATGCAAATAGCAGATGACGAGCAATTAAGTACGCATGACAAGCTTGTAAGGAACATAAATGAAAAACATCACATGACGGGCATGTAAGTAAACATGGCTGGAAATAGCAGACGACAAGCATGTACGGAACATAGATGAAAATGGTAGCTCACAAGGATAGATGAACTAGCAGATGACAAGCAAGCAGCATGCATATGCATGAACTATGAGATGACAAGCATATGTGAAATAGCTGACTATAGGAGTTTGCATCAGTATTCACAAAGAGAAGCATCAGTACGTATCTAGAAGAATCTATTGAGGTAATTGTTGATCCCAGAGATGAACAGAATTCTGAGGGACTTACAATTGCTCTTTTCACGGACGAAGATAATCCACGTGTCTTGTTGTTGTGCTTAGCTTTGAATAATTCAAAGGCATCTTCCCCCATGTCGCAGCAAACCTCGTAGCTACGAGAACCTGTGGTGCTATGGAAATTGGACGGCATGTCTGCTTTGCCTGGCTTTCATACAAGCCATCTACATAAATGAAGTATGAATTGATTAGAAACAGTCCAGGTTATGAAATAGAAACAGTGGCAAGGTAGAGTGAGCAAAGACAGTACATGTTTCCTGACCAAGGACCAGTTATCGACTAACTTGCACCATTCTGTTTCGCTCATGTGTCCAACTGCATCAGAAGGCGTTCGTATAACTCTATTCTTGTCTCTAACGCTATCAAAAAATTCTTGTTTCAGAATATGGCGTCTTTGTTGTCGGGTATATACCAATTAGATGGTGCCCTAAAGTGCCGGATTACCAGGGTGGCCTGAATTGTAATGGCTTACGGTCCATCAGGCGGCCCAGTAAGCTGACGCGCAGAAGCCGGATTCTAGAAGAACCCGGACCACGACCCATGTGGTATGACTTGGAGTAGAAGGAGGATTCTTGCATTCCAAGTTAGAACTTACCGTAGTCTTCTAGGTTTCCTTTTCTGTAAGCCCTAACCCGGCTATTATATAAAGCCGGACGGGAGATAAGAAAGAGAGAGAGAACAAGCTAGAAGCTAACTCGCCGAGAGGTTGATCCTTGTCGAGTAGTAAGACCTAACTCACATTGTACTTTGTATACTTCAGGCTTCAACGCTGATTTAGTAAGATTGCAGGAGTAGGAACGCCGCCTAGTTGCGACGTACCGAACCTGGGTAAAACCTTGGTGTCATTGTTCGTCATACTACCACGTCCCCCCACGTCTCTATCAGTAGTCTCATGGCACCCCCGTCTATGAATTCTACTACGATGTCTCGACAGTTGGCACCCACCGTGGGGCCAGCGACGTCAGGCGGTATGTTTCGATCGGGGATACTCGGCGGAATTGGCAGTACCATAACTGTCGGAAGCCTGGAATTCGACAACGACGTCGGGCGCTTCCTCGACAACGGTAATCATCTGGTAAGTGCCTGCGTTTTACCGATTGGATCTGCAAACATCTTTATCGGATTAACTGCAGAGGCAATGGGATTCTGTGGTGGAAGCAATTTTATCCCACCCGCCCTATACCCAGTCGAAGAAGACTATGACGCCAGATTTTGCTCAGATCGCCGATATCATGCTGAATCACACTTTATCGGTATGGTGCAATCCGAGATCGCCGAAAACACAGATGAAAACAATCATGTGGAAGAGGCAGAAAACAACAATCCCACAATAGAGGTGGAAGATCCGACATCCGTCAATATGACGACAAACTCGGAAACCGACTCCGTATTAGCCGCCATTGAGGCGAGATTGGAATCAGAACCCAGATCAGATGAATTCGATTCCGAAGATGAAGACGCTTTCGAAAGAAAGGTCAAATCCTTTCAAGAGGGGTTCCACGAAGTACTAATGGCAAAACCGGCTCAAAACACGGATGCCGAAAGTCAGGAAAGCCCTAGAACACCTCCGCCAGATGAGGAAAGAGAGGAGGGGGATACCCGGATGTCAAGGAATTGACAGAGGACGAACCTGGTAAAACCTCCATCTTCCGAGAAAAAACACAAAGCTTCCAAGAAACTCCAGTACAAGCTCTGGAAGAAAAAACTGGTTGATCCAGCCAACGAAAACCCGGAAGCAGGAGGAGGAAGTGGAGTTAAGCCTGCGGAGAAGAAAGCGAAGGAAATCTCTGTTCCGCTAATGTCAGAACAGGACGAACATGATCTACTTCAAACACCAGTGGGACCCCACGAACCCCCTGAAGTGCTGGAAGCCAGGAGACAAGCTCTCCAAAGGCAACAACAACATCTATTCAGAACTCGAGAACATCTCCAGAAAACCCAAGCTGACATTAAGTTAAAGCAGGAAGAAATCGAGGAGTACGAGAGAAGGAATAGATCTGGCATTAAACCTACACGGCTACCCGGAATCGCAAGACCGGAAGTACTGCCGCCAAAGGAACGATTTCAAAACCCGGCCTGGCAAAAGCAAGTAAACGGCACAGATGCCAGGGGCGAACCTATATACAAAACCGCAGCAGAAAATACGGAAGTCGTGTTCGCCATCCTCAACAATGACATGTACTCCAATGGCGAAAAACTTCAATGGGTGTATGCTTTCTTAGGAAAGGCATTGCAACAGCAACAGCGAGGACAAACTAGATCAGTGAAGTTGCATGACGACTCAGCCCTATGCAAAACAGCTACTTGCGCCGCTGGAGCACCTGGACCTAAAGAACCTGGAGATTCAAGTAATTCGAAAGAAAAGAAAGGAGATCCGAGAAAGGACAAGAAAAAACCCGATAATAAGGATGCAGCGTCCAGAACCGGATCCCATCTGCCGAAAGATGGAATTAACCCCCGAGATTGGGAGGAGCAAAACCGGAAGGACGGAAAAGCAATGTCGCCTCTGAGATGCCCTTCTGAGAAAGCCGGAAGACATGACATTCCTCACAGGCGTGAGAGATCCCGTACACCCCCTAGGAATAAGGAAAGACACAGGAGTAGAACTCCACCTTATCCCAAAGGGCATGATAACGGAGGAAATAGAGACAATCCCGAAAAAGCGCACTCGCGCAACAATGGAAAAGAAAGGAGTAGATCCCCTTCTATCCATTCAGCCGGTAGATACTCCGCACACATCGATAGAGCGGAAAGAGATGATTTATACTTCGGACCTAAGTGTTTCACTGACAGGATCCGAAGAATAACTCTACATTCTGGCTTCGCCAAAGTTGGTCCAACATATCAAAAATATACCGGTAGCACAAACCCGGATGCCTGGCTCTCAGACTATTACACAGCCGTCCAGATTAACAATGAGACAGACTTAGAGGCAGTAAAATTCCTCCCCCTTATGTTACTGGATGGAGCCAGAGATTGGATCAACGGGTTTCCGTCAAGAACTGTCGATAGCTGGTGTCGAGACATCGTAGTAGTTTTGATAGACGAGGGTGCCATGAGACTACGGGTAGAGACGTGGGGAAACGGTATCGCGTTGGTGACAAAGACACAGGATTTACCCAGGTTCGGTACGTCGTATTATACGACGTTCCTACTCCTGCAATCTCACTAATCAGGACTGAAGCCTGTGCAAACAATTACAATGTGAGGTTAGGTTTAGCTACTCGCGGAGGATCAACTTCTCGGCGAGTTGGCCAGTGTCTTCCTCCCTCTATCTCATCTCCCGTCCGGCTTTATATAATAGCCGGATTAGGGCATACAGAATAGGAAACCTAGAAGACTACGATAGCTTGTAACTTGGAAAGTAAGGAATCCGTCTTCTCCTCCAAGCCGGATCACGTGGGTCGTGATCCGGGTCCTTCTAGAATCCGGCTTCTGCGCGTCAGCTTACTGGGCCGCCCAATGGACCATAGCCCACTACCAGTTGGGCCACCCTGGTAATCCGGCACTTTTGACTACCATCTGATATACCCCTATTCGGTATATATCCAACAGTAGCCCCCAAGAAGGATTAAAACTCTGATTTGCCGTCTTTCGCCAAATGTATATTGTCCAAGAAATATTGGCCAGCAGTCTTGATTCTTCTTATTCTTCTTTTGAAAAGAGATGGTAACGTAAAACTCGGAATTCGGGAAATCCGGCTTTTCTCACACGATCCTTCGCGGAGAAGGAACTTCGTACGTCAGCACTTTAATCCTGCTGACGTGAGGGACGTTTGGGTTTTGAGTGGGAAACCCAGAAACATATCTCTGACAGATTCTCGCGGGAAACGAGGAGATAACCATAATCACCCTGTCGATTCATTTCCCGGATTTTCCGGTGAGTGACATGCGTTGAACATCCAACGGTCAAAAGAGCCGTTAGCACGTGTCGTGACGGATTTCCGGCTATAAATAGCCTTCGTCGGAGGGAACCTATGAAGACGATGGATCCGCAGCTGGACTCCCCAACGCGCGCCGGCGACGAGCCTATGAAGACGATGGATTCCGCGGTAGACGGAGGGAACCTCTGCGCCACCGCGGATCTTGCGGGCTCAAGCTCCGCGCTCTCTCCACCGTTCGCTCCCCAAACGGCGGAGGAGAAGATCACGCTTCTCGGCGACGAGCTCGCCGCTGCCGGAGCGGACGAGAGGACGGAATTTGTCGGCGATTGGAGTCCGAGTAATGTTCCTCCTCTCCTTCTTCCACAAATGGAAAAAGAAGGGCTAATAGTCAAAGGCAAATGGCGGAACTCGGAAGGTGATCTCAAGCCTGCACCCAAGGACGGAGAACGCGTCCTCCTTACTTCTCACATCAAGAGAGGTATGGGTTTACCGCCTTCCGCCTTTTTCTCAGAGGTCCTTGACTATTACGGCGTCCAACCACACAATATTTCTCCAAACTCCATCCTCTATCTAGCTAGTTTCCAAGCCCTTTTTGAAGGGTATTTAGGAATAACTCCTAGTTTAGAATTTTGGCAATATTGTTTTGAGGCGAAGCATAACCTCACAGAAGGTGTTTCTCCCATCTGCGGAACTATTTCTTTCACTCTTCGGAGGCTTAGGGAAGATTGGTATCCAAAGATAAAAACATCGGAACCCGTCAAATCTTGGATGGGTTCCTTCTTTTACCATCAGGACCTCTCATTCCCCGGTAAAGAAAACGGGATTCCTCCATTTATTAATTCCGCCGCCTCTCCCCAAGAAAGTTGGACAGTTGAAGCAGTGCAAATACTGCCGGAAAACTTGATGAAAATAAAATGGCGTATTGCCAAGCTTACTTCTTCCCAGCCTCCCTTAACCGGGAAGGATACTGTTTTATGTTGGTTTGGACGCCGTGTTCAACCTCTTTCCTTTCGTTCCCGGCTCCTTTGCGAATACGATGGGCCAGAAGATAGCATGAGGGGGACGGACAAGGCCTATACCAAAAAGGATTTCATAAAGCGACTCAACCACCTGGTCGCCGCTAGCAAACAATACGCCGAAAGTCTGGCAATATACCACGTGGAGAATCCAGCCCCAAGGTATTTCAGATAGCATCAGGGCTGAGCCTTACCCGGAAAAGTTCAAAGAACCGGGTAAAGTAGTGAATTACGAGCCGACTATGGATCCGGAAACATGGCTGAGTAGTTATGAGATGGCCATGTCGATTCGCTATGCGTCCGAGAATCTTCAAGCCATATTCATGTATCTAATGATGTCAGAGGGAGCAGAAAAGTTATGGTTCACCAATCTACCGGAAGGATCTATCAAGTCATGGGAAGAATTGAAAACTGCGTTTATCAAGCACTTTCACGGGACGTGCAGAAAGTTATTCACTATTGATGACCTAGAGCGATGTGTTCAGAAGAAGGGAGAATCGGCGCGCAGCTGGGTGCGCCGGGTTATGGAAATACTTCATTCATCTACAGATATTCAGCCCAAGGATGCGCTGCAAGCTATGGCAAAGACCTGCAAGTACACACCTTTAGTACAAAAGTTAACTCGCATGAAATCTAGTCGGAATGCTTCGGAGGTTACAATGGGAGAACTGATGGATGCATGCAACAAACATGCCGCAACGGACACTACGGAAGAGGAAACTGACGATAAAAAAGCAAAAGCAAACACAAGTAATAGTGGAAGAACCGGCAATGGATCAGCACCGGGTAACAATGGAAATAGCCAGAACAAGCGCCCGTTTGAAGGAGGCTCCGAGTTTGTCGCCAACACGGAAGCCGGGTCTTCGAGACCCAGGGCAGAAGGAAATTTTAACACTGGAAACCACAATGGAGGAAACTATCAAGGGCCGCCGAGGCCGAGTAACAATTGGGACATCTTTAGAATGGCGTGCCCGAAGCACAACAGGAACGGTAGGCCGGCTAACCACTCCTTGGAGCAATGCGCCGACCTACAGAGATGGAAGAACGAGGAAGTGAACAGAGCCATGCGAGGTGCGGGTCGGGGAGGAGGACCGGGTCCAGGAGGAAACCCGGGCAACGGCCCACCCCCATCCGGTAACCCGGCAGCAAGAAATCAGGGAAACAATCAAGGGGGAGCTGGAGGTTTCCAAGCTAACCCCAAACAGTTGGGTCAATATCGTGCATACCACAGGAGGTTCTAACAAGGACAAAAGAGACTGAAGCGGCAACTCTCTGTGTCCCGAGATATTTGAGGTGTCAGAACAGGATGTAACATGGAGCAGAAGAGATCACCCGGAAAGAATAGAACACGCGAGTCTTAGCATTGGTAGTTGCACCACAGGTCAATGGGTACGAGCTGAAAAAGGTCCTGATGGATGGAGGAAGCAGCATCAATATCCTGTACTGGGAAACCTTTCTACGCATGGGTCTCAAGGAATCTCAGCTCCAAAAAAGTACGACAGTTTTTCATGGCATAGTACCGGGTCATTCAGCGTGCCCCGAGGGAAAAATCGCATTGGAGGTAGCTTTTGGGGAATCAAAGGACAATTATCGAGTTGAGTGGCTTACTTTCGAGGTGGTTAAGTTGCGCAGTCCTTATCACGCGCTATTCGGAAGGCCGGCTTATGCTAAATTCATGGCAAGGCCGTGTTATGTGTATCTACAGCTAAAAATCCCGGGTCCTAAGCAGACCATTACCATACATGGAAAATCGAGATATAGCAGCTGAATGCGATGAAGGAGATGCAGCAATGGCCGAGCAAGCCTGTAGAAAAGAGGAACTCAAGCATTACCGGTCTCAAGCAGGCCCGGAGGACAGAACCACATCAAAAAGGCCGAGCACTGAAGGCGAAAGAGCAAAGTCCAAGGCAGCACAAGATGCTAAGATGGTGGCTTTTATCAAGGATGATTCCTCCAAACAATCTGGCATAGGAGAAGAAATTGCACGGCCGCTCGCAGCCAGCCGCGTTATGGAAACGCCTCACCGGGTTGGCTAGTAAACCCGGTACTATCATGAAAAAGTCTAACAAATGGAGAATGTGTATCGGTCACGTCAGCCCGGGACCGGTTCCCAAGAAGAACTAAACAATGTAACGGGCAGCAGGTTTCAGACGCGCTCTTTTCCTACCCAGGGTACCTAAGGGGACTGGAAGGTTTTTAATGAGGCGGCCTGCTGATCCAAACTTTCTCGTATCAATAAAGAGATGGTTATCAAGTCCTATTTTGTCACGATCTTTACTTCGGTTACAGGTAAGTAGTATCCATTGCTATCAATACATCAGTATCATCAAGTATGTTGAATATATAGGTATTGGGGGCTGATTGCTTGAATAGCACAGCCACAAACCCAAAGACCCAGCCTTGATGCCTATGAGTTATAAGGGCCGATTACTCGCAAACGAGTACGGCTGCAATCTTATAACCGGACAAAGGAGCCAAATTTTCTTGACTTTTCTTACTTAAGCTCAATGTGACTCGCACTAAAGTGGCATGATTTGCTCGCTTACGATTACAATCAGCCATGAAGCCCAATGGGACTTGTCTGACCCTGTTTTCGTATAGATGTAACAACATGGTATCCACGCGAAAGCCGGCTTACAGTACAAGATAGTCAAAAGGGTCATCTAAACCACAAGTTATGCAGAGTACAAGGCTAATAGCTGGAAACTCAACGTTTATCAAGCGTAACTTCATTATCTATATGAAACAACTCCGGGTTTCGGCTTAGCAACAACAAGTTTGTTCTCTTCGAAAAGACCACACCCACAGACTCGGAAATTCGGGCCTTGGGGACTGTGGGTTTCGAAACAGAATCAAGTTGTTTCGTCGCTAAGCTCGAAAGACCCCAATGTCCGAGTCGTGGGGACTTGGAGACTTAAAAAAAAAGTCCACCTGTCAAAACTCACGATACTCGGAAATAAAGAGGGGAATAAAAAGAAATGAAAAGAAAGTTGGATATCAAGAATAAGTTCAAAAATAGACAAATATCAAGTTTATCAAAAGGCCTAGAAAGGCACGAAGTGTATCACGGAACTAAAGTGCGTTACAAATTGCGACACCAGTATCAAGGGTGCACAGGCGCACCGTCAAAAGAATACTTGTTTTGAATAAAAGCATCAGATGATCGAAGTATTTTGATGGCATTTGCCTATTCGGCTTCCTGAGTAGGGTCCACATCTTTGCCTTTGCCCTCCGGGTCTTGGTCCTGGGCTTGCTCTTTAGCTCTCCCGGCATCATCACCCGGATTCTTCGCGTCAGGACGGACAGGCGGAAGGACAGCTGGTGTAGAGGTGGTTGGCTCTGATCCTAACTCGGCCTCTCTCTTCGCAGTTTCTTCCCTCTTCCTGGCCGAGTCAGCAGCCCATTTCTCCAAAATATCAAAAGGCGGGGGGTGCGTCCTCCTTCACGATTTTGCCTTCAGCATCGTACGCACTCATAATTGCGCTCAGATCCATACTATCGGCCAAAGTGGTTGCCGAGTGACGCACTGCGGATTGTATTGCCTTGAAGTCCTTGGGTACGAACTTGGAGCCATCAACTTTGAACTCTGGAAACCCGGATATTACCTTTGCCGGATCAAGCTTGGGAAAATAAGCCTTAGCCAGAGTAAAGGCCCGGGTCATACCAATCCGGCATGCCGAGCGTTTCCAGATCTCGATCCATGCAGGAACGGTGGAGCAGGCTTGGATAAGATTTTCTTCACCCGGATATACCTCGGTAGGCCACTTCACGGCATCCAGTATAAACTTGGTGCCGGCAAAGAAAGTCCGGAGCACAGTCTTCAGCGTTTTAGCTTTGGCAACAACATCTTCTTCTGGGGCCGCAAGGTTGGCACCTGAAGTTGAAACAAAGGAAGGACGTGTCAGTAATCCCGAGTATCATGTAATAAAGTAAAGGCATGAAGTCAGTCGGCAGCAAAAACTTTCTAAGCAAGACGCGATAGGTATCGGTAACCTGGTCCGATAATTTCTTCAGTGCGGTTTGAGCAGTATTGCACTTCTTCTTGTATTTAGAAACATCCTTCTTCAAGGTTTCCACGTCAGCCTCAAGGGCTTCTCTCCGCTTTACCTCGGCAAGAAGAAGTTGTTCGGTCTTGAGCAAAATTTCATCAGACCGGGTCATCTGTGCCTGTAAAGAACAAGGAGCACAAGTATCAGACGGGTATCATGGCAAGCCGAATATTGCATAAAGTACCAAGCACAACTTCAACAAAGTTATGCTCGGAACTTGGGGACTAAGTGTATACTACGAGATATCAAGTGTTGTTACCTGGCGCTCTGCGGCCATGCGCTCTAGAATATTGCTCTCTGAGGTCTTCATAGTGAGGAGAGTGCTCATCAGCTGGTCAAAAGTATCATTACCCGTGTTAGAGGATCCGAGGTCTCGGAAACTCGGAGAAGGAGTTTTCTTCTTAGCGGGAGACGGCATCCGGGTCATCCGAATGTCGGAATCTGGTGCTCCTCCTCCCGCACCCAAAGTTGCAGTTTTTCCTTCTCGCTTGCATGCTAGGCTATCGGATACTCGGCTTCTTGTCTGGCCGGGTTCATCGGTGACACTTGTCCTTCACCGCCAGCGGCGGCTGTCGTATTATCAGTCGGGTTCCCCTTACCCGGGTCATCGGTCTCCATATCCTCTTGGTCGCTAATAATGACCGTGGCCCTGTAGATAGTATGAGTGAGCAGTTAGAGTACAACCAGGAAAGGGTGATGAAAATGTGATAGAACGTCAGGAAAGGAACTTTACCCGGGATTCACCGCAAAGTCCGCAGGGAATTCGCTGCTGGACCCGGACGAAACTGAAAAGTATCAAGCGAGATCTCGTAAGGGAATGGTTCAGGAAGATTGTTTCGTCCGGGAAAGGATAAGGTAAATACCAGCGCGCCGAGCCGGAGACAATGGAATACCCGGGTTAAGAGCACCATCACCCGGGTAATTTCGAGTCGCTCTGCGCTTGGTTACGGGCGACTCCTTCAAATACGGCCAGTGGAATAACGTCAAGTTAGCTCATGTATATCATCAAAGGAATACGAATTGAATACAAGGAGGCGATATGAAACCTTGAAGACGACCCCCCCGGGGTTTTCTCTTAGATCCGACTTTGATTGTCGGCTCCACTTCCTCCTCATCACTGGCGGATTCTACCTTGCCGTCAGTTTCTTCTTCTTCGTCCTTGTCCTCTTGCTCTGGAAGTTATCAAGGTCACTGTTGGAAAATGAAGAACGGGACACGACGAACTCAAAGGAACTAAGTGAAGTTCGGAACGTACCTTCATCCGAGTTATCGCCATCCTCTTGCTCCTCTGGATTTTCGGAGTTAGGAGGAGTTTCAATCTTCCAGAAATCATCATCGGCCTGAGATGAAGACATAAGAGCAAGGGTTATCAGCTGTATCAAGTGGAAAGAATAAAGGTGAAAACATGAGAACCGGGTTTTTACCACGGGGGCCGGGTTCTCGAGTGTGAAGGGCTCTAATCCGGCTATATTCCGGATTACCTCCAGCTTCTCTGTCAGAAAGCTCTTGATAGTTTTATTGGTGTCGCCGGGTGCAAAGCTGTTGGTAGAGTACCGGAGCGGGTCTGTGGTGTGCCCCGTATATTCGCACATTAACTTTGTGCGGATGGAGTTAGGCTGGATCCGGAAATCGACCCAAGTTTTCACCAGGTTAAGCCCAATGAGACCTTGGGCCGAAAGAACAGTGATTTTGGCTAACAAAGGTTGAATCGCCTCCCTGTCCGAGTCAGGGGCAAAGGCATTAAAATTCTCGGAGATGTCAAGAAGGCCCTCTGAGTAACCCGGCAGTTTCTTTTGGCCGGGTGGGGAAGTGTCTCGGCAGTAAAAGTATGAGAGCTGCCAATGTTTGACGTGGGAGTTGAGGGTAAGAGGTGGCATCAGAGAATTCTTTCGGCGCTGGATAGAGACCCCGCCGCAAGCGAGAAGTGCCCCGTCACCGCTTTCGCGGCACGGTTTGCACTGGAAAAGCTCGACGAAAAGAGCCAAAACTTGGCGGAGTGCACAAGTAGACTCGGAAAGGACGATGAAGTGGGAGATATTTAACACAGAGTTAGGCCCTATGTCAAATATACGAAGGCCATAGTGGCTCAAAATGTCACGAAAGAAAGGGTGACCCGGAGGACGGAAGCCCCGGGTCACGTGCTCCACAAAACATATTACCTCATCCTTTGCCGGTGTAGGCCGGGTCTCGTTACCCGGCACCCTCCACTGGATATCCTCTTGGGGGGAAGAACCCCTAGCTCGACCAGTTCTTCTAACTTGGCCTTGGTGACCGTAGATCGTGCCCAGTTGGCGGATATGGAGTTGGTGGTCTTGGTCGGCTGCTTTCCCTGTTTCTTGGGAGCCATGGGTTTGACCTACAAAGCACAAGGTAGAAGAGTGTGAGGAATAAGACTCGGAAACCGTGAGCTGGCCGAGTATCGGCGAGTGATATCGAGACAACATGGAAGTTGCATACTATCCGGGTATCAATCTGCAGAGTAAGGTTCAAACTATCCGGGTATCAAGCATCATAATAAAAGTTATGGAGGCCTATGCATTGAAAGAGCCTTTGAGGGCGATGGATGGTTGCACAGGTACCTATTGCGAATAAAAAGAACCGGAAAAGGGAGGATTTTCCGGGTGACAGAGATAAGGGCGGAAAATTTGGGCGGCCCGAGCCCAGATTCGGGATTCCATTTCAAGATTTGTGGTCAAATTTGTGACTATGGGCGGTAGGGAAGTAAAGTAAAGTCTATATCCAATCCATTGGATGAGCTAGAATGAATACAAGCAGCTTAATTCGGCATGACTAGAAAAAAGATCGGCGGGTTGACTTAGATCTAATCTGAAGAAAATCAGGAAATTGCGGAGGCCAGATAATGGATGAGAGAGGCTTACTGGAGGGGATTGCAGTGAAGCTCGGGGGTCCGGCGACGGATCTGGGCGGTGGTGCAGAGCGCACCGTGGCGGAGCGTAGCCGGCGGCAGATAGGCTCCGGTGATGCGCGCGAGGTTTCCGTAGTGGCGTTCTGTGAGCTAGAGCACTGAGGAAGAAAGGAAGAAGAATGGGGGGAAATGAGCTGTTGGGGTTAGGGTTACCCCTAAGAGCCAATTTATAATAGCGTGAGTGGATAAGCCCAGTTCAACGGGTAGGAGCCGGAAGTTACGGAGTAATGGCTATCTGTTTAAGTTTTGCGAGATACGCTTTAAATATTGGGCGAGGTATCCGGACAGAAATAGGAAGGAGATATTCTTCATAATATCGAGATCAATTATCGAGTAAAGTACAGGATCTTGACATTTTTATCAGGGCTTAGACCCGAAAAGCTAAGCCAAGTGTTTGGAGAGAAGCCGGGTTACTATATGGCCACCATGGAGTTGGGCCTAGCTATTTATCAAAGCGCTTTAACCCGGCCTTCATGCATTTGTGCATCTGGTGTTTTTGCAGGGAATAGCAAGCGCTTCAAGGAAGGATCCGTGAAGCCCAAGCTATTCTGGGGACTACTGATGGAGGGATAATAACCCGGTAGGCCAACTCCAAGGTATAACCCGGCCCAAAGGACGCTGCGCAAGATCCGGCTAAGGATAAAGAAACTTCTGGAAGGCCCAAGTTTGTAGGCCTCGTAACCCGGATTGTGGGTTACGATAAAGGAAAGATTAGGGTTTGTATGTGGTGTCCGGGTAGGATTCAGGGTGCGCCTTGGAGGACAAGCCAGGGGGTACGGGTGCTTTATAAACCGACCCCTAGGTTTAGTTGAGAGAGATCCAAGTCCTAGCAATATCACCTGATATCGAATATCCAGTGTAATACGAGAGTTGAGTTATTATATTGAGATCGGAGATTCGGCGACTTGATTGCCGGCCACCATATCGAGTATCATCATGTTTTCCTCTGAGCTAAACTCTCTCCCAAACGCCTGTGTCGTCTTGCCCCAAAATAAGTTACCCCCGGTAACGTCTGCCGTGATTATCCCACGACAAGAACCCTTTGATGAACTCGGATATATCCGTCCAGAAGCTAAGATGTTCTTCGCTCCTGCGCCTCTAATTCGTCCTTGGCCACAAGGCGGGCTGATTATCCGAAATGACTTCGTATTTTCACCTCGTCAGGTCATACAAGATGGCCTTCATCACGTTGGGATTCTTTTTTCTGAATATGCCAGATAATTCAACGAGACTTTGTCAAACTTGCAGGAAATGAGCCAGGTAATATCTCTAGCCCCCAAGCAATAAGTTTGAAACATAGTTTCATCTTAATGCTTTTTTTTTATTACGCTTGATCTAACTTAAGCGTTTGGCTTTTATTTCTGTGTTTCAGCATACTGCTGATGTAATAAACTTAGAACTTTTTAATAAACTTAACATCAAGAATGAAGAGGTGAAGACCCTTCAATCTATTATTAAGTCTAAGGATGATGAGCTGGCCTCTTCTCAGCAACAGCTATCGGAAACAACAGGTATTTTTTACTCTGTTTTATCCGATTTAATAAGTATTTTCTCGAGATATTTCTAAACTCGGAGTTTTTTCCTTGCTTTCCAGTTGCTTTGGCTAAGGCCAAGGAAGTAGCTGAAGATGCCGGCAATGCCGAACGTATTCGTAAGGAAAATTTAGATCTTCATAAGGAGCTTATGAAGGTTCGACAAGATCTGGAAGCCAGTAATCTGGCCCTTGGTATTGCTCAATCCAAGGCTTTCGATCAGGCGGAAAAGGATAAATCCACTATCCACGACTTGGAAAGTATGTTAATCGCCTAAAGGAAATCCGAAATTGACAAGGTTCTCGGTAAGTTTTATTTCATTTACCGATTTTTCCATGTATAGCTTTCTTTCTCTGTTTTGTCTCTTAACCTTTTTGGAGGCTTGTTCCGACAAAACAAGAAATTATCCAGGTCTTTCTCGTATGGAAAAAATCCGAGCCTTTGGGAAGGTATGGAATGCTATCAGAAACGCTGTGATGCGGCTCATCAACAATTTCTTCCCTACAAGTACCATAGAATTCTCGGAAGTTTATAAACTTCCGGCTGCTATCCTGGAGGTGGCGGAATCTAGGGAATCCACCTTACGCTCCGCTGCACGGGGTGGTGCACGCATGGCTCTCGGCCTTATGCGTATACATTACCCTGGTGCCAAATCTTGGCGCGTGGCGTCCGGTATCCCTCAAGGATATACGGAAAATCAACGAACCAGCATCTTTGATGAAATCAAAGGCCATGCCACCAAGATTGCTTCTATGGTGAACATTTCTATCACCTATCCGGAAGAGGAGATCCCTGAAGCCCCCGAGGATGACAGCAGCGACGAAGACTCGGATGCTTGAAGAGCTGTCCTGATCCTTGATGGTGGATAATAGGAGCATTTTTTACAATGTAATTCATATTGTAATGCTTCTATTCTTTTGTATAAACAAGAACTCCTCCCTTTGCAGTTTTAATTATGAAATTCTTTGCAAGGTTTCCGGATTTTAGTATTCCTTTATCTTCTAAGTTCTCTGGCTTATATGTTTTAACTGTCCTTAGTGTTTGAAATGGCTCAATAGTATTGTGAATCATCATGCCGAGTAACTGGGTATAACCGATCAGCTTGAACTCGGAAACATGGATCATACTAAAGGTATTTTTACTAACTAGCTCCAGTGACCCAACACATAAACAATCAGATAATACTTAGAGAAAAGCAATGAATTTTTTGAAACTTGGGCACGCAGGCACAATCCGAGTTTCCTTTAGCCGTTAGCAGGCTGAAAATCATTCAGTTTTTAAACACCGAGCACGCAGGCACAATTCGGGTTAACATTGAGTATTTTGTAAGATCATTGGGAAATAGATAAGGTGGAATCATTCTTTGTACTATAATGAACTTGTAAAAACATGGATACCAAAATTCCGACAACTTTATTTCATGATCTCAAAGATGTTTACATAGAAATTGAACTAAGTATAGAAGGGACGTAACTACTGGATGCTCCAAGGCCTCTTTGTCTCTCCTAGTTCATCATCTATCTTTCTCTTTCTTTTGCGATTCGGCTTTTCGGGATCATCTTTCGTGTCCCGAATATCTACAAGATAATATGACCCATTTTTCATAGCTTTGCTAATTACAAATGGTCCTTCCCATACTGGGGCCAATTTGTGCTTTCTTTGCTGCACCAATCTCAGCACTAAGTCACCTTCTTTAAAAGAACGATGTCTGATTTTCCGACTATGATAACGTCGTAAACCTTGCTGGTAAATGGCGGATCTTTGGAGCACAAGTTCTCGTTCCTCTTCTAAGAGATCGACGGCATCCTATCGGCTTCTTTGGCATCCGAGTCATCGAAATCCCGCACTCTTGGGCTATCATGGATCATGTCCGTTGGAAGGATAGCTTCCGCACCATAAACTAGGAAAAACGGGGCCCAGTTGACCTGTTTGGCGTCGTTCGAATGCTCCAAAGCACAGAAGGTAGCTCCTCTACCCATGCTCCAGCCGCTCTATGAAGAGGAGATTCGAGTCTTGGGCGTATTCCTTGCAGGATTGAGCTATTCATTCGCTCGACCTGGCCATTGGATTGCGGGTGTGCCACAGGTGCGAGATCTAGGCGGATTCCCGTTTGTCGGCAATATTTTGCCAACTCTCCAATGGAGAAATTTGTCCCGTTGTCGGTTATTATGCTATGTGGAACGCCGTATCTCATGACTATGTCAATGATGAAATTTCTGGCAGTTACACCGTCAAGCTTTTTGATGGGTTTAGCCTCCACCCACTTGGTATATTTGTCCACAGCTACAAGTAGATGTGTAAGTCCGCCTCACGCAGTTTTGAATGGTCCCATCATATCTAGCCCCCAGACCGCAAACGGCCATGTAATTGGGATAGTTTTGAGTGCTTGGGCCGGCATATTGGTCTGCTTGGTGCAATATTGACACCCTTCACATGTGTTAACTATGTGTTCAACATCTGTCTTGGCTGTTAGCCAGAAAAACCCGGCACAGAATGCTTTTTTAATTATGCTTTTTGATTGAGCATGGTGTCCGCAAGCTCCGGCATGGATTTCTTGCAGGATTTCTCGTCCTTCTTCGTGTGAAATACACCGTAGAAAAATTCCGGAAGTACTGCGTTTATACATGCAATTATCAATTACCGTGTATCCTTTGCATCGACGCTGAATTTGTCTCTGCAAGACTTCGTCTGCTCCTTCCGGGTACTTCTGATTTACTAAGAAGTTTAAATATGGTATTGTCCACTCCGGGTTAACGAGCATAACTTCAATTGATTCGGAAGCCAGGTGGTAATCGATATCTCCACCTTTTATGGATGGCTCGTACAAATGCTGGACGAACACATCTGGTGGTAGGATTTTTACTCTTTCTGACCCCATGCGGGCTAATGCATCCGCGTTCCAATTTTCCTCCCTTTTCACGTGGAGTACTTCGAATCCAAAGAAACAAATGGCGAACTCGTCCACCGTTCTCCGATATTCGGCCATTATAGGGCTCTTTGCATCCCAGGTTTGGTTGAGCTGATGCTGCACCAAATCCGAGTCGTCGTAGCATAAGATGCGTTTGACCCCTATTTCTTTTGCAATGTGCAAGCCATGAAGCAATGCCTCGTATTCTGCCACGTTGTTACTGGCGTTTAGGGGATTTTAAGACTACACCAGCTCCTGCGCCCTCCTTCATCTTGGATCCGTCAAAGTGCATGATCCAGTACTCAGACTTTAAGACTCAGTACACGTAGTTTAGTGGTGTTTTTTCCATTGCTTCCGTCCAGTCGGCGACAAAGTCTGCCAGAACCTGGGATTTTTTTGCCGTCCTTGGCTGATACTTAATGTCGAAGGCTGCTAGCTCGATACCCCATTTGGCTACTCGGCCAGTTGCCTCCGCATTGTTTATTATATCCCCTAGTGGTGCTTTACATACCACTGTTATGGAATGTCGTTGGAAGTAATGACGTAATTTTCTAGATGCGAAAAATACGCCATATGCCAGTTTTTGGTAGTGTGGATACCTTTGCTTGGACTCGGAGAAAACTTCACTTATATAATATACCGGATGCTGATCTGGTATGCTTTGTTCGTCTTTCTTCCGTTCCACAACAATTACTGCACTAATAACCCGGTTTGTAGCCGTGAGATACAATAACATAGGTTCTTCGTCTTTTGGGGATGCCAAAATCGGGGCTTTCATCAAAGTTTCTTTTAACCGAGTTAACGCTGCATCGGCCTCTTCTGTCCACTCGAACTTGTCGGATTTTTTCAGCAACTTGTAGAGTGGGAAGGCTTTATTCCCCAGCCGACTAATAAATCTGCTGACGGCAGCGGCGGAACCCGTCAATCTTTGGACATCTTTCACACACGTGGGTTTGGAGATGTTCAAGATGGCTTTGATCTTTTCCGGGTTAACTTCTATTCCTCCGTGAGAAACGATGAAACCCAGAAGTTTTCCTGAGGGAACCCCGAATACACACTTTGATGGATTTAACTTCATCTTGTAAGTGCGCAAGTTTTCGAAGGTTTCTCGCAGATCCTCAAGGAGTGTGTCTTTTTTCCTTGGTTACGACAGCAATATCGTCTACGTAAACATGGACGTTTTTGCCAATATGACTATGCAAGCAACGCTGCATGCAATGCTGGTAGGTTGCACCTGCGTTCTTCAGGCCAAATGGCATGGTTACGTAATAATACGTCCCGTATGGGGTTATAAAAGAAGTCTTAATTTGATCTTCCTTTTTCATGCGTATTTGGTGGTACCCGGAGTAAGCATCCAAAAAGCATAAAAGCTCAGAGCCTGCAGTGGCATCTATTATTTGATCAATTCGCGGTAACGCGAACCTATCTTTGGGACACAATTTGTTCAAAGCAGTGTAATCTATACACATTCTAAGAGCAGTAGTGTCTTTCTTCGGTACTAATACCGGATTTGCAGACCAATCAGTGTGGATTACTTCCTGAATGAAATCTGCTGCTAAAAGCCGGATAATTTCCTTGCCAATAGCCTTCCGTCTTCTTCCGTCAAATCGACGGAAACCTTGTTTGACGGGTTTGGAGCCTGGAATCACCTTGAGTTGATGCTCAGCAAGTTCCCTGGGTACGCCTGGCATGTCAGCCGGACACCAGGCGAAAATATCCCAGTTCTCACGGAGGAACTTGATGAGCTCGCCTTCCTATTTGTCGGTCATCCCAGTCCCTACTACGACAAACTTTGTCGGATCTTTAGGGTCTAGGATTACCTGTCTTGTATTCTCGGATGCCTTGAAGCTATCTGCTGGCTTCCGAGTTTCTTTTTCTGCCGGCATTTCTGTCGGCGATACCTCCTTAGCCAGCTCCTTCAGCTCTTCCTTTGCTATGATTTTCTCAGCACAAAGGGCGTTTTCTTTTTCCAGCTTGTTCGCCAGCTTAAAGTCTCCAGTTATGGTGATTACCCCTCCTTTGGGCCCTGGCATCTTCAGCTTGTTATAGATATAACATGATCTTGCCATAAATTTGGCGAAAGCTGGACGTCCGAGTATTGCGTGATATATGCTCTCGAACGGCACCACCTCGAAGGATACTTTTTCCTGACGGAAGTGATCTTTTTCTCCGAAAGTGACATCTAGGGAAATTTCTCCTAGGGATCGTGCTTGCCTGCCGGGAACAATGCCATGGAAGCGTATATTGCTTTGATTGAGCTGGGTCTCGGAGATCTTCAGATGTCTCAATGTATCCAGGTACATTATGTTGATGCTAGATCCTCCGTCCATCAGCACTCTTCTTAGCCTAGTGTTCTGGACAATAGGGCTTACGATAAGAGCTTGTGTGCCGGGTTCAGGGATATTTCCGGGATGATCAGACTGATCCCAGGTTATTGGTGTGTTCGAATACTGCAAGAATTTCGGGGTTGCCGGAACAACCGCGTTTATCTCTCGAAGTGTTCTTTTGGCCACCTTTTGCTGACGGAGTTGCGAGGAACGTTAACAGTGCCTCTCCATCAACTCTCGGAAATTTGGGTTCGCCTTTTCGCTGTTGTTCCTGGATTTTTTCATCAGTGTCCGATTCACTGTCTTCTTTCTCAGCTTCTGGCTTTTGTTTGGAGAACTTCCTTTTGGGATTCTTCCCCTTATTTCCGGATCCTGCACTGCCTTTCATGTGCTTATTCAGCCGACATTGCGCATTGGTATGGGTAGGTTTCCCAAATTGTGAATGGTGGATGCAGGGTTCAGAATTAATCTTCTCCCACTCTTCTTTAGTGTAGTTGATTGGTTCTGAACTGCGTCCTTTCCATTTGTTCCCTTTTTCACTTCCAAAGGCTATATTAACTTCTTTGGGTTTTGGTGTTGCTTCTGAAGTTCCTTTTTTCTCAGTGCGAGGATTTTTCTTGGCCAGTATCAGTGTGTCAATATTGCCTCCTCTTGCTCTGATGTCGTCTTCGGCTGCAGCGTGTTCATTGGCGGTTGTAAGCATAGATCCAAGATCTTTGTGCTGTTTGGAACCGACCATGAACGGTACAAGTCCGGGTTTCAAGCCATTGACGAAAGCATGCATTGCTTGTACGTCAGTTACTCCAGAACAACTATTCCTCATTGCAGTCCATCTGGAGATGAAATCCAGGTATGGTTCATCCTCAAATTGGGTGCAACGGTTCAGCTGGTTGATGCTGTTCGGGCGTTTGTACGTTCCCCGGAAGTGCTGAGTGAATACTTGAGCCATATCATCCCAGCTGTCGACAGTTCTTGATGGCAATCCATTGATCCAATCTCTGGCTCCCTCCAATAACATTAGGGGAAGAAACTTTACGGCTTCCAGGTCTGTCCCATTGTTAATCTGGATGGCTGTATAGTAGTCTGAGAGCCAGGTATCCGGGTTTGTACTGCTGGTGTATTTCTGGTACGTTGGACCGACCTTGGCAAAGCAAGAATGCAGTGTTATCCTTCGGATCCTATCAGTGAAACACTTAGGCCCCAAAGTATAGATCATCCTTTTCCGCCCTATCAATGTGTGCAGAATATCTTCCGGCTGAATGGACAAAAGGGGATCTGCTCCTTTCTTTTCCATTGTTGCGCGGACGCGCTTTTCCGGGATCGTTTCTATTTCTTTCAAGATCACGCCCTTTTGGATGAGGCGGAGTTCTACTCCTGTACCTTTCTTTATCCTTAGGAGGTGTCCGAGATCTCTCACGCCTGTGAGGTACATCATGTCTTCCGGCTTTTTCGGCAGGGTTTCTCGGAGGTGGCATTGCTTTGCCGTCATTCCGGTGTTTTTCTTCCCGATCGTGGGGTTTGTCTTCACCTTTCGGGAGATGGGATCCAGTTCTAGACGCTTCGCCCCTATTGTCGGGGTTTTTCTTATCTTTCCTTGGATCCGCTTTCTTATCCTTTGAATTGCCCGAATCTCCAGGTTCTTCCGGTCCAGGTGCTCCAGCAGCGCAAGTAGCTGTTTTGCATAGGGTGGAGTTATCGTGCAACTTCCCTGATCGCTCTTGGGCCCGCTGTTGTTGTTGCAATGCTTTTCCTAGGAAGGCATACACCCCCTGGAGTTTTTCACCATTGGAGTACAGGTCATTGTTGAGGATGGCAAACGCTGCTTCCGCATTTTCTGCTGCGGTTTTGTATATTGGTTCGCCCCTGGCATCTTTGTCGTTTACCTGCTTTTGCCAAGATGGGTTGTGGAACCTTTCTTTTGGCGGCAGTACTTCCGGTCTTACGATTCCGGGTAACCTTGTAGGTTTAATGCCAGATCTATTCTTTCTCTCGTACTCCTCTATTTCTTCCTTCATGAGCTTGATGTCATCCTGGGTTTTTTGGAGGTGTTCATGAGATCTGAGTAGATGTTGCTGTTGCCTTTGAAAGGCTCGTCTCCTGGCTTCCAGCATCTCAGGGGTTCGTTTAGTCCCACTGGCGTTTGTAACAGATCCTGTTCTTCTTGCTCTGTCATTGGCGGAACAAGGATTTCTTTTGTTTTCTTCTCCGCGGGCTTTGTTCCGCTTGCATCTCGTACTTCCGGGTTTTCATCGGCTGGATCAGCCAATTTCTTCTTCCGGAGTTTGTATTGGAGTTTTTTAGCGGCCTTGTTCTTTTTCTTGGAAGAAGTAGGTTTTTTAACAGGTTCGTCCTCTCTCAATTCCTTGACGTTGGGAAATATCGGAGAGGTTTCTCCATCTTCTCTCTCTTCCTCTGGCGGAGGGGTTTTAGGGCTTTCCTGACTGCCGGCGTCCGTGGTTTCAGCCGGTTTCGCCATTAGTACTTCATGGAATCCCTCTTGGAAAGATTTAACTTTTCTTTCGAAGGCGTCCACGTCTTCGTCTTCGGAATCGAAATCATCTGATCCGGTTTCTGACTCTAATCTCGCCTCAATGGCGGCTAGCACAGAGTCAGCTTCCGAGTTCATCGCTGGATTGGCGGGTGCGGATCTTCCACCTTTGTAGTGGGTTTGCTATTTTCTGCCTCTTGCACGGGATTACTTTCATCCGTTTTCGGCGAAAGTTGGATCGTCCACCTCTGTAGTGGGTTTGTTGCTTTCTGCCTCCTGCACGGGATTTCCGTCATCCGTGTTCTCGGCGACTTCGGATTGCACCATACCAATAAAGTGTGTATCACTTTTATGTCGGCGATCTGAGCAAAATCCGGGATCGTAGTCATCTTCGACTGGGTACAGGGCGGGTGGGATAAATTTTCTTCCACCGCAAAACCCCATGGCTTCTGCAGTTAATCCGATAAAGATATTAGCAGATCCAATCGGTAACACGCAGGCACTTACCAGATGATTTTGCGCCAGTATGTAGGATCCGTTGTCGAGGAAGCGTCCGACGTCATTGTCGAACTCTAGGCTTCCGACAGTTATGGAACTGCCGATTCCGCCGAGTATCCCAGATCGGAACTTAACGCCTGACGTCGTTTGCCCCACGGTGGGTGCCAACTGTCGAGACATCGTAGTAGTTTTCATAGACGGGGTTGCCATGAGACTACGGGTAGAGACGTGGGGAAACGGTATCACGTTGGTGACAAAGACACAGGATTTACCCAGGTTCCGTACGTCGTATTATACGACGTTCCTACTCCTGCAATCTCACTAATCAGGACTAAAGCCTGTGCAAACCATTACAATGTGAGGTTAGGTTTAGCTACTCGCGGAGGATCAACTTCTCGGCGAGTTGGCCTGTGTCTTCCTCCCTCTATCTCATCTCCCGTTCGGCTTTATATAATAGCCGGATTAGGGCATACAGAATAGGAAACCTAGAAGACTACGATAGCTTGTAACTTGGAAAGTAAGGAATCCGTCTTCTCCTCCAAGCTTGATCACGTGGGTCGTGATCCGGGTCCTTCTAGAATCCGGCTTCTGCGCGTCAGCTTATTGGGCCGCCCAATGGACCATAGCCCACTACCAGTTGGGCCACCCTGGTAATCCGGCACTTTTGACTACCATCTGATATACCCCTATTCGGTATATATCCGACAGCTGGGATGATATGGCTAGAGTTTTTACTCAGCATTTTTGGGGAGCGTACAAACGCCCCAACAGCATCAACCAGCTATACCGCTGCACCCAGTTTGATGATGAGCCATACGTGGACTTTATCTCAAGGTGGACTGCAACGAAAAACAGCTGCTCTGGAATAACTGACGTACAAGCAATGCATGCTTTCGTCAATGGCTTAAAACCCGGACTCGTACCGTTCATGATTGATTCAAAAAAGCACAAAGATCTTGGATCTATGCTTACAATCGCAAATGAGCATGCAACGGCCGAAGACGACATCAGAGCGTGGAAATATCGACACTTTGATTCAAGCCAAAAAGACCCCTCGTCCTGAGAAAAAAGCAACTCCAGAAGCACAACAAAGGCCCAAAGAAGTTAACATAGCCTTTGAAAGTAAAAATGGGAGCAAATGGAAAGGACGAAGCACAGAACCGATCGCCTACACAAAACAAGAGTGGGAAAGAATTAAGTCGGAAAACTGTGTCCACCATTCGCAATTTGGGAAACCCACCAACACCAACGCACAATGCCGGGTCAACAAGCATATGAAGGGCAGTGCAGGATTCAGAAGCAAAGGGAAGAATTCCAAAAGGAAATTCACCAAGCAAAAGCCAGAAGCTGAAAAAGAAGACAGTGAATCGGACACTGATGAAAAAAATCCAAGAACAACAGCGAAAAGGCGAGCCTAAGTTTCCGAGAGTTGGCGGAGAATGCAACCTAACTTTCTTGGCAACTCCCTCGGCAAAGGTGGCAAAGAGAACACTTCGAGAAATAAACGCGGTTGTTCCACCAACCCCAAAATTCTTGAAGTATTCAAACACACAAATTACCTGGGATCAGTCTGATCATCCCGGAAACATCCTAGAACCCGGCACGCAAGCTCTAGTTGTAAGTCCTATTGTTCAAAACACTATGCTAAAAAGAGTGTTGATGGATGGAGAATCCAGCATCAACATAATGTACCTGGATACATTGAAGCATCTGCGAATCTCCGAGACCCAGCTCAATCATAACAACATACGTTTTCACGGCATCGTTCCTGGCAGGCAAGCACGATCCCTAGGAGAAATTTCCATAGACGTAACCTTTAGAGAGAAAGAACATTTCTGGCAGGAAAAAGTATCCTTCGAGGTTGTGTCGTTCGAAAGCGTGTATCACGCAATACTCGGGCGTCCAGCTTTCATCAAGTTCATGGCAAGATCATGTTATATCTATAACAAGCTGAAGATGCCAATGCCAAAAGGAGGAGTAATCACCATAAAGGGAGACTTCAAATTGGCAAACGAGCTCGAAAAAGAAAACGCCCTTTGCGCAGAAAAGGTGATAGCAAAGGAAGAACTGAAGGAGCTGGCAAAACAAGTATCGCCAACAGAAATGCCGTCAGGAAAAGAAACCCGGAAGCCGGCAGACAGCTTCAAAGCTTCCGAGAATACAAGACAGGTTATCCTAGATCCCAAAGATCCGACAAAGTTCGTCGTGGTGGGAACTAGCATGACCGACAAATAGAAAAATGAGCTCATCAAGTTCCTCCGTGAGAACTGGGATATTTTTGCATGGTGTCCAGCGGACATGCCAGGCGTACCCAGGGAATTTTCTGAGCACCATCTCAAGGTAATGCCAGGATCTAAACCCATCAAACAAGGTCTCCGTCAATTTGGCGGAAGAAGACGGAAGGCTATTGGCAAGTAAATTATCCGGCTATTGGCAGCTGATTTTATCCGGGAAGTTATACATACTGAATGGTCTGCAAACCCAGTATTAGTCCCGAAGAAAGATATTACTGTTCTTAGGATGTGTATACATTACACCGGCCTGAACAAATTGTGTCCAAAACATAGCTTTGCGTTACCGCGAATCGATCAAATAATAGATGCCACTGCTGGCTTCGAGCTTTTATGCTTTTTGGACGCTTATTTCGGGTACCATCAAATACGTATGAAGGAAGAATACCAAATCAAAACCTCCTTCATAACCCCATATGGAACATACTACTACATAACCATGCCTTTTGGCCTAAAGAACGCAGGTGCAACTTACCATCGTTGCATGCAACAATGTTTGCATAGTCAGATTGGCAAAAATGTTCACGTTTACGTGGACGACTTTGCCGTCGTTTCCAAGGAAAAGAACACGCTCCTTGAAGATTTGCGAGAAACCTTCGAAAATTTGCGCACTTATAAAATGAAGTTGAATCCATTGAAGTGCGTATTCGGGGTTCCCTCAGGAAAACTTCCGGGTTTCATCGTTTCTCACAGAGGAATAGAAGTAAACCCGGAAAAGATCAAGGCAATCCTAAAAATCTCAAGGCCCACGTGCTTGAAAGATGTCGGATATATACTGATTAGGGGTATATCAGCTGGTAGTCAAAAGTGCCGGATTACCCGGGTGGCCCAACTGGTAGTGGGCTATCGTCCATTGGGCGGCCCAGTAAGCTGACGCGCAGAAGCCGGATTCTAGAAGGACCCGGATCATGGCCCACGTGATCTGGCTTGGAGGAGAAGACGGATTCCTTACTTTCCAAGTTACTAGCTATCGTAGTCTTCTAGGTTTCCTATTCTGTATGCCCTAATCCGGCTATTATATAAAGCCGGACGGGAGATGAGATAAGGGAGAGAGACGAAGCCACAGGCCAACTCGCCGAGAAGTTGATCCTCCGCGAGTAGCTAAACCTAACCTCACATTGTAATTGTTTGCACAGGTTTTAGTCCTGATTAGTGAGATTGCAGGAGTACGAACGTCGTATAATACGACGTACCAAACCTGGGTAAATCCTGTGTCTTTGTCACCAACACGATCACGTTTCCCCACATCTCTACCCGTAGTCTCATGGTACCCCCGTCTATGAAAACTACTACGATGTCTCGACAGTTGGCGCCCACCGTGGGGCAAACTACGTCAGGCGTTAAGTTCCGATCTGGGATACTCGGCGGAATCGGCAGTTCCATAACTGTCGGAAGTCTGGAGTTCGACAATGACGTCGGACGCTTCCTCGACAACGGATCCTACATACCGGCGCAAAATCAGCTGGTAAGTGCCTGCGTGTTACCGATTGGATATGCTAACATCTTTATCGGATTAACTGCAGAAGCCATGGGGTTTTGCGGTGGAAGCAAATTTATCCCACCCGCCCTGTACCCAGTCGAAGATAACTATGATCCCGGATTTTGCTCAGATCACCGACATAAAAGTGATACACACTTTATCGGTATGGTGCAATCCGAAGTCGCCGAGAACACGGATGACGGAAATCCCGTGCAGGAGGCAGAAAGCAACAAACCCACTACAGAGGTGGACGATCCAGCTTTCGCCGAAAACACGGATGAAATTAATCCCGTGCAAGAGGCAAAAAATAGCAAACCCACTACAAAGGTGGAAGATCCGACACCCGCCAATCCAGCGATGAACTCGGAAGCTGACTCTGTGCTAGCCGCCATTGAGGCGAGATTAGAGTCAGAAACCGGATCAGATGATTTCGATTCCGAAGACGAAGACGTGGACGCCTTCGAAAGAAAAGTTAAATCTTTCCAAGAGGGATTCCATGAAGTACTAATGGCGAAGCCGGCTGAAACCACGGACGCCGGCAGTCAGGAAAGCCCTAAAACCCCTCCGCCAGAGGAAGAGAGAGAAGAGGGAGAAACCTCTCCGATATTTCCCAACGTCAAGGAATTGACAGAGGACGAACCTGTTAAAAAACTTCCTTCTTCCAAGAAAAAGAACAAGGCCGCTAGAAAACTCCAATACAAACTCCGGAAGAAGAAATTGGCTGATCCAGCCGATGAAAACCCGGAAGTAGGAGATGCAAGCGGAACAAAGCCCGCAGAGAAGAAAACAAAAGAAATCCTTGTTCCGCCAATGACAGAGCAAGAAGAACAGGATCTGTTACAAACACCAGTGGGACTAAACGAACCCCCTGAGATGCTGGAAGCCAGGAGACGAGCCTTTCAAAGGCAACAGCAACATCTACTCAGATCTCGTGAACACCTCCAAAAAACCCAGGATGACATCAAGCTCATGAAGGAAGAAATAGAGGAGTACGAGAGAAGGAATAGATCTGGCATTAAACCTACAAGGTTACCCGGAATCGTAAGACCGGAAGTACTGCCGCCAAAAGAAAAGTTCCACAACCCATCTTGGCAAAAGGAGGTAAACGGCAAAGATGCCAGGGGCGAACCAATATACAAAACCGCAGCAGAAAATGCGGAAGAAGCGTTTTCCATCCTCAACAATGACCTGTACTCCAATGGTGAAAAACTCCAGGGGGTGTATGCTTTCCTAGGAAAAGCATTGCAACAACAACAGCGGGCCCAAGAGCGATCAGGGAAGTTGCACGATAACTCCACCCTATGCAAAACAGCTACTTGCGCTGCTGGAGCACCTGGACCGGAAGAACCTGGAGATTCCGGCAATTCAAAGGATAAGAAAGCGGATCCAAGGAAAGACAAGAAAAACCCCGACAATAGGGACGAAGCGTCTAGAACCGGATCCCATCTCCCGAAAGGTGGAGGCAAACCCCACGATCGGGAAGAAAAACACCGGAATGACGGCAAAGCAATGCCACCTCCGAGAAACCCTGCGGAAAAAGCCGGAAGACATGATGTACCTCACAAGCGTGAGAGATCTCGGACACCTCCTAAGGATAAAGAAAGGTACAGGAGTAGAACTCCGCCTCATCCAAAAGGGCGTGATCTGGAAAGAAATAGAAACGATCCCGGAAAAGAGCGTCCGCGCAACAATGGAAAAGAAAGGAGCAGATCCCCTTCTGTCCATTCAGCCGGAAGATATTCCGCACACATTGATAGGGCAGAAACGGATGATCTATACTTTGGGCCTAAGTGTTTTACTAATAGGATCCGAAGGATAACCCTCCATTCTGGCTTTGCCAAGGTCGGTCCAACGTACCAGAAATACACCGGCAGTACAAATCCGGATACCTGGCTCTCAGACTACTGTACATCCGTCCAGATTAACAATGGGACAGACCTGGAAGCTGTAAAGTTTCTTCCCCTAATGTTACTGGAGGGAGCCAGAGATTGGATCAATGGATTGCCATCAAGAACTGTCGACAGCTGGGATGATATGGCTCGAGTATTCACTCAGCACTTCCGGGGAACGTACAAACGCCCGAATAGTATCAACCAGCTGAACCGTTGCACCCAATTTGAGGATGAACCATACGTGGATTTCATCTCCAGATGGACTGCAATGAAGAATAGTTGTTCTGGAGTAACTGACGTACAAGCAATGC
The DNA here is from genome assembly GCA_028641055.1 of Alopecurus myosuroides. Classification (NCBI taxonomy): domain Eukaryota; kingdom Viridiplantae; phylum Streptophyta; class Magnoliopsida; order Poales; family Poaceae; genus Alopecurus; species Alopecurus myosuroides. Next base: position 719,915,490 of record CM054057.1, on the reverse strand, counting down.
ATGCTTTCGTCAATGTCCTGAAACCCGGACTTGTACCGTTCATGGTCGGTTCCAAACAGCACAAAGATCTCGGATCTATGCTTACAACCGCCAATGAACACGCTGCAGCCGAAGACGACATCAGAGCAAGAGGAGGCAATATCGACACACTGATACTGGCCAAGAAAAATCCTCGCACTGAGAAAAAAGGAACTTCAGAAGCAACACCAAAACCCAAAGAAGTTAATATAGCCTTTGGAAGTGAAAAAGGGAACAAATGGAAAGGACGCAGTTCAGAACCAATCAACTACACTAAAGAAGAGTGGGAGAAGATTAAGTCTGAACCCTGCATCCACCATTCACAATTTGGGAAACCCACCCATACCAAGTGGAAAAAGTATCCTTCGAGGTGGTGCCGTTCGAGAGCGTGTATCACGCAATACTCGGACGTCCAGCTTTCGCCAAATTTATGGCAAGATCATGTTATATCTACAACAAGCTGAAGATGCCAGGGCCCAAAGGAGGGGTAATCACCATAACTGGAGACTTTAAGCTGGCGAACAAGCTGGAAAAAGAAAACGCCCTTTGTGCTTTGAAAATCATAGCAAAGGAAGAGCTGAAAGAACTGGCTAAGGAGGTATCGCCGACAGAAATGCCGGCAGGAAAAGAAACTCGGAAGCCAGCAGATAGCTTCAAGGCATCCGAGAAGACAAGACAGGTAATCCTAGACCCTAAAGATCCGACAAAGTTTGTCGTAGTAGGGACTGGGATGACCGACAAATAGGAAGGCGAGCTCATCAAGTTCCTCCGTGAGAACTGGGATATTTTCGCCTGGTATCCGGCTGACATGCCAGGCGTACCCAGGGAACTTGCTGAGCATCAACTCAAAGTGATTCCAGGCTCCAAACCCGTCAAACAAGGTCTCCGTCGATTTGACGGAAGAAGACGGAAGGCTATTGGCAAGAAAATTATCCGGCTGTTAGCAGCAGATTTCATTCAGGAAGTAATCCACACTGATTGGTCTGCAAATCCGGTATTAGTACCGAAGAAAGACACTACCGCTCTTAGAATGTGTATAGATTACACTGGTTTGAACAAATTGTGTCCCAAAGATAGGTTCGCCTTACCGCGAATTGATCAAATAATAGATGCCACCGCAAGCTCTGAGCTTTTATGCTTTTTGGATGCTTACTCCGGGTACCACCAAATACGCATGAAAAAGGAAGATCAAATTAAGAATTCTTTTATAACCCTCTACGGGACGTATTATTACGTAACCATGCCATTTGGCTTGAAGAACGCAGGTGCAACTTACCAGCGTTGCATGCAGCGTTGCTTGCATAGTCAGATTGGCAAAAACGTCCACGTTTACGTAGACGATATTGCTGTCGTAACCAAGGAAAAAGACACACTCCTTGAAGATCTGCGATAAACCTTCGAAAACTTGCGCACTTACAAGATGAAGTTAAATCCATCAAAGTGTGTATTCGGGGTTCCCTCAGGAAAACTTCTGGGCTTCATCGTTTCTCACAGAGGAATAGAAGTTAACCCAGAAAATATCAAAGCCATCTTGAACATCTCCAAACTCACGTGTGTGAAAGATGTCCAAAGATTGACGGGTTCCGCCGCTGCCGTCAGCAGATTTATTAGTCGGCTGGGGGATAAAGCCTTGCCACTCTACAAGTTGCTGAAAAAATCCGACAAGTTCGAGTGGACAGAAGAGGCCGATGCAGCGTTAACTCAGTTAAAAGAAACTTTGATGAAAGGCCCGATTTTGGCATCCCCGAAAGACGAAGAACCTATGTTATTGTATCTCACGGCTACAAACCGGGTTATTAGTGCAGTAATTGTTGTGGAACGGAAGAAAGACGAACAAAGCATACCAGATCAGCATCCGGTATATTATATAAGTGAAGTTTTCTCCGAGTCCAAGCAAAGGTATCCACACTACCAAAAACTGGCATATGGCGTATTTTTCGCATCTAGAAAATTGCGTCATTACTTCCAAGGACATTCCATAACAGTGGTATGTAAAGCAACACTAGGGGATATAATAAACAATGCGGAGGCAACTGGCCGAGTAGCCAAATGGGGTATCGAGCTAGCAGCCTTCGACATTAAGTATCAGCCAAGGGCGGCAATAAAATCCCAGGTTCTGGCAGACTTTGTCGCCGACTGGACGGAAGCAATGGAAAAAACACCAATGCCAGAGTCGGAGTACTGGATCATGCACTTTGAAGGATCCAAGATGAAGGAGGGCGCAGGAGCTGGTGTAGTCTTAAAATCCCCTAAAGGAGATACAATGGAGTACGTATTACAAATACACTTCAACGCCAGTAACAACGTGGAAGAATACGAGGCATTGCTTCATGGCTTGCACATTGCAAAAGAAATAGGGGTAAAACACATCTTATGCTACGGCGACTCGGATTTGGTGCAGCATCAGCTCAACCAAACCTGGGATGCAAAGAGCCCTATAATGGCCGAATATCGGAGAACGGTGGACGAGTTCGCCATTTGTTTCTTTGGATTCGAAGTAGTCCACGTGAAAAGGGAGGAAAATTGGAACGCGGATGCATTAGCCCGCATGGGGTCAGAAAGAGTAAAAATCCTACCACCAGGTGTGTTCGTCCAGCATTTGTACGAGCCATCCATAAAAGGTGGAGATATCGATTACCCCCTGGCTTCTGAATCAATTGAAGTTGTGCACCTTAACCCGGAGTGGACAATACCATATTTAAACTTCTTAGTAAATCAGAAGTACCCGGAAGGAGCAGACGAAGTCTTGCAGAGACAAATTCAGCGTCGATGCAAAGGATACACGGTGATTGATAATTGCCTGTATAAACGCAGTACTTACGGAATTTTTCTACGGTGTATTTCACCCGAAGAAGGACGAGAAATCCTGCAAGAAATCCATGCCGGAGATTGCGGACACCATGCTCAATCAAAAAGCATAGTTAAAAAAGCATTCCGTGCCGGGATTTTCTGGCTAACAGCTAAGACAGATGCTGAACACATAGTTAACACATGTGAAGGGTGTCAATATTACGCCAAGCAGACCAATATGCCGGCCCAAGCACTCAAAACTATCCCAATTACATGGCCGTTTGCGGTCTGGGGGCTAGATATGATGCGACCGTTCAAAACTGCGCGAGGCGGACTTACACATCTACTTGTAGCTGTGGACAAATGTACCAAGTGGGTGGAGGCTAAACCCATCAAAAAGCTTGACGGTGTAACTGCCAGAAATTTCATCATTGACATAGTCATGAGATACGGCGTTCCACATAGCATAATAACCGACAACGGGACAAATTTCTCCATTCGAGAGTTGGCAAAATATTGTCGACAAACGGGAATCCGCCTAGATCTCGCATCTATGGCACACCCGCAATCCAATGGCCAGGTCGAGCGAATGAATAGCTCAATCCTGCAAGGAATACGCCCAAGACTCGAATCCCCTCTTCATAGAGCGGCTGGAGCATGGGTAGAGGAGCTACCTTCTGTGCTTTGGAGCATTCGAACGATGCCAAACAGGTCAACTGGGCAAACCCCGTTTTTCCTAGTTTATGGTGCGGAAGCTATCCTTCCAATGGACATGATCCATGATAGCCCAAGAGTGCGGGATTTCGATGTCTCGGATGCCGAAGAAGCACGACATGATGCCGTCGATCTCTTAGAAGAGGAACGAGAACTTGTGCTCCAAAGATCCGCCATTTACCAGCAAGGTTTACGACGTTATCATAGTCGGAAAATCAGACATCGTTCTTTTAAAGAAGGTGACTTAGTGTTGAGATTGGTGCAGCAAAGAAAGCACAAATTGGCCCCAGTATGGGAAGGACCATTTGTAATTAGCAAAGCTATGAAAAATGGGTCATATTATCTTGTAGATATTCGGGACACGGAAGATGATCCCGAAAAACCGAATCGCAAAAGAAAGAGAAAGATAGATGGTGAACTAGGAGAGACAAAGAGGCCTTGGAGCATCCAGCAGTTACGTCCCTTCTATACTTAGTTCAATTTCTATGTAAACATCTTTGCGATCATGAAATAAAGTTGTCGGAATTTTGGTATCCATGTTTTTACAAGTTCATTATAGTACAAAGCATGATTCCGCCTTATCTATTTCCCAATGATCTTACAAAATACTCAATGTTAACCCGAATTGTGCCTGCGTGCTCGGTGTTTAAAAACTGAATGATTTTCAGCCTGCTAACGGCTAAAGGAAACTCGGATTGTGCCTGCGTGCCCAAGTTTCAAAAAATTCCTTGTTTTTCTCTAAGTATTATCTGATTGTTTATGTGTTGGGTCACTGGAGCTAGTTAGTAAAAATGCCTTTAGTATGATCCATGTTTCCGAGTTCAAGCTGATCGGTTATACCCAGTTACTCGGCATGATGATTCATAATACTACCGAGCCATTTCAAACACTAAGGACAGTTAAAACATATAAGCCAGAGAACTTAGAAGATAAAGGAATACTAAAATACGGAAACCTTGCAAAGAATTTCATAATTAAAACTGCAAAAGGCGGAGTTCTTGTTTATACAAAAGGAATAGAACCATTACAATATGAATTACATTGTAAAAAGTGCTCCTATTATCCACCATCAAGGATCAGGACAGCCCTTCAAGCATCCGAGTCTTCGTCGCTGCTGTCATCCTCGGGGGCTTTGGGGATCTCCTCTTCCGGATAGGTGATAGAAATGTTCACCATAGAAGCAATCTTGGTGGCATGGACTTTGATTTCATCAAAGATGCTGGTTCGTTGACTTTCTGTATATCCTTGAGGGATACCGGACGCCACACGCCAAGATTTGGCACCAGGGTAATGCATACGCATAAGGCCGAGAGCCATGCGAGCGCCACCCCGTGCAGCGGAGCGTAAGGTGGATTCCCTAGAATCCGCCACCTCCAGAATAGCAGCCGGAAGTTTATAAACTTCCAAGAATTCTATGGTACTTGTAGGGAAGAAATTGCTGATCAGCCGCATCCCAGCGTTTCTGATAGCATTCCATACCTTCCCAAAGGCTCGGATTTTTTCCATACGAGAAAGACCTGGATAATTTCCTGTTTTGTCGGAACAAGCCTCCAAAAAGGTCAAGAGACAAAACGGAGAAAGAAAGCTATACATGGAAAAATCGGTAAATGAAATAAAACTTACCGAGAACCTTGTCAATTTCGGAACATTCCTTTAGGCGAAGGATTAACATACTTTCCAAGTCGTGGATAGTAGATTTATCCTTTTCCGCCTGATCGAAAGCCTTGGATTGAGAAATACCAAGGGCCAGATTACTGGCTTCCAGATCTTGTCGAAGCTTCATAAGCTCCTTATGAAGATCTAAATTTTCCTTACGAATACGTTCGGCATTGCCGGCATCTTCAGCTACTTCCTTGGCCTTAGCCAAAGCAACTGGAAAGCAAGGAAAAAACTCCGAGTTTAGAAATATCTCGAGAAAACTTATTGATAAATCGGATAAAACAGAGTAAAAATACCTGTTGTTTCCGATAGCTGTTGCTGAGAATAGGCCAGCTCATCATCCTTAGACTTAATAATAGATTGAAGGGTCTTCACCTCTTCATTCTTGATGTTAAGTTTATTAAAAAGTTCCAAGTTTATTACATCAGCAGTATGCTGAAACACGGAAATAAAAGCCAAACCCTTAAGTTAGATCAAGCGTAATAATAAAAAAAAAGCATTAAGATGAAACTATGTTTCAAACTTATTGCTTGGGGGCTAGAGATATTACCTGGCTCATTTCCCGCAAGTTTGACAAAGTCTCGTTGAATTCTCTGGCATATTCAGAAAAAAGAATCCCAACGTGATGAAGGCCATCTTGTATGACCCGACGAGGTGAAAATACGAAGTCATTTCGGATAATCAGCCGCCCTGTGGCCAAGGACGAATTAGAGGCGCAGGAGCGAAGAACTTCTTAGCTTCTGGACTGATATATCCGAGTTCATCAAAGGGTTCTTCCTTTATCCGGATATTCATGTCCAAAGTAGGGATAGGCTCGTCCATCCCAGATGCAGCAGAACGAGGTTCTTTTTTCGTAGCAGCAGCTTTATGTTTCTTCAATTTCTTTGTTTTCAAAGGAGTTGGAGCAAGGCTGAAAAGAGAACATCCGAAAAATAAATATCTCGAAGAACTCGAGGGGAATAACGATAAAAAAGTCCCAGCAGAATACTTGGATGTGGCGACAGGAATTCCGTCAACAGATATCGTTTCCTCAAAGGTCACATGCCTTTTACGTTTCTGGTCGCTGTAGAAGCTGACATGTATTTCGTTAAGCTTGGCGTCGGAAGCAAGATCATCTCCTTTAAGTTCGTTGAACTAGGAAAGCAGCAATGATGCGTTAAAAGTCAGACAAGGAGGATAAATCCGAGAAAAACCTAAAGGTAGAGAAAAATATAAATACCTTGGGGGCTGGATTCTCCACATGGTATATTGCCAGACTTTCGGCGTATTGTTTGCTAGCGGCGACCAGGTGGTTGAGTCGCTTTATGAAATCCTTTTTGGTATAGGCCTTGTCCGTCCCCCTCATGCTATCTTCTGGCCCTTCGTATTCGCAAAGGAGCCGGGAACGAAAGGAAAGAGGTTGAACACGGCGTCCAAACCAACATAAAACAGTATCCTTCCCGGTTAAGGGAGGCTGGGAAGAAGTAAGCTTGGCAATACGCCGTTTTACTTTCATCAAGTTTTCCGGCAGTATTTGTACTGCTTCAGCTGTCCAACTTTCTTGGGGAGATGCGGCGGAATTAAGAAATGGAGGAATCCCGTTTTCTTTACCGGGGAATAAGAGGCCCTGATGGTAAAAGAAGGAACCCATCCAAGATTTGACGGGTTCCGATGTTTTTATCTTTGGATACCAATCTTCCCTAAGCCTCCGAAGAGTGAAAGAAATAGTTCCGCAGATGGGAGAAACACCTTCTGTGAGGTTATGCTTCACCTCAAAACAATATTGCCAAAATTCTAGACTAGGAGTTATTCCTAAGTACCCTTCAAAAAGGGCTTGGAAACTAGCTAGATAGAGGATGGAGTTTGGAGAGATATTGTGTGGTTGGACACCGTAATAGTCAAGGACCTCTGAGAAAAAGGCGGAAGGCGGTAAACCCATACCTCTCTTGATGTGAGAAGTAAGGAGGACGCGTTCTCCATCCTTGGGTGCAGGCTTGAGATCACCTTCCGAGTTCCGCCATTTGCCTTTGACTATTAGCCCTTCCTTTTCCATTTGTGGAAGAAGGAGAGGAGGAACATTACTCGGACTCCAATCGCCGACAAATTCCGTCCTCTCGTCTGGTCCGGCAGCGGCGAGCTCGTCGCCGAGAAGCGTGATTTTCTCCTCCGCCGTTTGGGGAGCGAACGGCGGAGAGAGCGCGGCGCTTGAGCCCGCAAGATCCGCGGTGGCGGAAGGATTTCCTCCGCCCACCGCGGAATCCCTCGTCTTCATAGGCTCGTCGCCGGCGCGTGTTGGGGAGTCCAACTGCGGATCCATGTCGTTGATGATTTGCTCGATATCGCGCGTCATGGTGTGGGCAGGGGAGGACGGTGAGGATGCCATCAGGTGGCGGCGCAGCTCGTCTCCGGTGACGATTTTGGGCGCAGTAGGCGTTCGGTGTTTCTTTGCTTGGGAGCTTGGGCGCTAATGGCGTTCGGAGTGAGAGCGGAAGGTTTGCTGGGAGGACGACGAAAGCTATTTATAGCCGTAAATCCGTCACGATACGTGCTAACGGCTCTTTTGACCGTTGGATGTTCAACGCGTGTCACTCGCCGGAAAATCCGGGAAATGAATCGACAGGGTGATTATGGTTATCTCCTTGTTTCCCGCGAGAATCTGTCAGAGATATGTTTCTGGGTTTCCCACTCAAAACCGAAACGTCCCTCACGTCAGCGGGATTAAAGTGCTGACGTAGGAAGTTCCTTTTCCGCGAAGAATCGTGTGAGAAAAGCCGGATTCCCGAATTCCGAGTTTTACGTTACCATCTCTTTTCAAAAGAAGAATAAGAAGAATCAAGACTGCTGGCCAATATTTCTCGGACAATATGCAGTTGGCGAAAGACGGCAAATTAGAGTTTTAATCCTTCTTGGGGGCTACTGTCGGATATATACTGATTAGGGGTATATCAGCTGGTAGTCAAAAGTGTCGGATTACCCGGGTGGCCCAACTGGTAGTGGGCTATGGTCCATTGGGCGGCCCAGTAAGCTGACGCGCAGAAGCCGGATTCTAGAAGGACCCGGATCATGGCCCACGTGATCTGGTTTGGAGGAGAAGACGGATTCCTTACTTTCCAAGTTAGTAGCTATCGTAGTCTTCTAGGTTTCCTATTCTGTATGCCCTAATCCGGCTATTATATAAAGCCGGACGGGAGATGAGATAAGGGAGAGAGACGAAGCCACAGGCCAACTCGCCGAGAAGTTGATCCTCCGCGAGTAGCTAAACCTAACCTCACATTGTAATTGTTTGCACAGGTTTTAGTCCTGATTAGTGAGATTGCAGGAGTAGGAACGTCGTATAATACGACGTACCGAACCTGGGTAAATCCTGTTTCTTTGTCACCAACGCGATCACGTTTCCCCACGTCTCTACCCGTCTATGAAAACTACTACGATGTCTCGACAAAAGATGTACAAAGATTGACGAGTTCTGCAGCTGCCGTCAGCAGGTTTATAAGCCGGCTAGGAGACAAAGCTCTGCCCAAAATAAAGAGGTTGAGAGTGAGAGACTCCCCTTGCCATAAGACTTCTTTCTCCCCGACAACGGCGCCATAAATTCTTTGCTACGCCCCGATGGTGCCAGGAATTCTTGTTGGAGACGTATCACATATCGCCATGAGATCGCTTATGTTGTTTATCGTTTTTTGTGATCTTCACAACTTTTCTGTGAGGGTGTCGAATCTACAATTCCTTTTTAGCACCCCGGTGGCCGGATTGTGTGTTATGGTGTTCGACATACAAAAAATCTCTGAAACCCTCTACATATAGTTGCAACAGGATTCTCCTTCCTTCTGGACACACCTCTCTAAAACTTCGATGGTTTTGGCACACTTGCAAGTCCCTTCGAATTTTTTGATGAAGAGCTTCTTCAGGTCGTCCCATGTGTGAATTGTGTTGGCTGGCAGGTTGTCTAGCCATTTTTGTGCGGATGCCTCCAGCATCATGGTGAGGTATCTGACACATATGGCCTTGTTCACTTCTAGTATTCTCGTGGACAGCTTGTAGGTCGATATCCACACTACTGGAATTATACTTGAGTTATAATTTGGAATCTTCCTGGGTCCTTTGAAATCAACCAAGATTTTTTTTTGAACCGATTGGTTCTCCTAGGCATTGGGTGCCTCTAAGTCGCGATGCTATTGAACCCGCTGATGGATCTATTGCCTCCTTCTGAGTCGCCTGATTTTCATGCACCACATTGGTCACTTCCCGTGGTCTCTTTTCCAGCTCCCTTTGCACTTGTTCTCCACCTAAAATGATCAACCGCGGCGGCCCTCCGCGGTTTTTATCTTTTATTGTAGCCCTTCGACCGCATGTTGCAGAATGTAACCTTCCCGGGCTCGTGGGTAGTTGTTTTGTTGCACATTTTGTTTTCAGTAATTCGGTAGCATGTCTGGCTTCTTGTTCTAATACGCTGTCTCCTTGGATTTTTATCGGATCAAGTATATGAGTCGTGGCATATACGTTATCCGCTGGACTGGCATAGTGTCCTTCAGGGGTGTGAAAAATGGCCTTCGGGGTTGATACGTCTCAAACGTATCCATAATTTTTGATGTTCCATATTATTTTCATGCCTTATACTACATGTTTCTTATACACTTTATGTCATTTTTATGGATTTTCCGGGACTAACCTATTGACAAGATGCCACAGAGCCAGTTCATGTTTTCTGCTATTTTTGGTTTCAGAAAAGTTGTTCTGAAAATATTCTCGGAATTGGTCGAAACAAAATCTAAGAGTCTTAGAAAATCGTTGATACATCCAAAACGTATCTCCTTTTCTGAACACTTTTCTTATGGTTTGCCTCTAAACTTGTGAGTTTTGGATACCACTAACACGGGCTAACACTGTTTTGAGGAGAATTACCTTAGTGTCTCGTTTTTGTGCTGAAAAATCAGCTTTCCCAAAAATGCCCAGAAAATACCCCATTGAGGTTATATCACCAGAAGACCCCGGGAGCCAGAAGGACACCTGGAGGGGGGCCATGAGTGTCCCAGACCACCCCCGGGCGCCCCCCTAGGTCGCGCCGCCTGGTGGCGTGGGGGCCACCTTCACCCCCACGGGCTCCCCTTTCGACTACATATGCCCCGTAAACCTAAAACGCGAGGGGGTTCGTCATATTCCACAGAAACACAATAGAGCGTCGCCGCCACCTCGAAACTCAATTCAGGGATTAGAAGTTCCTGTTCTGGCATCCTGCCGAGATGGGGATTCGGAGGAGATCATCGCCATCGACACCACCACTCCTTCTCCATCAACCATCCATGATTCCCCCGTCCATGTGTGAGTAAACCCCGCTGTAGGTTGAGAGGTGAAAGATCATCGTCTGTTTTGGTAATTATATGACAACATATCTATTTTGATCTAATGTTTGTTCGATAAATGAAAATGCCCAGGCTAATCAGGATCACTAACTATTTGGGGCGAGTGATCGATTTATATGAAAAGAGCAAGGAGAAAGAAATCCGGGAAGATATTTTGCACAGGAGCGGAGGCTCTGGTGAATCCACCGGAGGCTCCGCCCAGGCTCCCGTGGGGGTCCGGTGTGGGCTACGCCCAAACCCCTCTCTGGAGCGCACAAGCGGAGGCGCATGCTGAACATCCGGTGGAGCTCCAGTGGGGCGGAACCTCCGCCACTTCCACCGGAGGATCCGCCACCTCCAAAACTTGGGCTGTGCACACAGGGGGTCCGGTGCGCCTCCGGTGGGGGCTCCGCCAAAACCTGTCTTTGATGCGCAGGTGCGAAGGTTCCACCGGAGCCTCCGGTGAACCTCCGGTGGCCTTGCCTGGCCCCTGTGCAAATGGCCTCCGGTGTACCTCCGGTGGGGGCTCCGCCAAAACTTGTTTCTGTTGCGCAGGTGCGGAGGTTCCATTGGAGCCTCCGGTGGGCGGAACCTCAGCTGCGGACACCGGAGCCTCCGTCCCGTGGCTCAGCAAAAGTGAGCCAGTGCGCTGCGCCACTGCGCAATGAATTGAAGCCCACCGGAGCCTCCGGTGAAACCACCGGAGCCTCCGGTGCTCCTGGACTGCAACGACCATTAAATGAAAGGGGTATAAATACCCCTTCCCCTACCTCTTAAATGCGAAGCTTTTCCCCATTCTCTCTCCTAGCCATTAATGAAAGCTTCATCCGCCTAGATCTCCCACTCCGTCCACCCAATCACTCCCATACTTGGTGGAGAGCTAGAGGAGGCCTAGATCCACACTTCCACCAAAGGAATCTCAAATCCATCCACCACAACCTAGTAGATCTAGAATCCTACTTGAGGCCTAGAAACCTTAGTAGATCTTGTGCTTGTAGTTTCCACCTTGTTGCAAGAAGCTACGGATTGCTTGAGAGCCTCCATCCATCTTGTGGAGTGACCTCGAGCCCTTGTAAAGGTTTTGTAAACGCCTTCAAGTCGACCTCATAGTGGAAACGAGAATCTCCCTCACCGGAGAAGCTCAAGGAGAACAAGGTGTGCACAACCGTGCTATTGAGGAGCGCCTAGGTGGCTCCCCACCTCTCCAACGTAGACGTACTTCTCTTTGAGAAGGAACTACGGGAATCATATCCTTGTCTCCTTGTTTACACTTGTTGTTTGCCTTACTACCTTACACTTTACTTCCGTTGCGCATATTATCTTGTCCACATAGGTTGCTCACCTAGATGCACATCTAGAGAACATTATCTTATCTCGCTTAGCCTCACTAAAAGGACAAGAAAAGAAAAATTGGTAGTCAACCTATTCACCCCCCCTCTAGTTGACCATAGTGCACTTTCAATTGGTATCAGAGCCTCGGCTCTTGCTAAGGGATTAACCGCCCAAGAGTACAATGGTCGATGAAAATGCCCCCGGTAGTTCTAGTGCGGAAATCTCAAAAATGGCCGACACTATATCTAACCTACAAGATACGGTTGGAATTCTCCAAACCGAATTATCTAAGGTTAGCTCTAGTGTTGGTTCGGAGGTTTCTAGCATAAAGAAAATGATGAAGGAACTGATGGGGAAAACCAAGGAGTCCACGGAACCACCCCTCACCACCAACGATGTTAGCTCGGATGATGAATCCATTCCGGATGTCGATGAGATGGAAGCTAACATCTCTTTAGCTAAGGCGAAAGCCAAAGCGAAAGCCGATAAAAAGGCTAAGAGTGGTGGGAGCTCCGAGGGCTCCAAGTCTCAATCGGCTAACGGTTTGGGGTCTCACTCTAAAGTTCCACGACCTCCCAATTACGACTCTATCCACCCTATTGCCACTATGCCACACATGGTTAATGTTGGAGTTCCTCCCATGCTTAACACTAACGAGTTCTCTTCTTGGAAGTTCGATATGGAGTCTCACATTTCAGGATCTTGCACCGCTTTGTGGAGAAGCATTTTCCATGGATTCCACCCTCACGATCCGAACAACTTGACTCCAAGAGAGGATGTGGAATTTCAACTCAACAAGACCGCTCTTGTGACTATCCAAAAGGCTCTCCCAAGAGAACATCTTGAACACATCCGCGGTATCAAGACCGCCAAGGAAGCTTGGGATAAGCTTGACTCCTTGTTCCAAGGCAATGCAAGCATTCAATCATCCAAATATGACGTTGCTCTTGACAAATCCGAGAACTTTGTCATGCTTGAAGATGAAAGTCCCGAGGAGCTATATAGAAGAGTGGTCACCCTTGGCAATCAACTAAGGGACTTTGGAAAAGAGGAAATCTCCGATGAGTGGATCAAGAGGAAATTTGTCAAGGCCATAACTCCTTTTGAGAAGAATCTCTCCACTAGCATTCGAACAAGATCCGACTACAACTCCCTCAACTCCATTGGTGTCCTTAGTGAGTTCATAGCCATATCCTTATCTCACAAGAGCGCGGATGATGCTCTTGCTCGCTCAAGAGGACATGGGAAGTCTCCTAACCTTGCCTTGAAGTCTAAGGAAATGGCCAAGATAGAAGAAGTGGAGGATGATGATGATGATGACGATGAGTACTATGAAGACACATACAAGGGTGCTCATAAGTGTATCGCTCTTGCCATGCAAGGGTATTGGAAGAGATGGGAGGCTCACAAGGCCGGTGCTCCTAGACCCCCAAGGAACAAGATCTTTAGGAAGAAAGGGGAGCGGCCAAGGACATGTTACAATTGTGGAAGTGCAAGTCACTTTGTCAAAGAGTGTCCCTTTGAGCCAAGAGAATAGAATGAAGGGAAGCTTGTTCGCAAGGACAAGAACAAAGCTCCGCACAACAAGAACCTCGCTAGAAGAGTCCCAAGGGCTCTATATGTTCAAGAAGGCCCCACATTGGAAACATACTACTCCGGAGATGAAGGAGAAGATGAAGTCGTAGGTGTTGCCCACGTCACCATAGCTACGACTTCCTCTTCATCGGTCCCTCTATTTGAATCCTCCAATGAGAAGGCATCGATCCGACCTACATGTCTCATGGCAAAAGCCACCGCGGTAATATCTTCCACCTCCAAGTCTATCATCACTAGCTCTCCCTTGTTATTGGATTGCGTTGAAAACATTGTTGATGATGAGGATGCTAAGAATCTAGGCTCTTGGTTATGTAGTCTTGAAGGTGAAACTAAGGAAAAGGTAAAGACTCTCTTAAGGCAACTTAATGATGCCAACTCTCTCATAGACGAGAAGGAGGAGATCATCATGACCTTGGAGAGCCATGGTGGTAGCCATGAGAACTATGACAATGAACTACTTAAGGCTCTCGAAAAAGAAATATCCATGAGAGCATCTCTCGAAGGGAGACTATCTAGTCTACAAGATACCTATGCTATTAGTGTTTCCAAGCTTAGGAAAGATAATGAAAAATCTCTTGCCAAGCTTAGAAAAGATAACGAAAAATCTCTTGCTTTACTTAAAGTTTTTGAAGAGGAGGAGTTGAAGCTAGGAGTAGCTCATGAAGTACTTGTTGAGAATCATGAAAAACTAAAAAAGGAGTTCATGTCTCTTAAAGATATTCATGACAAACTCACCAAGTCTCGGAACAACCTCCTAGCTCGACAATCTAATAAGAAAGTGATATCTTCCTCTAATAGCATTGCTATCTTGCCTACCTCTTGCACTACGACTAACATTGTAGGGAAAGAGGAAATTCTCAATGATGCCATAAGCTCTCAAGGAGTCAAGAAAGGAAAAGAAGGACTTGGTTTCGTCTCCAAGTCAAAGAAGAAATCCAAGAGTGTCACATCTCCCTCTCAAAATGTTGTCTTTGTGAAAGAGGGAGAAGTGACCAAAAAGAAGGATACCAACTCCATTGTGGGTGGTGATACCTCTAGGGGGAGCATCACTCACAATGACTTTGCCGGAAAATATAACCCATCTTATGTTCTTATGAAATCTAGAGATGGAGATGTTTATGCTAAATATGTTGGTACTTCTTATGGTGATTATTATCATTGAAATATTTGGGTTCTCAAGACCCTTGTTACTAACAAAAGAGGACCCATTGAAGGATGGGTACCTAAATCAAGAAATTGATTTCTTGTAGGGAAATGCTTCCGGATCAAATAGATGGACAGTGGATAGTGGTGCATCCCAACATATGACCGGAAGCCATGACGCAATAAGTAATATTGAACCTCCTTTACCACATCTCAATTGCGTTACTATTGGTGACAAGTCCGAGCTTAAGGTATTGGGACGAGGCAAGGTAGCTATCTCAAATGATTTATCAATTGAAAATGTTCTCCTTGTTGAGTCCCTTAGCTATAACTTGATGTCCGTTCTTCAACTTGCGAATTGTGGTTTTACCTCGTTCTTTAATAAAGAGAGTGTGATTGTCACTTGGGAGACATCTCTTAAAGTAGCCTTTGTTGGGTTTGTCGAGAACGGCATGTATGTAGTGGACTTCTCTAAAGAAGACACGTGTGTCGCGACATGCCTAATGGCTAAAGTTGATGTGGGATGGCTTTGGCATCGCCGGCTAGCCCACACCAATATGAGAATGTTACATGAACTCCAAAGTGGAAATCACGTTCTAGGACTAACCAAAGCTAAGTTTGCTAAAGATCGTGTGTGTAGCTCTTGTACCTTTGGGAAGCAACATGGAGAACAACACCCAACCAAGACAACTATCTCCACCACAAGAATTCTCGAGCTCATTCACTTAGATCTCTTTGGTCCTCTATCCTATGATAGCCTCGGAGGAAAGAAGTATTGCTTGGTGATTGTGGATGACTATTCAAGATATTGTTGGGTGTATTTCTTCAATAGGAAAAGTGAAACTCAAAAGAGGGTCATCGAGTTCAACACTCTAGTGGAGCGCCAACACAATGCTACCATATTGGCCATTCAGAGTGATAATGGCACGGAATTCAAGAACTACACCGTTGAGGGTTTCCTTAGTGAAGAAGGCATTGCCCATCAATATTCCACTCCTTATACCCCTCAACAAAATAGTGTTGCGGAGAGAAAGAACCGGACTTTGATGGATGCGGCTAGAACTATGATTGCGGAGTTCTCTTCTCCCTATAACTTTTGGGCCGAAGCCGTCTCCACCGCATGTCATGCTACCAATCGGTTATATCTTCGCAAGATCTTGAACAAGACTCCCTATGAGATTATCACGGGCAAGAAACCGGATGTATCTTATTTCAAGGTCTTCGGTTGCAAGTGCTTCATTCGCAAGAAAGGTAAACGGTTGTCAAAATTTGAGACTAGATCTTATGAGGGTATCTTTGTTGGCTATGCCACAAATTCTCATGCCTATAGAGTCTACAACAAGTCCTCCGGACAAGTTGAATAAGCTATAGACGTGGTGTTTGATGAGGATAACGGCTCCCAAGGGGGGCGTATAATCATGGTGTTGTAGGAGATGCAATTCCTCCCATCGTCATAAGAAGAATGGGGATTGGTGAAATAATCCCCATTGAGGGTTACCGGATGACGGAGGGAGAAGGACTATGCCCCACTCAAGTGGAGCCATTGACTACACCCATTGATGATCAAGCTACTCAACAAGATGCACCAAGCCCTCAAGCTAACAATCAAGGCCAAGCTAATGACCAAGGCCAAGCAACTCATCTCAATCACGATCAAGGCTCCATCATTGTTTGAATGCTCAACCTAGTGGTGATTCATCACCCATTATTGATCAAGGGCAAAATGGAGATGGACATGTCTCCGATGAAGAAGGTGATTCTCAATCCATATCTAAAGAATCTTTGGAGGAAATACTAGCACGAAGAGCAAAGAGAAGGCTAGAGAATCTTGAACGAGTGGGTCATACGGAGGACAAGATTCTTGGACAAGTTCGTGGAAG
Source organism: Alopecurus myosuroides (assembly GCA_028641055.1). NCBI lineage: Eukaryota > Viridiplantae > Streptophyta > Magnoliopsida > Poales > Poaceae > Alopecurus > Alopecurus myosuroides. The sequence continues at coordinate 719,899,040 of CM054057.1, read as the reverse complement.
AGTGGTCACTAGAAGGCAATTGGCGGATTTTAGCAAGGCTCATGCTTTTGTCTCTTTCATTGAACCCAAGAAGGTATATGAAGCTCTCGAAGATCAAGATTGGCTTGAAGCCATGCATGATGAACTCAATAACTTCGAGCGCAAAGAAGTGTGGAAATTAGTGCCAAGACCCAAGGATTGCAAAAATGTCATTGGCACCAAATGGGTGTTCAAGAACAAACAAGACAAAGATGGCATTTTCATTCGCAACAAGGCAAGATTGGTAGCCCAAGGTTTTTCTCAAGTCGAAGGTATCGATTTCGGTGAAACCTTTGCTCCTGTAGCTCGCCTTGAATCCATTCGCATCTTACTTGCCTATGCATCTCATCATAACTTCAAGTTACAACAAATGGATGTTAAGAGTTCTTTCCTTAATGGTTCCATTAATGAGTTAGTATATGTCAAGCAACCTCCGGGTTTCGAGGATCCCAACCACCCCGATCATGTCTATAAACTTGATAAGGCGCTCTATGGACTTAAACAAGTTCCACGTGCGTGGTATGAGCACCTTAAAGAGTTTCTAGTAGATCGCGGGTTTAATGTTGGTTTAATCGATCCCACCCTCTTTACCAAGACGGTTGGAGGTGACTTGTTCATATGCCAACTCTATGTGGATGACATCATTTTTGGGTCTACTAACACTTTGTTCAATGAGGAGTTTTGCAAGCTTATGACCGATAGGTTTGAAATGTCTATGATGGGAGAGTTGGAGTCTTCCTTGGCTTGAAGTGAATCAATATTATGAAGGGACTTTCATCAAACAAGCCAAATACACTCAAGACATGCTCAAGAGATTTAATATGAATGATGCCAAACCTATGAAGACTCCTATGTCCACGACCACCGACTTGAAACCCGACCCCAACGGTAAAGAGGTATATCAAAAGGTATACCGCTCCATTATTGGCTCTTTGCTCTACCTTTGTGCATCTAGACCCGATATTATGTATAGCGTAGGTAAATGTGCAAGGTTTCAAGCCTCTCCAAGGAAAAGTCATTTGGAAGCCGTGAAACGAATCTTTCGATATCTAGTTCATACCCCAAACTTCGGTCTTTGGTACCCCAAGGGTTCAAGCTTTCAACTCATTGGATACTCTGATGCGGATTATGTGGGAGAGAAGACGGGTAGGAAGTCCACATCCGGGGGTTGTCAATTTCTTGGCCGCTCCTTGGTATGTTGGTCTTCTAATAAGCAAAATTGCATTTCTCTCTCCACCACCGAGGCCGAGTATATCTCCGCGGCAAGTTGTTGTGCCCAATTTCTATGGATGAGACAAACCTTGAAGGATTATGGTATTCATTTTGACAATGTGCCTCTTCTTTGTGACAATGAGAGTGCTATCAAGATCGCCTACAACCCGGTTCTTCACTCCAAGACGAAGCACATTGAGATCTGTCATCATTTCATTCGGGATCATATTGAGAAAGGTGATATCGATCTCTCATATGTCTCCACCACGGATCAACTTGCCGATATCTTCACGAAGGCCCTTGATGAACCAAGATTTCGAGCTTTGAGGAATGAACTAAATGTCATAGATTCTTCCAACTTCACTTGAAACCTTGCATATCTACCTTCATTATGCATGCTATTAGGTCTAGGTCTAGGCATGGAAATAGGGGGAGCGCTACTCAACTCATGAGTATGCACTCCTTTTATTATGCGAAAATCAATTAATCATTGCATATGTAGTCAATTTGTGACTTATTGTGCTTAACTGTGAGTAGTATTTTTGGACCCAAGATATATCTTCACGGTGCCAAAGTACACACTCAAACATGGTTGTGTAAGCCACCGACATTTGGTATGTTTTTGGATCTTTCTCGCGTATCATATTACTTCCTTGACAACTCGTACGGGTTCGGTTTTTCACCTCTTTGTGCTTCTTGCGAACCCCTCCGAGTAACGTCTCTCGTACATCAGTGACTATTTTCCATCCCAAGCCTCCTTTGCCCAAAACAATGTTTCTATCGTAATGCTCTTGTTTTTACAATCTTGGCGCGCGAAAACTTGGCTGGGCGGAGGCTCCGGTGAAACCACGGGAGGCTCCGCTGCCCCTATCCACCGGAACACCACCGGAGGCTCCGCTGGCTCACATTTGCTCAGCGGGCCTAAAATTAGCTGTTTTGTGGACAAGGGGCGGAGGCTCCGGTGCAAACCACCGGAGGCTCCGCTGGGGGGAGCGGAGGCTCCGGTGAAACCACCGGAGGCTCCGCCCGTGGCAGTTTTTGCGGATAAGGGCTAGGGCGTGCGGGGGCAAGTGAGATCCAATCTCATTTTCCCCCACCCGCCCTCCTTCTTCCTCCTCACGAACCGCCGCCGCCCCCAAGCCTTTCGCCGCCGGATTAGGGAGCTCCACCGCGGGGAGACCTCCTCCTTGCCTTGGGCCGCCCCGGGATCCTTCCTCTCCTTCCTTTTTCACCATGGACGACGCGGGTATGTGCTATCTCTCTCTCTCATCTAGTTGATGGATGGGATGCATAGGAGGTCATGTTCTTGGTCTCTAGATTTGTGGATTTGGAGTTTTAGGAGTAGAGGTTCTCGAGTACAAACCCTAGCAACCTCGATAATGCGTGTTAGGCTTGAATCGTTGCGGTTGTAGGGAAGATTCGCTTGCCCTAACCCTAGTTATTTAACCCTAACACCATGTGTATCTTGGTTTCTTGGATTTGTGCGTGCTTTATCAACTCGAGCATTACTCTTTCTTCATGATCTCCTTGCTTTTTTCCTCTTAGATGCTTCCGGTTCCAAGGGAAAGGGGATCCCTTACAAGAGCACCGGTCGCCGCAAGACCCCTCAAGTGGATGAGATTGAAGAGGAACTTGACATCTCTCAAGCCAAGCGCAAGCGGTTCCCGGCCACCGAGAAGAAACTGTCCAAGAGGAACACCGCAAAGACAGCCTCCAAGATGTCCGATGCGGTATTTTTGAAGGAAAGGCGTGAAAACCCCTATGTGATTACACGTGAGCGCTTGATGTCGAGACATCGTAGTAGTTTTCACAGACGGGGGTGCCATGAGACTACGGGTAGAGACGTGGGGAAACGGGATCGCGTTGAAGACAAAGACACAAGATTTACCCAGGTTCGGTACGTCATAATAATACGGAGTTCCTACTCCTGCAAACTCACTAATCAGGACTGAAGCCTGTGTATACAATTACAATGTGAGGTTCTGTTTAGCTATTCGCTGAGGATCAACTTCCCGGCGAGTTAGCCTGTAGCTTCGTGTCTAGTTATCTTATCTCCCGTCCGGCTTTATATAATAGCCGGATTAGGGCATACAGAGTAGGAAACCTAGAAGACTACGGTAACTTCTAACTTGGAAAGTAAGGAATCCGCCTTCTCCTCCAAGACAGATCACGTGGGCCGTGATCCGGGTCCTTCTAGAATCCGGCTTCTGCGCGTCAGCTTACTGGGCCGCCCAATGGACCATAGCCCACTACTAGTTGGGCCACCCTGATAATCCGGCACTTTTGACTACCATCTGATATACCCCTATTCAATATATATCCGACAGTAGCCCCCAAGAAGGATTAAAACTTCTGGTTCGCCGTCTTTCGCCAAATGCATATTGTCCGAGAAATATTGGCCAGCAGTCTTGATTCTTCTTATTCTTCTTTGAAAAGAGATGGTAACGTAAAACTCGGAATTCGGGAAATCCGGCTTTTCTCACACGATCCTTCGCGGAGAAGGAATCTCCTACGTCAGCACTTTTAATCCTGCTGACGTAAGGGACGTTTGGGTTTTCGGCAGAAACCCAGAAACATATCTCTGACAGTTTCTCGCGAGAAACGAGGAGATAACCATAATCACCCTGTCGATTCATTTCCCGGATTTTCCGGCGAGTGACACGCGTTGATCATCCAACGGTCAAAAGAGTCGTTAGCACGTATCGTGACGGATTTCTGGCTATCAATAGCCTTCTTCGTCCTCCCAGTAAACCTTCCGCTCTCACTCGAACGCCATTACAGCGCCCAAGCTTCCAGCAGAGAGAGAGAGCAACTTCCGAACGCACCGCGCCCAAAACCTCACCGGAGGCGAGCTAGCGCCGCCACCTTATGGCATCTCCGCCGTCTTCGCCCGCCAGCACCGGACATCGAGGACATAATCAACATTATGGATCCTCAGTTGGATTCCCCAACGCGCACCGGCGACGACGTTCCGGTGAAGACTGCGAGTACCGCGGCGGACGGAGGAAATCCTTCCGCCGCCGCGGATCTTGCGGGCTCAAGCTCCGCGCCTTCTCCGCCGTTCGCTCCCGAGACGGCGGAGGAGAAGATCACGCTCCTCGGCGACGAGCTCGCCGCTGCAGAAGCCACCGCGTCCGCCGCCGCCGGAGCGGACGAAGAACTGAAGACTGCCGGCAACTGGGTTGCCTGCAGCATTCCCCCATCCCTCCTTCCAAACATGGAAAAGGAGGGGTTAGTACTAAAAGGGAAATGGCGGCTTCCGGAGGACGAGAACGAACCCCTGCCAAACGACGGCGAACGGGTTCTTCTCTCCTCCCATCTCCTAAGAGGTATGGGATTGCCACCTTCTGCCTTTTTCCTCCAAGTTCTCTCCCATTACAACATCCAGCCCCATAACCTGCCACCCAAATTCCATTCTTTACATGGCCGGCTTTCAGGCCCTCTTTGAGGGTTTCCTAGGCATAGAACCTAGGTTAGACTTCTGGTTATACTGTTTCGGGGTTAAGCGGAACTCTTCGGAGGGCGCACTCCCGACTTGCGGGACCATCTCCTTCACTCTTAGGGAGGAATGGTTCCCCAAGATCAGAACCTCGGAATCCGTCAAATTCTGGACGGGTTCCTTCTTTTATCACCCCGATGTCCCTTTCCCGAAAAAGGCCATCGGGGTTCCACCTTTCTCGAACACCGCTGCTGTTCCCCAAGAAAATTGGGAAATAGAAGCCGTCCAAGTTCCGCCGCCTGATCTTCTAAGGATCAAGCGGCGCATCGCCAAGCTCACTTCCTCTGATCCACCCCTAACCGGCATCGACACAGTCCTTTGCTGGTTGGATAGGCGGATCCAGCCGTTGGCCGACCATGGCGGCCGTCTCCTTTGCGAGTACACGGGCGCCAACGACAAAATTCGGACAACCAGCAAAGACTGGGCCGCGAAGGATCTGCGGCGGCGCGTGAACCAGTTGGTCGCATCACGCGACCAATACGAAGCGAGTCGGCCAATGTATACAGCCGACAATCCGGCTCCCAAGGTATTTTTTTCCGTAATTTGGGTGGAGTTTTGCCATGCTTTCTCGGATTTTTCGCTTCTAACTCTGCTTTTTCTTTTCGACAGATTGCTGACCTTCCTAACTCGGAGCTGGCCTCCGAAGCTGATCTGGAGGCGTTGCGCGCCGCCTTTGCAGGCGGGCAAAAGCGCAAGAAGATTTCCTCCTCTAAGGAAATCATCGATCTTGACGGGATTCCCGTCGCCACCTCCAGGTTAGAACGTCCGGGTTATTTTCTTTTGTCAAAGTTTTCTTTTGTCTTCGGAGTTTTAACTCTTTCCGGGTTTTTTGTTTTTTGCCTTTAGCCTGCCTCCCTCTACCTTAAAGCCAAAGAAGCTGAAAAGGCATAAGGTTGTGACCAGCAGAGGCACTCAACCTTCTCCCGTCATCGCGCCGGACACACCGTCCACGATGGCGGAAGAGCATGTGACAGCCCCCACCACCGAGTCGTTGGAGCCCAGCCAGCCCGTTGTGCCGGACATGGACACGAGGGAAAGGGCGGCTCCAGAGGTGGGAAATTCTTCTCGGACAACCGATGAGGAGATTCCCACCTTCGACAAGGACTTCAAGAATCTCAACGATGGCCTAAGCGCGGCCGAAATTCTTTTTGCGGAATACGCAAAAGAGTTCAATGAAAACTTGGCGGGGCTGCAGCGAATGAGCCAGGTATTTAACTCTAGCCCCCAAGCATTAAGCAAAATGTATACTTTTCGCCTTGATGCTTTTTAGTTACTCTTTTCCTTGTCGTGTTCCAGCAAACCGCCGAAACCATTAACATGGAAGTTTTCAATAAGCTTTCCATCAAGAATAAAGAAGTTAAAAATCTTCTTTCTATTTTTGATGTGAAAGATGCGGAGCTGGCATCGTCTCAGCTGAAGCTGTCGAAAACAACAGGTAACTTTTTCCTCTGAAGTTTTTTGATTCAACTTTTTGTCTAAGTACTTTTCCCAAGTTTTGACTAAACTCGGAATTTTCCTTGCTTTTCCAGATGCTTTGGCTAAGGCCAAGCAAATAGCTGAAGATGCCGGCAATGCTGCCAGTCTCCGTGAGGAGAATCTGGACCTTCATAAGCAGCTTATGAAGGCCCAAAAGGATCTGGAAGCCAGCAATCTGGCCCTTGGAATTGCTCATTCCAAGGCTTCCGAACAGGCGGAGAAGGATAAGTCCACCATCCAGGACTTGGAAAATGCCTTAAACCTTCGCCCGGAGGAAGGCTCCGAAATCGACAAGATCATCGGTAAGTTTTACTTCATTTACCATTTTTCCATGTCTTGTTTTCATTCTCTGCTTTTTCACTTAACCTTTTTGGTTGTTTTGTCTGAAAAAACAGGAGGTAACCCAGATCTCGCTCGGATTGACAGAATCCGAGCCTTTGGGAAGACGTGGACTGTGATCAGAGCTGCTGGCATGCAGCTGGTCAACAAGTTCCTTCCCACCAGGACTGGGGAGTTCTCGGAAGTTGAGAAACTTCCGGGTGCCATCTTGGAGGTGGCGGAGTCCAGGGAGTCCATCCTGCGCTCCGCTGCACGGGGTGGTACATGCATGGCACTCGGCCTTATGCGTATGCACTACCCTGGTGCAAAGTCTTGGCGTGTGGCGTCCGGTATCCCTCAAGGATACACGGAAACCCAGCGAACCACCATCTTTGATGAGATCAAAGGCCATGCCACCAAGATCGCCTCCATGGTGAACATCTCCATCACCTATCCAGAAGAGGAGATCCCCAAAGCCCCCGAGAATGACATCAGCGAAGAAGACTCGGATGCTTGAAGGGCTTTCTTTAACCTGGACAATGAAAGTAGACAGTAGGAGCATTACTGCACTCTTACGATGTAATTTATATTGTAATGATTCTATTCCTTTTGTATAAACAAGAACTTCGCCTTTTGCAGTTTTAATTATGAAATTCTTTGCAAAGTTTCCGGGTTTTAATATTCCTTTGCCTTCTAAGTTCTCTGGCTTATGTGTTTTAACTGTCCTTAGTGTTTGAAATGGCTCGATAGTATTATGAATCATCATGCCGATTAACTGGGTATAACCAATCAGTTTAAACTCGGAAACATGGATCATACTAAAGGCATTTTTACTAACTAGCTCCAGTGACCCAACACGTAAACAATCAGATAATACTTAGAGAAAAGTAAGGAATTTTTGAAACTTGGGCACGCAGGCACAATCCGAGTTTCCTTTAGCCGTTAGCAGGCTGAAAATCATTCAGTTTTTAAACACCGAGCACGCAGGCACAATTCGGGTTAACATTGAGTATTTTGTAAGATTATTGGGAAATAGATAAGGTGGAATCATGCTTTGTACTATAATAAACTTGCAAAAACATGAATATAAGAATTCCGACAACTTCATTTCATGATCTCAAAGATGTTTACATAGAAATTGAACAAAGTTTAGAAGGGACGTAACTGCTGGATGCTCCAAGGCCTCTTTGTCTCTCCTAGTTCATCATCTTTCTTTCTCTTTCTTTTGCGATTCGGCTTTTCAGGATCATCTTCCGTATCCCGAATATCTACAAGATAATATGACCCATTTTTCATAGCTTTGCTGATTACAAATGGTCCTTCCCATACTGGGGCCAATTTGTGCTTTCTTTGCTGCACCAATATCAGCACTAAGTCACCTTCTTTAAAAGAACGACGCCTGATTTTCCGGCTATGGTAACGTCGTAAACCTTGCTGGTAAATGGGGGATCTTTGAAGCACAAGCTCTCGTTCCTCTTCCAAGAGATCGACGGCATCCTGCCGTGCTTCTTCTGCATCCGAGTCGTCGAAATCCCGCACTCTTGGGCTATCATGGATCATGTCCGTTGGAAGGATAGCTTCCGCACCATAAACTAGGAAAAACGGGGTTTGCCCAGTTGACCTGTTTGGCGTCGTTCGAATACTCCAAATCACAAAACGTAGCTCTTCTACCCATGCTCCGGCTGCTCTATGAAGAGGAGATTCGAGTCTTGGGCGTATTCCTTGCAGGATTGAGCTATTCATTCTTTCAACCTGTCCATTGGATTGCGGGTGTGCCACAGATGCGAGATCTAGGCGAATTCCCGTTTGTCGGCAATATTTTGCCAACTCTCCAATGGAGAAATTTGTCCCGTTGTCGGTTATTATGCTGTGTGGAACGCCATATCTCATGACTATGTCAATGATGAAATTTCTGGCAGTTACACCGTCAAGCTTTTTGATGGGTTTAGCCTCCACCCATTTGGTATACTTATCTACAGCTACAAGTAGATGCGTAAGTCCGCCTCGTGCAGTTTTGAACGGTCCCATCATATCTAGCCCCCAGACCGCGAACGGCCATGTAATTGGGATAGTTTTGAGTGCTTGGGCCGGCATATTAGTCTGCTTGGCGTAATATTGACACCCTTCACATGTGTTAACTATGTGCTCAGCATCTGTCTTGGCTGTTAGCCAGAAAAACCCGGCACGGAATGCTTTTTTAACTATGCTTTTTGATTGAGCATGGTGTCCGCAATCTCCGGCATGGATTTCTTGCAGGATTTCTCGTCCTTCTTCTGGTGAAATACACCGCAGAAAAATTCCGGAAGTACTGCGTTTATACAGGCAATTATTAATTACCGTGTATCCTTTGCATCGACGCTGAATTTGTCTCTTCAAGACTTCGTCTGCTCCTTCCGGGTACTTCTGGTTGACTAAGAAGTTTAAATATGGAATTTTCCAGTCCGGGTTAACGAGCATAACTTCAATTGACTCGGAAACCAGAGGGTAATCGATATCTCCACCTTTTATGGATGGCTCGTACAAATGCTGTACGAATATACCTGGTGGTAGGATTTTTACCCTTTCTGACCCCATGCGGGCTAACGCATCCGCGTTCCAATTTTCCTCCCTTTTAACGTGGAGTACTTCGAATCCGAAGAAATAAATGGCGAACTCGTCCACCGTTCTCCGATATTCGGCCATTATAGGGCTCTTTGCGTCCCAGGTTTGGTTGAGCTGATGCTATACCAAATCCGAGTTGCCGTAGCACAGGATGCATTTAACCCCTATTTCTTTTGCAATGTGCAAGCAAAGAAGCAGAGCTTCGTATTCTGCCACATTATTGCTGGCGTTGAAATGTATTTGTAATACATACTCCATTGTGTCTCCTTCAGGGGATTTTAAGACTACACCAGCTCCAGCGCCCTCCTTCATCTTGGATCCGTCAAAATGCATGATCCAGTACTCGGACTCCGGCATTGGTGTTTTCTCCATTGCTTCTGTCCAGTCGGCAACAAAATCTGCCAGAACCTGGGATTTTATTGCCGTCCTTGGCTGATACTTAATGTCGAAGGCTGCTAGCTCGATACCCCATTTGGCTACTCGGCCAGTTGCCTCCGCATTGTTTATTATATCCCCTAGTGGTGCTTTCAATACCACTGTTATGGAATGTCCTTGGAAGTAATGGCGTAACTTTCTAGATGCGAAAAATACGCCATATGCCAGTTTTTGGTAGTGTGGGTACCTTTGCTTGGACTCGGAGAAAACTTCACTTATGTAATATACCGGATGCTGGTCTGGTATGCTTTGTTCGTCTTTCTTCCGTTCCACAACAATTACTGCACTAATAACCCTGTTTGTAGCCGTGAGGTACAATAACATAGGTTCTTCGTCTTTTGGGGATGCCAAAATCGGAGCTTTCATCAAAGCTTCCTTCAACTGGGTTAGCGCTGCATCGGCCTCTTCTGTCCACTCGAATTTGTCGGATTTTTTCAGCAACTTGTAGAGTGGTAAGGCTTTATCCCCCAGCCGACTAATAAATCTGCTGACGGCAGCGGCGGAACCCGTCAATCTTTGGACATCTTTCACACACGTAGGTTTGGAGATGTTCAATATGGCTTTGATCTTTTCCGGGTTAACTTCTATTCCTCTGTGATAAACGATGAAACCCAGAAGTTTTCCTGAGGGAACCCCGAATACACACTTTGATGGATTTAACTTCATCTTGTAAGTGCGCAAGTTTTCGAAGCTTTCTCGCAAATCCTCAAGGAGTGTGTCTTTTCCTTGGTTACGACAGCAATATCTTCCACGTAAACGTGGACATTTTTGCCAATCTGACTATGCAAACAACGTTGCATGCAATGCTGGTAAGTTGCACCTGCGTTCTTCAGGCCAAACGGCATGGTTACGTAATAATACGTCCCGTATGGGGTTATAAAAGAAGTCTTAATTTGATCTTCCTTTTTCATGCGTATTTGGTGATACCCGGAATAAGCATCCAAAAAGCATAAAAGCTCAGAGCCTGCAGTGGCATCTATTATTTGATCGATTCACGGTAACGCGAACCTATCCTTTGGACACAATTTGTTCAAGCCGGTGTAATCTATGCACATTCTAAGAGCAGTAGTGTCTTTCTTCGGTACTAATACCGGATTTGCAGACCAATCAGTGTGGATTACTTCCTGAATGAAATCTGCTGCTAAAAGCCGGATAATTTCCTTGCCAATAGCCTTTCATCTTCTTCCGTCAAATCGACGGAGACCTTGTTTGACGGGTTTGGAGCCTGGAATCACCTTGAGTTGATGCTCAGCAAGTTCCCTGGGTACACCTGGCATGTCAGCCGGACACCAGGCGAAAATATCCCAGTTCTCACGGAGGAACTTGATGAGCTCGCCTTCCTATTTGTCGGTCATCCCAGTTCCTACTACGACAAATTTTGTCGGATCTTTGGGATGTAGGATTACCTGTCTTATATTCTCGGATGCCTTGAAGCTATCTGCTGGCTTCCGAGTTTCTTTTCATGCCGGCATTTCTGTCAGCGATACCTCCTTAGCCAGCTCCTTCAGCTCATACTTTGCTATAATCTTTTCATCACAAAGGGCGTTTTCTTTTTCCAGCTTGTTCGCCAGCTTGAAATCTCCAGTTATGGTGATTACCCCTCCTTTCGGCCCTGGCATCTTCAGCTTGTTATAAATATAACATGATCTTGCCATAAACTTGGCGAAAGCTGGACGTCCGAGAATTGCGTGATACACGCTTTCGAACGGCACCACCTCGAAGGATACTTTTTCCTAACGGAAGTGATCTTTTTCTCCGAAAGTGACATCTAGGGAAATTTCTCCTAGGGATCGTGCTTGCCTGCCGGGAACAATGCCATGGAAGCGTATGTTGCTGTGATTGAGCTGGGTCTCGGATATTTTCAGATGTCTCAACGTATCCAGGTACATTATGTTGATGCTGGATCCTCCATCCATCAGCACTCTTTTTAGCCTAGTGTTCTGGACAATAGGGCTCACAATGAGAGCTTGTGTGTCGGGTTCAGGGATATTTCCGGGATGATCAGACTGATCCCATGTGATTGTTGTGTTTGAATACTTCAAGAATTTTGGGGTTGCCGGAACAACCGCGTTTATTTCTCGAAGTGTTCTTTTCGCCACCATTGCTGATGGAGTTGCTAGGAAAGTTAGGGCGCATTCTCCATCAACTCTCGGAAACTTGGGTTCGCCTTTCCGCTGTTGTTCCTGGATTTTTTTGTCAGTGTCCGATTCACTGTCTTCTTTCTCAGCTTCTGGCTTTTGTTTGGAGAATTTCCTTTTGGAACTCTTCCCCTTGTTTCCGGATCCTGCACTGCCTTTCATGTGCTTATTTAGCCGGCATTGTGCGTTCGAATGGGTGGGTTTCCCGAATTGCGAATGGTGGACGCAGGGTTCCGACTTAATCTTCTCCCACTCTTCTTTAGTGTAGTTGATTGGTTCTGAACTGCGTCCTTTCCATCTGTTCCCTTTTTCACTTCCAAAGGCTATGTTAACTTCTTTGGGTTTTTGTGTTGCATCTGAAGTTCCTTTTTTCTCAGAGCGAGGATTTTTCTTGGCTAGTATCAGTGCATCGATATTGCCGCCTCTTGATCTAATATCGTCTTCGCCTGCAGCGTGCTCATTGGCGGTTGTAAGCATAGATCCGAGATCTTTGTGTTGTTTGGAACCAACCATGAACGGTACTAGTCCGGGTTTTAGGACATTGACGAAAGCATGCATTGCTTGTACGTCAGTTACTCCAGAACAACTATTCTTCATTGCAGTCCATCTGGAGATGAAATCCACGTATGGTTCATCCTCGAATTGGGTGCAACGGTTAAGCTGGTTGATGCTATTCGGGCGTTTGTAAGTTCCCCGGAAGTGCTGAGTAAATACTCGAGCCATATCATCCCAGTTGTCGACAGTTCTTGATGGCAATCCATTGATCCAATCTCTGGCTCCATCCAGTAACATTAGGGGAAGAAACTTTACAGCTTCCAGGTCTGTCCCATTGTTAATCTGGACGGCTGTGTAGTAGTCTGAGAGCCAGGTATCCGGGTTTGTACTGCCGGTGTATTTCTGGTACGTTGGACCGACCTTGGAAAAGCCAGAATGCAGGGTTATCCTTCGGATCCTATCGGTGAAACACTTAGGTCCAAAGTATAGATCATCCTTTTCCGCTCTATCCATGTGCGCGGAATATCTACCGGCTGAATGGACAGAAGGGGATCTGCTCCTTTCTTTTCCATTGTTGCGCGGACGCGCTTTTCCGGGATCGTTTCTATTTCTTTCAAGATCACGCCCTTTTGGATGAGGCGGAGTTCTACTCCTGTGCCTTTCTTTATCCTTGGGAGGTGCCCGAGATATCTCACGCCTGTGAGGTACATCATGTCTTCCGGCTTTTTCAGCAGGGTGTCTCGGAGGTGGCATTGCTTTGCCATCATTCTGGTGTTTTTCTTCTCGATCGTGGGGTTTTCGTCCACCTTTCGGGAGATGGGATCCAGTTCTAGACGCTTCATCCCTATTGTCGGTATTTTTCTTATCTTTCCTTGGATCCACTTTTTTATCCTTTGAATTGTCGGAATCTCCAGGTTCTTCCGGTCTAGGTGCTCCAGCGGCGCAAGTAGCTGTTTTGCATAGGGCAGAGTCGTCGTGCAACTTCCCTGATCGCTCTTGGGCCCGCTGTTGTTGTTGCAATGCTTTTCCTAGGAAAGCATACACCCCTTGGAGTTTTTCACCGTTGGAGTACATGTCGTTGTTGAGGATGGCAAACGTTGCTTCCGTGTTTTCTGCTGCGTTTTTGTATATTGGTTCGCCCCTGGCATCTTTGCCGTTTACCTGCTTTTGCCAAGATGGGTTGTGAAACCTTTCTTTTGGCGGCAGTACTTCCGGTCTTACGATTCCGGGTAACCTTGTAGGTTTAATGCCAGATCTATTCTTTCTCTCGTACTCCTCGATTTCTTCCTTCATGAGCTTGATGTCATCCTGGGTTTTTTGGAGGTGTTCACGAGTTCTGAATAGATGTTGCTGTTGCCGTTGGAGAGCTTGTCTCCTGGCCTCTAGCACTTCAGGGGGTTCATGCAAACCCACTGGTGTTTGTAACAATTCCCGTTCTTCTTCCTCTGTCATTTGCGGAGCAAGGATTTCTTTTGTTTTCTTCTCCGCAAGTTTTATTCCGCTTGCATCTCCTACTTCCGGGTTTTCATCAGCTGGATCAGCCAATTTCTTCTTCCGGAGCTTGTATTGGAGTTTTTTAGCAGTCTTGTGCTTTTTCTTGGAAGAGGGAGGTTTTTTAGCAGGTTCATCCTCTGTCAATTCCTTGACGTAGGGAAATATCGGAGAAGTTTCTCCATCTTCTTTCTCTTCCTCTGGCGGAGGGGTTTTAGGGCTTTCCTGACTGCCGGCGTCCATGTTTTCAGCCGGTTTCGCCATTAGTACTTCATGGAATCCCTCTTGAAAAGATTTAACTTTTCTTTCGAAGGCGTCCACGTCTTCGTCTTCGGAATCAAAATCATCAGATCCGGTTTCTGACTCTAATCTCGCCTCAATGGCGGCTAGCACAGAGTCAGCTTCCGAGTTCATCGCCGGATTGGCGGGTGTCGGATCTCCACCTCTGTAGTGGGTTTGATGCTTTCTGCCTCCTGTACGGGATTTCCGTCGTCCGTGATTTCGGCGACCTCGGATTGCACCATACCGATAAAGTGTGTATCACTTTCGTGTCGGCGATCTGAGCAAAATCCGGTATCATAGTCATCTTCGACTGGGTATAGGGCGGGTGGGATAAATTTGCTTCCACCGCAAACCCCATGGCCTCTGCAGTTAGTACGATAAAGATATTAGCAGATCCGATCGGTAACACGCATGCACTTACCAGATGATTTTGCGCCGGTATGTAGGATCCGTTGTCGAGGAAGCGTCCGACGTCCTCGTCGAACTCTAGGCTTCCGACAGTTATGGAACTACCGATTCCGCCGAGTATCCCAGATCGGAACTTAACGCCTGACGTCGTTTGCCCCACGGTGGGCGCCAACTGTCGAGACATCGTAGTAGTTTTCACAGACGGGGGTGCCATGAGACTACGGGTAGAGACGTGGGGAAACGGGATCGCGTTGAAGACAAAGACACAGGATTTACCCAGGTTCGGTACGTCGTAATAATACGGCGTTCCTACTCCTGCAAACTCACTAATCAGGACTGAAGCCTGTGTATACAATTACAATGTGAGGTTCTGTTTAGCTATTCGCTGAGGATCAACTTCCCGGCGATTTAGTCTGTAGCTTCGTGTCTAGTTATCTTATCTCCCGTCCGGCTTTATATAATAGCCGGATTAGGGCATACAGAGTAGGAAACCTAGAAGACTACGGTAACTTCTAACTTGGAAAGTATGGAATCCGTCTTCTCCTCCAAGCCAGATCACGTGGGCCGTGATCCGGGTCCTTCTAGAATCCGGCTTCTGCGCGTCAGCTTACTGGGCCGCCCAATGGACCATAGCCCACTAACAGTTGGGCCACCCTGATAATCCGGCACTTTTGACTACCATATGATATACCCCTATTCGGTATATATCCGACACTTGATGCCACAATTCCGGGGTAAGGATCAACGCTTTCACACTGTTTTCCAAGGGCAAATCTATCATGAGATCTTGATGAGGAAACCAAAGGACAACATTGCTCCTCAACACGCCATCAACTTTGGGCACATGGAAAGGAATCATCGGTATTTTGGGGAGGCTCTTGAGCTCATTGACAAGTTTGGTCTTGCTCCTATTATCAGTCTCAAACAAGACTACGATGAAGACCTCTGTAGAGGCCCCAGACCGGAGGGTCCAGAACCCCTCATAAGCATTCATTCACGATCCCAGAAGAACCAGTCGTGAACAACATACGTAGTTGGCATACAGAATACATCATCCATTACACGAATATAGAGTCTTACATAAATGGTCACATGACCAAGTTCTTAACAACTGTCACGCAGGACAGACATTCAAAGCAAACACAGCGGAAGACGATAAGCATAGCGTAGTAGAACCCGAGTCACGCCTCATCCTACAGGCTGCTGACTGGGAGACGATCCTAATTCGCAGGTTCATCAGTGTAGCACTCCTCCTCATAGAACCCTTCCTGAGGTGCCTCCTCATAGTCTGGCAAGTAAATACCAGGGGCGAAACCAAATGAGTACGTTTGAATGTACTCAACAAGACATCCTTTATCAGCTTACAATTATGCATACATGCTTATTTGGTGGAGTGGGTAGGCCATACATATGGTTCAGCTACCCATGACAGATAAAAGATTTATCATGGTTGAGGTTTCATGTTTAGTTCTTTGTGAAAGATCATTGAAAATAATATAGTTTAACTCTCGTAGATATCACATATCTCGGAGGTTTTATAAGTTTTGTTTTAGAAAAGAAAGTTTTCTTTTCGGAAACTTTTAGTAATAGTTTCTTTCTCATTCGTATCTCGCAGATACCAAGTCATTCCTCCTTAGTACCTCTCAGGTACCAAAGCCTTCCTTCAAAACCTCTTTTGAAAAGTTGACACAATACTAGCTACATGGCCATTCAACCGTCCATATCCGAGGACGCGGCTATCTCGAAATAGTTTTTACTATGCAGAGGTATACACATTTCCACTAGATCGAGAGTCCGCCATGAAACAACCATGGACTGTTCCCAACCTATGAGAACATCAGATAACTGGTCTTGACTATCCACTCTATACAAGCTAGTACATGACTATCTCTTCAATTGGGGGTACCCTCCCTGGCAAGCCATGTCCCACATCGCCAAAACAGGAGACCCAACTGCTGCATCCGGAGGGAAAATTAATCCCACACTTTAGATGTCCCGTATACTCACTCCTAGCGACACTTCGGTTCGGAGGATCCAATCCCCTATAGCCCTTGAGATAGCACATATACTAACCATAACAAGTTTTTAATCAATCCCCTACCCATATTGGGGTAAAGTGGCAGTACGATAATGGTTGTCCAGCGAAGACTAGGTTATGTGTCTTCTGTAAACATTTCTCATAAAATTTCCCATCATAACAACTCTTCCGGTAGGCAGGGTCTCACCCTTCCTCCGGGGTTTTCCTTCCATAAGGCATTTGTTTACAAAAAAACATTTTATTTAGTTCATTTAAGAACTCAAGTTTTAAGTGGGTGTATGGTATTTATATACCATTTAGTGGCTAAGGGCTTGGTAATACCAAGTTGACTACTATTATGATTCCTTATACTAGTAATATTAATAGTAGTAGTAGGATTCACACAAAAATAGTTTTGAAGGTATAGTTTTTTAAAAACTTCAGAAGTGAAAAGCATGCATGATAGATAATGATAAGTATTTATACAGCAAGCATTAGGATGGCTTGCCTTGGTACAAGTGATGGTCCTGATCCTGAAAGTAACAGGAGTTGCAATACCCTTCTTCAGCAAATCCTTCCTCCTCGTTTTCTAACGTCGTAAAAAGAAATAAAGGTACACTTTCAGAACCAAACAAGACAAACAATGCTACAAGTAATACATACAGCAAGCAATCAAGAAGTATCACCCAAAGTTCTCAATTTTTCCCTTAAGAAAAATTGACATAAAAACTATAGTTGAAAAGTCTGCTTTTTCCCTAGTGTTTAAGTGTGGTCAAAACAATGATTCTTAGTTAAGAACACTATGGACCAGTGGGGTAAAGCACATGTTACTAGACAGTAGGGTGTCACATAAAACACATTTTGATGTCTAAAAACTCCCCCAACAATCTCTATGGCTAGCACATAAAATTTGCTAGAATACTCAAGTGGTGAAAAAGGCTCATGACAACAAGTCAAGCCTATTTTTCCACCATGATGCAAAGGTACCAGTGGGTGTTACACTAGCAAAAATGCTCACTAAGAGGTTAATAAGCCTCTGGTCACTTTTCTAAAAGTGCTCAAAACAAACAAACAAGCACCCAAAACTCTTACTCATACTAGTAGAAAATTAGGAAAAACACTAGACTATTTTAGGCTACACTTAGTTAATTTTATGCACAAGTGTGCAATCTAGCAGAGGCAAAATACCCCTCTAACCAGTACCATAAATGCTACTGGATCTCACAAAAATATCATAAAAACATAGCTAGGAAACAAGGAAAAACTATGCTTAAAATGCTACCCATGTGAGGAGATTAATTCCTAGTCATCCAAGTGTTACTCATGCTTTTATGCTACTTAAGAGGAAACCTATCAGAGGTGAAAACCCTAAGATAATAATGCCACAAGGACATTCCATCCTATGGTTTCAACACCAAAGATTCATATTTTTCCCTAAAGAAAAACAAGACAAAAAGCATACATGGATATCCTAGTATTAAATTTAGTCCTTAAGCATTTCTATTTAAATCTATTCCACACACAAGCACCAAGTATTTAGAGGTGCTATAAACAAACTAACAGTACCTAAGTGGTACTGGTTCCATGGAAATTAACCTAGCAACAAGCCTAAAAGCATTTAAAGATTTACTCAAAACATATCTAAAAATCTAGCTATGAGCAAGATCTATGCATGGAAAAATAGTCCTAAAATTCTACCACTCAAACCATTTATTCTAACATGTTCATATAACTTGTACACATCATAAACACACTGGAAAACAACTTCACAAGCAAGAACACATCATTTTCATATCACAACATGAACCTATAAAGCAAGATCTAGAAATAAAAATTAGACAGAAAGTACCCAAAACTTGTTCTGTCTCTCTAATTTTTTCTGTGGCTCCAAAAAGTAAATCCTTCTAGGATGTGATAGTTCTTATCACTACAAAGCCTCTCCAACTTGCCTTACTCAAAAATAATGTCCCAAACTCCCCCTAAAAATCATGGAATAGCTCACAGATGCTTTACCAAAATGGATGGAATTTCCAAATGGTAACTCACCTTGGTGTAAGCTAAAATTCTACTGGTAGGTATTGAAAAGGGCTTTCCAAAACAGTTGAGTTTTCTCAAAAATGTTTTGTATTTTTGAAGTTCTATTCATTTCAATTTTTAGGGTACTGTCTGGCATATTAGCTATAGAAAAATAACTAAAATTCAAAACATGGTTCTGCCAGCGGGATATGGTTGTGATTTTGTATGGCTACGAGTACAAAAATTAGCAATGTAAAATAAAAATATTTGCTACCTTTTCCAAGCCTAAAGCTAACACCTATTTAAACCGCCAGAAAAATTCTATTTATGAATCTAACAGAAAAATGCGCAGATGGGCCAGATCTGGCGCGCCTGGCCCAACTAACCCGCGGCACAGCCCGCCAGCGCACGCGCGCGCGCGAAACGGTAAGTTTCAAAGGAGACCGTCGATTCGCAGATCGACGGCTCCTCTCTCTTCTTCCTCCCCGCGCCTCTCTCTTCTCTCTCTCTTATGCCCGCGGACGAACACGTAGCAAGCACGGGGATTAGCTCACCTAGGGCTTGCGAGACGGAGCGGGATGGTGCAGGTGTGGAAGAGGGTGGCCTGGGCGACTCCGTGGCGCGGGCACGGACGGCGAGAGGGCAGGGACACGGCGGCGGCTCGACGTCGTTCTGCGGCTGCTCCGAGGACGGCGGCGAGGATCCTGCAAGCGATCGATGGCCAGAGGGTGTCAGGGAGGTAGGCAAGACCTAAGGGGTCGCAATAGAGGTGAAAGAAGGGCGGGAGGGGCAGTGAGCTCGACGCCATGTCCACCTCGATCTTGCACGGGTCTGCGGCTGGGCGCGGCTTGCCTCGCTCGCACAGAGCGAACAAGCAAACGAGGGCTTGATGGGATGGGTGAGTGTGGTGAGGTGAGTGCTGTGGCGAGAGGGATTGGCCACTAGGGCTATGTAGTCACGAGGCCAAGGTGGGGGTGCTCGGGTTGGCATTGGCATGGGCACGCCTTGCCCTTTGGGGGTTCTCCACGGGTGGCAACGTGTCCAATTGGTGCCCTGGGGTCAATCCAGTACAAATGAGTGAGCAAAGCCACAGCAAGGGCCAAGGGATGGGTAAAAGCAAAAAATAACACTATTTCAACCACTAATGTGACATCACTACATAGTCAAATGCCACCTCACATCTCTCCCTCCCTGGTCAGCCAAAGGAGGATCCAATGCCACCTTCTAGAAGATTATTAACATGGTTTTCGAATTGGCAAGGTGGCCTGGCTTGGATCAGTACACACAAGCTAAAACATCAAGTCCAAAAGTGTAATCACTGTTCTGTCAGAAAAATTCAGTTAGGCAGTGTTTCTGAATTTTTCTAAGTGCTGGAAAAGCAGACAGAGATAGCAAAAGTTGGACTTGTTTTCACCAAGCAAACTAGCTCTAAAATGAGTGATTTAAAATGCTCAACAAAGAACAACTATCCAAGTTTCAGAACCAATCATTTGATCTAAAAAATGAGGGGTTTAAGGCTCTGAAAAAAAATGGCAAAGTAGGTACATTCTCTGTTTTTAAAATGCTAAACTTTCTGCCTTAGCAAGATGGCTCAAAAACCATCATGGCATTGTGTGTTAAAAAACTTTGTAGGTTTTTCCAAGAGTGTAGTTTTGTTGTACTCATAACAGAGAGTAGTTTTGATCAAAGAAAATTCATAATTGGATAATCCTTGTGATGTAAAACAAGGGTTGAAAACAGCTACTTGGCTCTTTTTCAGGACAAAAATTAGATTGGAAAATCTAATGAAATCTTTTCCAATTAATTTTATTTCAAGTTCAAGTTGATTCCAAACCATCAATAACACATTTTTAAGTTGAAACAAAGTGTTACCTCAAGTCTTGAAAAATATTCTCTTAAGAACCTTAGTGGAAAACAAATAGAAAACAAATAGAAAACAATGTTTTTCTTAGGAGAAAAACTCCTCAAGTGAGTGAAAAGAACACACCACTTAAATTGCATAGATAAACAATACTAGACAAACATGTTGTCCACTTAATTGCATTACAAAAGTCTTAAGAGGCTTGCTAAATTACTATTATACAAGTGCTTAAAAACAGGGGTGTGACAAATCTCCCCCCTTAAAAGAATCTCGTCCCGAGATTCGCGGGTCTAGGCTTTAAGAAAATCAGGGAACTCCTTCCTGATATCATCCTCACGCTCCCAGGTAGCTTCTTCCTCAGAGTGATTCGTCCACTGAATCTTAAGGAATTTTATAGCACGCCTCCTGGTAGCACGCACAATTTCCTCGAGAACCCGCAGGGGTCTATCACGATAAGTCAAATCATCATTTATGTCGATGGTCCTGAAATCCACGTCTTGATACGAGAGATCCTTCTCAGGTACTTGCAGACATTTCCGGAGTAATGACACATGGAAAACATTGTGAAAAGCAGATAGCTCCTCAGGTAATTCTAACTGATAAGAAACTTCGCCACGACGTGCCAAGATCTTAAAAGGGCCAATATACCTGGGGGCCAGCTTTCCTTTGACATGGAAACGCTGCATCCCTTTGAGTGGCGTAACACGAAGGTACACGAAATCTCCAATGCTGAAAGAGACATCACGACGCTTCGTATCAGCATAACTCTTCTGACGAGATTGAGCTGTATTTAAACGTTCCCGAATAAGTTGGACTTGCTCCTCTGCAGCTTTCAAAGTGTCCACACCAAAAACCTGACTGTCTCCAGTCTCAGTCCAATTTAAAGGTGTACGG
This sequence comes from Alopecurus myosuroides, assembly GCA_028641055.1. Classification (NCBI taxonomy): domain Eukaryota; kingdom Viridiplantae; phylum Streptophyta; class Magnoliopsida; order Poales; family Poaceae; genus Alopecurus; species Alopecurus myosuroides. The sequence goes on along the minus strand of CM054057.1, from coordinate 719,877,879 downwards.
CATTTACGCCCATACAGAGCTTCAAAGGGGCCATTTGCAAGCTAGACTGATAACTGTTGTTGTAAGAAAACTCTGCGAAGGGCAGACAGTCTTCCCATTTAATTCCATAGGACAACACACAAGCACGGAGCATGTCTTCCAGAATTTGGTTCACGCTCTGTTTGTCCATCAGTCTGCGGGTGATAGGCTGTGCTAAAAGCTAATTTGGTTCCCAAACTCTCGTGCAACTTCTTCCAAAATCTAGAGGTGAACTGTGTACCTCGATCAGATACAATCCTGCTTGGGACTCCGTGTAGGCTGACAATCCGAAATATAAAGATCAGCAAGCTGATCTCCACGATATGTGGTCCGGACAGGAATAAAGTGAGCAACTTTCGTGAGCCTGTCCACGACAACCCATATAGAATCATTTCCTCGGCTGGACCTAGGAAGTCCAGTGATGAAGTCCATTCCCACTTCATCCCATTTCCAAACAGGCACTTGCAATGGTTGGAGCAATCCAGCGGGACGCTGGTGCCCAGCTTTTACTTGCTGGCAGACATGGCACTTGGCTACAAATGAAGCAATCTCTCGCTTCATTCCATGCCACCAGAATCTCTCCTTCAGGTCTTGATACATCTTTGTTCCTCCAGGATGGATAGAATACATGGTCTCATGAGCTTCGACCATGATGGTCTGCTTGAGATTAGATTCAGAGGGAACACAAATACGGCCTTCATACCATAATCCCCCATCAGCATCGATGGTAAACCCAGCAACCTTTTCCTTCTCCATGCGGGCCTTAATGCCATCAATACTTTTCTGGCCTTTCTGCGCTTCTTTGATTTGGTCAACCAGGGTTGGTTTAAGTTCTATGGCGTCTAACATGCCATAGCTGACCACTTCAATGCCAAGCTGGTCCAGCTCTTTCCACAACTCGGGTTGCCTTACTAGAATCATAGAATTTAGAGAGGCCGGCTCTCGACTAAGAGCATCTGCAACCACATTTGCCTTTCCGGGGTGATAATGAATACTCAGATCATAATCTTTAATGAGCTCAATCCAGCGGCGCTGCCTCATGTTGAGCTCACGTTGAGTAAAGATATACTTTAAACTCTTATGATCCGTGTAAATTTCCACTCTTCTTCCCATAAGAAAGTGCCGCCATGTCTTGAGAGCATGAACAACGGCAGCAAGCTCTAAGTCATGAGTGGGATAATTCAATTCGTGGGGTCTCAACTGGCGGGATATGAAAGATATCACCTTCCCTTCTTGCATAAGCACGCTTCCAAGACCAAGCTTAGAAGCGTCACAATATACGTCGAAATTCTTGGTGATATCCGGCATTATAAGGATTGGGGCAGACACCAGTCGACGCTTCAATTCATTGAAACTCTCATCACACTTGTCCGTCCATAGGAACTTGCTATCCTTCTTGAGCAACTGGGTGAGGGGTCTGGCTATACTCGAGAATCCCTGAACAAACTTGCGGTAATATCCTGCCAAACCCAGAAAGGATCTGACTTCAGTCTGGTTGGTCGGAGCAGCACGCTTCTCCATAGACTGAACTAGAGCAGGGTCAACAGATATTCCTCCCGCAGATACTACATGTCCAAGAAATCCGACTTCCGTCAACCAGAATTGACATTTACTAACTTAGCATACAATTTATGCTCACGAAGTGTTCCGAGCACAATTCTCAGATGTTCTTCGTGTTCTTCCTCACTCCTTGAATATATGAGAATGTCGTCAATAAACACCACGACAAACTTGTCTAGAAAATCCATGAATACCTTATTCATGAGATTCATGAAATAGGCAGGGGCATTGGTTAGACCAAAGGACATTACGGTGTATTCATACAGCCCGTAACGAGTGGTGAAAGCAGTCTTTGGAATATCAGTATCACGGACTTTCAATTGGTGATAACCAGTCCGAAGGTCAATCTTAGAGAAGATTACAGCCCCATTCAGCTGGTCAAACAGGTCTTCAATTTTGGGCAACGGGTATTTGTTCTTGATGGTAACATCATTTAACTTGCGGTAGTCCACACATAAACGAGTGGTACCGTCCCGCTTCCCCACAAAAATGATCGGAGATCCCCATGGCGATGCACTAGGGCGAATCAATCCTTTCCTTAACATGTCCTCCAGCTGAGTCTTCAACTCATCTAATTCCTTCGGGTTCATCCGATACGGCTTCTGTAATATGGGTCCAGTTCCGGGCACTAACTCGATCACAAACTCGATATCCCGATCAGGGGGCATACCGGGTAATTCTTCAGGAAAAACATCCGGGTATTCGCAAACTAACGGGACTTCCTCCAGGACAGGGTGGACTATTCCGGTGTGGCAGTGAACTTGTGACGAGGGTCGAGTTGCAGTGTACGCAACCTTTTCCCCATCCTCAGAGATCATTTCAATAGATTTCTTAGTGCAATCGATAACTCCCTTATACTTGGCCATCCAGTTCATACCGAGTACCACTTCTATCCCTTTGGATCCCAACACTATAAGATCAGCATGAAAAGTTTTCCCTTGAATTTCTACTGGTACTTCATTGCAAATTAGGTTGGCTTTAGTACTATCCCCAGGTATTTGTACTAACATAGGGTTGTGCATACGGGAATGCTTCATACCACTTTTCTCAGCAAACGGTTTAGTGACAAAGGAATGTGATGCACCAGAATCAAACAGTACTGCGGCTGGTACCGAGTTGACAGGAAACATACCCATCACCATGTCTGGTGCCTCCTGAGCTTCTGCAGCATTGATATGGTTCAGGTGTCCCTTCATCCTATTCTGTCGTCCAGTGGAAGGACCATGGTTCATCTTGGTTGCAGCAGGCTGGACTGGAGCAGTAGCTTTGTTGGGGCACTCACGAGCGAAGTGACCTTCCTTTCCACAAGCAAAGAAACCTCCAGAAGGCTTTGAGCTTGGGTTTGGCTTGGGAGAATTGTTGGTGTGGTTCCCATTTCCTCCATTGTTGCCTCCATAGCGGTTTCCATGATTATTCCCAGAGTGATTACCATGGTTACCACCATAGCTGTTTCCTCCGTACCTTGGTGCATATGGTGCAGGGTGATTGTAGTTGTTGGGCCTTGGTGCATAGTTGTGGCTGGGGCGGGGTGCATAAGCAGGCGCCTTGTGGGTTGGTGGCCTCGCATACGGAGTGTTGCGAGTCCTCTGAGCACTAGGACCTCCATGAGCAGTCATCTTCCTCTTTCGGTTATCATCAGCAGATTTCCGCTTGTGCTCCAGCACCATAGCGGCATTAGCAAGGGTCTCCAAATCCTGGAATGGAACCACTACCAGAGAGCACTGGAGCATCATCCAGCCCATTTAAGAACCTCTCCTTCTTCTTAGCATCAGTATTAATATCATCCTGTGCATACCGGGACAGAGTAGTGAAATTCTCCCGGTACTCAGACACCGGCATACTTCCTTGCTTCAGATTCAGAAATTTCTCCCGCATAAGTGCCATCATTCCTTGGGGAATGTGATACTTGCGGAACCTTGCAGAGAAATCCTCCCAGTTGAACACGTGACCAGCAGCAACAGTCTCACGTGTAGTTTCCCACCAGGTCCTGGCAGGACCAGCGAGAAAAAATGGGAGGCCAACAGGGACCTTATCATTCTCCTCAACTGAAGCGACCTCCAGTTTGTTTGCAATGGTGCGGAGCCAGTCGTCAGCATCGAGAGGCTCCACAATCCTTGTGAAAAACTGGGGGGTTGGTGTGCTGAAAGTCTCTCAGTCTCGAGCGAGCACCATTGCCATTGCCATTGCCATTATTGTTGGCGGCAGCAGCTAGTTGTTGCAGAGCGGTAATGGTAGCTGCACTCTCATCTCGGCTGGCCTGGCGATCCTCCATCAGCAGTGCCAACAGCGCCTCCACTGTGGGTGGTGGTGGTGGTGGGGGTTCGCGACGGGGTGCCATGCTGAAGTGAAACATGTGTAAGTCTAAGAAATAAATTCTTGTTTTTGAAAACCCAGTACCTTAATATTTAAACAAAAGGAATACTAGTGATATGTTTCAAAAACAAGAGCGGGGCAGTCGCAAACTTGAATGAAATGAACGCAAAGTAGTGACAATCAACAGAAAATCAAGCCAAACATTTCATTCATCACCATAATTAAACAGAGTTTCCAACATTACACATCACAAGCCATATCATACAAGGAAGGCTTCATCGAGCGACAGGGGGTGCGATTGGTGGGGTCATCGCAAGGCTACTACTAGCAAACTATAGCAAAAACGATCTAGCATACCTAACTAGTACCTAGACAGCACCATGTGCTAAGGGTGAGAAGGCAGCGACTACACAGAGTCGTCGCTGTCCCCAACGTCGAAGATACGCTCCTCAGGGTCCTCCTCCTCCTCGTCAAGCAGGTCATCATCATCCTGCTCGCTAGCCTCGCTCATATCCATCCCCTCTAAGTCGTAGGGAACGTCCTCAATAGGCAGAAGATCCTCAATCTCCCTGTGGAGCTCTGCGGCCTCCTCCTCAAGCTCCTCCACGGCAGCGTCTCTCGTGGCTATGTCGTCACGAGCTATCTGAAGCCTGCGCGCAGAACGGCGTTAGCCCCCTCCAGGGCCGTCATCCTAGTGGTGAGGCGTGCACGGCCAAGGCGGGTGGCCCTCAGCTGCCTCCGTAAGGCACGGTGCCTCGCGGTAGTAGCCTCCAACTGTTCCTTCAACTGGGACAACTGCTGAGCCAGAGCTCCACTCTCCTCCTGGCTGTCGTGAAGCTCAGCCCTCAGCTCGTCAATCTCGGCTATCAGTGTGTGGTGCACCAATATGCCGTGGTGGGTGTCAAGACGTTGGTCGTCCAACCTGAGCTGAGTGCGGTGTAACAGAATCTCCATCTCGTCCAGGTGGGGACCAACAGTGGTAAAGTCTGGCTCGACAGGAAGTGGTATGCCATCCTCATCACGTCTCCCAATCAGCTCGAACCGGGAGCCGATGAACATATACTCCCCGATGTGTGCCAGACGTGCTACTGACTCCTGTATCACGCGCACCGCAGCCTCGTTCCAAGAACGATCAACAGCACGGTAAAACGTAGGCCTCCACTGTCGGGCTAGCCAGAGGTGCGCGGATGTGACCTCCGCGTACCAGTCTCCCTCCAGAGGTGCCCCGACAACTAGTCCTCCTTGCAGCTCCGGAAGTGGGCGTCCCAACACAGTAGCCATAGATACTAGCCTCTCCTCGAAAAGGAAAGACTCGCCACGTGGACGTCCCAACTGAAAAGCCACGGTGATGTCCACGTCCATCTACACAAAATTTTAAGTATAGTTTAAGTTAGATCCTAGTGTGCAAAGTTTTAGGTTCATGCAAGAAATAACCTTAATGCAAGTAGAGTCTAACCCAGAGAGGTGGTGGGATATAGGGAATATTTTAATACTTAGTCATATATCCAATTTTTTTTGTATTGGTAACTTAGATTATCGGAGTATACACTAACGTCCATGCTAACTAAGGTCTCCTAGAGTCAGGATGGCTCTGATACCTTTGTAGAGGCCCCAGACCGGAGGGTCCAGAACCCTCATATGCATTCATTCACGATCCCAGAAGAACCAGTCGTGAACAACATACGTAGTTGGCATACAGAATACATCATCCATTACACGAATATAGAGTCTTACATAAATGGTCACATGACCAAGTTCTTAACAACTGTCACGCAGGACAGACATTCAAAGCAAACACAGCGGAAGACGATAAGCATAGCGTAGTAGAACCCGAGTCACGCCTCATCCTACAGGCTGCTGACTGGGAGACGATCCTAATTCGCAGGTTCATCAGTGTAGCTCCTCCTAGAACCCTTCCTGAGGTGCCTCCTCATAGTCTGGCAAGTAAATACCAGGGGCGAAACCAAATGAGTACGTTTGAATGTACTCAACAAGACATCCTTTATCAGCTTACAATTATGCATACATGCTTATTTGGTGGAGTGGGTAGGCCATACATATGGTTCAGCTACCCATGACAGATAAAAGATTTATCATGGTTGAGGTTTCATGTTTAGTTCTTTGTGAAAGATCATTGAAAATAATATAGTTTAACTCTCGTAGATATCACATATCTCGGAGGTTTTATAAGTTTTGTTTTAGAAAGAAAGTTTTCTTTCAGAAACTTTTAGTAATAGTTTCTTTTCATTCGTATCTCGCAGATACCAAGTCATTCCTCCTTAGTACCTCTCAGGTACCAAGCCTTCCTTCAAAACCTCTTTGAAAAGTTGACACAATACTAGCTACATGGCCATTCAACCGTCCATATCCGAGGACGCGGCTATCTCGAAATAGTTTTACTCTGCAGAGGTGTACACATTTCCACTAGATCCAGAGTCCGCCATGAAACAACCATGGACTGTTCCCAACCTATGAGAACATCAGATAACTGGTCTTGACTATCCACTCTGTACAAGCTAGTACATGACTATCTCTTCAATTGGGGTTACCCTCCCTGGCAAGCCATGTCCCACATCGCCAAAACATGAGACCCAACTGCTGCATCCGGAGGGAAAATTAATCCCACACTTTAGATGTCCCGTATACTCACTCCTAGCGACACTTCGGTTCGGAGGATCCAATCCCCTATAGCCCTTGAGATAGCACATATACTAACCATAACAAGTTTTTAATCAAGCCCCTACCCATATTGGGGTAAAGTGGCAGTACGATAATGGTTGTCCAGCGAAGACTAGGTTATGTGTCTTTGTAAACATTTCTCATAAAATTTCTCATCATAACAACTCTTCCGGTAGGCAGGGTCTCACCCTTCCTCCGGGGTTTTCCTTCCATAAGGCATTTGTTTACAAAAACACATTTTATTTAGTTCATTTAAGAACTCAAGTTTTAAGTGGGTGTATGGTATTTATATACCATTTAGTGGCTAAGGTCTTGGTAATACCAAGTTGACTACTATTATGATTCCTTATACTAGTAATATTAATAGTAGTAGGATTCACACAAAAATAGTTTTGAAGGTATAGTTTGTAAAAACTTCAGAAGTGAAAAGCATGCATGATAGATAATGATAAGTATTTATACAGCAAGCATTAGGATGGCTTGCCTTGGTACAAGTGATGGTCCTGATCCTGAAAGTAACAGGAGTTGCAATACCCTTCTTCAGCAAATCCTTCCTCCTCGTTTCTAACGTCGTAAAAAGAAATAAAGGTACACTTTCAGAACCAAACAAGACAAACAATGCTACAAGTAATACATACAGCAAGCAATCAAGAAGTATCACCCAAAGTTCTCAATTTTTCCCTTAAGAAAAATTGACATAAAAACTATAGTTGAAAAGTCTGCTTTTTCCCTAGTGTTTAAGTGTGGTCAAAACAATGATTCTTAGTTAAGAACACTATGGACCAGTGGGGTAAAGCACATGTTACTAGACAGTAGGGTGTCACATAAAACACATTTTGATGTCTAAAAACTCCCCCAACAATCTCTATGGCTAGCACATAAAATTTGCTAGAATACTCAAGTGGAAAAAGGCTCATGACAACAAGTCAAAGCCTATTTTCCACCATGATGCAAAGGTACCAGTGGTGTTCCACTAGCAAAAATGCTCACTAAGAGGTTAATAAGCCTCTGGTCACTTTTCTAAAAGTGCTCAAAACAAACAAACAAGCACCCAAAACTCTTACTCATATAGTAGAAAATTAGGAAAACACTAGACTATTTTAGGCTACACTTAGTTAATTTTATGCACAAGTGTGCAAGCTAGCAGAGGAAAATACCCTCTAACCAGTACCATAAATGCTACTGGATCTCACAAAAATATCATAAAACATAGCTAGGAAACAAGGAAAAACTATGCTTAAATGCTACCCATGTGAGGAGATTAATTCCTAGTCATCCAAGTGTTACTCATGCTTTTATGCTACTTAAGAGGAAACCTATCAGAGGTGAAAACCCTAAGATAATAATGCCACAAGGACATTCCATCCTCTGGTTTCAACACCAAAGATTCATATTTTTCCCTAAAGAAAAACAAGACAAAAAGCATACATGGATATCCTAGTATTAAATTTAGTCCTTAAGCATTTCTATTTAAATCTATTCCACACACAAGCACCAAGTATTTAGAGGTGCTATAAAAAACTAACAGTACCTAAGTGGTACTGGTTCCATGGAAATTAACCTAGCAACAAGCCTAAAAGCATTTAAAGATTTACTCAAAACATATCTAAAAATCTAGCTATGAGCAAGATCTATGCATGGAAAATAGTCCTAAAATTCTACCACTCAAACCATTTATTCTAACATGTTCATATAACTTGTACAAATCATAAACACACTGGAAAACAACTTCACAAGCAAGAACACATCATTTGCATATCACAACATGAACCTATAAAGCAAGATCTAGACATAAAAATTAGACAGAAAGTACCCAAAACTTGTTCTGTCTCTCTAATTTTTTCTGTGGCTCCACAAAGTAAATCCTTCTATGATGTGATAGTCCTTATCACTACAAAGCCTCCAACTTGCCTTACTCAAAAATAATGTCCCAAACCCCCTAAAAATCATGGAATAGCTCACAGATGCTTTACCAAAATGGATGGCATTTCCAAATGGTAACTCACCTTGGTGTAAGCTAAAATTCTACTGGTAGGTATTGAAAAGGGCTTTCCAAAACAGTTGAGTTTGCTCAAAAATGTTTTGTATTTTTGAAGTTCTATTCATTTCAATTTTTAGGGTACTGTCTGGCATATTAGCTATAGAAAAATAACTAAAACTCAAAACATGGTTCTGCCAGTGGGATATGGTTGTGATTTTGTATGGCTACGAGTACAAAAATTAGCAATGTAAAATAAAAATATTTGCTACCTTTTCCAAGCCTAAAGCTAACACCTATTTAAACTGCCAGAAAAATTCTATTTATGAATCTAACAGAAAAATGCGCAGATGGGCCAGATCTGGCGCGCCTGGCCCAACTAACCCGCGGCACAGCCCGCCTGCGCACGCGCGCGCGCAAAACGGTAAGTTTCAAAGGAGACCGTCGATTCGCAGATCGACGGCTCCTCTCTCTTCTTCCTCCCCGCGCCTCTCTCTTCTCTCTCTCTCTTATGCCCGCGGACGAACACGTAGCAAGCACGGGGATTAGCTCACCTAGGGCTTGCAAGACGGAGCGGGGTGGTGCAGGTGTGGAAGAGGGTGGCCTGGGCGACTCCGTGGCGCGGGCACGGACGGCGAGAGGGCAGGGACACGGCGGCGGCTCGACGTCGTTCTGCGGCTGCTCCGAGGACGGCGGCGAGGATCCTGCAAGCGATCGATGGCCAGAGGGTGTCAGGTAGGTAGGCAAGACCTAAGGGGTCGCAATAGAGGTGAAAGAAGGGCGGGAGGGGCAGTGAGCTCGACGCCATGTCCACCTCGATCTTGCACGGGTCTGCGGCTGGGCGCGGCTTGCCTCGCTCGCACAGAGCGAACGAGCAAACGAGGGCTTGATGGGATGGGTGAGTGTGGTGAGGTGAGTGCTGTGGCGAGAGGGATTGGCCACTAGGGCTATGTAGGCACGAGGCCAAGGGGTGCTCGGGTTGGCATTGGCATGGGCATGCCTTGCCCTTTGGGGGTTCTCCACGGGTGGCAACGTGTCCAATTGGTGCCCTGGGGTCAATCCAGTACAAATGAGTGAGCAAAGCCACAACAAGGGCCAAGGGATGGGTAAAAGCAAAAAATAACACTATTTCAACCACTAATGTGACATCACTACATAGTCAAATGCCACCTCACATCTCCCCTCCCTGGTCAGCCAAAGGAGGATCCAATGCCACCTTCTAGAAGATTATTAATGGTTTTCGAATTGGCATGGTGGCCTGGCTTGGATCAGTACACACAAGCTAAAACATCAAGTCCAAAAGTGTAATCACTGTTCTGTCAGAAAAATTCAGTTAGGCAGTGTTTCTGAATTTTTCTAAGTGCTGGAAAAGCAGACAGAGATAGCAAAAGTTGGACTTGTTTTCACCAAGCAAACTAGCTCTAAAATGAGTGATTTAAAATGCTCAACAAAGAACAACTATCCAAGTTTCAGAACCAATCATTTGATCTGAAAAATGAGGGGTTTAAGGCTCTGAAAAAAATGGCAAAGTAGGTACATTCTCTGTTTTTAAAATGCTAAACTTTCTGCCTTAACAAGATGGCTCAAAAACCATCATGGCATTGTGTGTTAAAAATCTTTGTAGGTTTTTCCAAGAGTGTAGTTTTGTTGTACTCATAACAGAGAGTAGTTTTGATCAAAGAAAATTCATAATTGGATAATCCTTGTGATGTAAAACAAGGGTTGAAAACAGCTACTTGGCTCTTTTTCAGGACAAAAATTAGATTGGAAAATCTAATGAAATCTTTTCCAATTAATTTTATTTCAAGTTCAAGTTGATTCCAAACCATCAATAACACATTTTTAAGTTGAAACAAAGTGTTACCTCAAGTCTTGAAAAATATTCTCTTAAGAACCTTAGTGGAAAACAAATAGAAAACAAATAGAAAACAATGTTTTTCTTAGGAGAAAAACTCCTCAAGTGAGTGAAAAGAACACACCACTTAAATTGCATAGATAAACAATACTACACAAACATGTTGTCCACTTAATTGCATTACAAAAGTCTTAAGAGGCTTGCTAAATTACTATTATACAAGTGCTTAAAAACAGGGGTGTGACAACCTCGTCTGTCAGTTTCTAGCCACCGTTCATCTCTCCAATGAGACCGAACGCAATCTTATTTGGATGACACAGGGGAGACAACTTGACATCAAGTGGAAAGATGTTGGCACTCTTCTTGGTGGCTACTCGGATTTCGGTCCTTTTGCTGAGGGTGAAGAGTTTGCTAATAGATGGTTCCGGGTTCACGTCATCAACACTGTGTCACTTTCCAAGGATCAACTCACTCCTCTCTATCATTGGAAGAAGTTCCCCGTTGGGTTCGTCAAGGGTCTCTACCCCACATATGATATCATGTTGCGCATCTATAGAGAGACTATCAACCCAAAGGCGGGGAATGTGGATGAGATCCAGGGTTTCTTGAAGAACCTCATGCTTCTAACTCATCAACAGCGGATGGCCGACACTCCTCGCAAGCTTGATGTGCTTGACTATATTTGGAATGAGCTGTGGCACGCCGTGATCAACCGCAAGAATGCTTGCTTTGGGCCGTTCATCATGAAGATCATCTTACACTTGTGGAATGAAAAGTTTCCGGATGAACCATTTGATGATGAGAGTTGGATCCCTCACATGGAAAGGAGACTTCTCATCAAGGACCACACGGAACCCATTGAGCATCCCACTCCCGCCGTTCGCAAGCACAAGGCCAAGCCTCACATCATTGTTGATGAGGAAGAAGAAGAGGCCGGTCCATCTCAATCTCCCCGTTCTAGCAATGCTTTCAAATGGATGGCAAGGGCTCTCAAGAAGGTGTTTCGTTTGAACAAGAAGATCGAGCAACATTAATGGGAAGCTCATTATGATACGGAGGTCAAGAACCGCAACAAAGCTCAAGCCTCTCATCAACGTCTTCGTGAGGAAGGTCTCTCCATTGACTCCCCGGTTCTTCCTAGCATCACAGATTGGGACAAATGGCAAGCAAAGGACTCCAAGGGCAAGATGATTGAGTGGTCCGAGGAAGAAGGAGAAGAATCTACTAGCTCTCACCGCCGCGCTCCCTCTCCGGACCCGGAAGTCTCCTCCGAGTGATCTTCGGGGCGTTAGCCTCTTGTTCTCCCTCTTTTGGTATCTTGATGCCAAAGGGGGAGAGAGAGATATATGTTAGGAACGGGAATTTGCAAGGGTCTCCCTCAAGCTTCTTCGATTTGCATCTTTTATTTGCTTGAGGGAGTTTGGCTTCTCATTTGGTCATTTGGAACTTCGGTTTGTTTACATTATTCCTATCTGTCGTGAACATCGTTATATTATGCTTGTGTGAACCTCGTATCATATTATTTATGTGTTATGTGTGTTATGTGATATAATTTTCATATTACTCTTATATATCATGCCTAAATGCTCTCAATATGAAAGGAGCATACCTTTAGGGGGAGCTCCGTTCATATTGTGTTTTTCAATCATGCAAATAGAGATGTTGTCATCAATTACCAAAAAGGGGGAGAATGAAAGATCATCGTCCTTTTTGGTAATTATATGACAACATATCTATTTTGATCTAATGTTTGTTCGATAAATGAAAATGCCCAGGCTAATCAGGATCACTAACTATTTGGGGCGAGTGATCGATTTATATGAAAAGAGCAAGGAGAAAGAAATCCAGGAAGATGTTTTGCACAGGAGCGGAGGCTCCGGTGAATCCACCGGAGGCTCCGCCCAGGCTCCCGTGGGGGTCCGGTGTGGGCTACGCCCAAACCCCTCTCTGGAGCGCACAAGCGGAGGCGCAAGCTGAACATCCGCTGGAGCTCCAGTGGGGCGGAACCTCCGCCACTTCCACCGGAGGCTCCGCCACCTCCAAAACTGGGGCTGTGCACACAGGGGTTCCGGTGCGCCTCCGGTGGGGGCTCCGCCAAAACCTTTCTTCGTTGCGCAGGTGCGAAGGTTCCACCGGAGCCTCCGGTGAACCTCCGGTGGCCTTGCCTGGCCCCTGTGCAAATGGCCTCCGGTGTACCTCCGGTGGGGGCTCCGCCAAAACCTATTTCTGTTGCGCAGGTGCGGAGGTTCCACCGGAGCCTCCGGTGGGCGGAACCTCAGCTGCAGACACCGGATCCTCCGTCCCGTGGCTCAGCAAAAGTGAGCCAGTGCGCTGTGCCACTGCGCAATGAATTGAAGCCCACCGGAGGCTCCGGTGAAACCACCGGAGCCTCCGGTGCTCCTGGACTGCAACGGCCATTAAATGAAAGGGGTATAAATACCCCTTCCCCTACATCTTAAGGGCTCGTTTGGTAGCCAGGGAAAAGGCCGGGATCCCGGGCTTTTCCCCGGGAGGAAAACCACCGGGCCAATATGGCCCGGATAGACCTACACGTCCATTTGGCGCTCTGCGAGGGGGAGGGAAATCGGGCCTTCCGCGGCCTTTCCCCGGGTGAGGCTCCCCCTAGTCGAGACGTCCGGGGCGAAATCCCTAGCTCGCTCTCGCAGTCTCGCTCGCGGCGGCGGCGCTCGTTGGCAAGGAGCGGTGACGGCGCTAGGCGTGGGCGCTGTTGGAATAAAACCCAGTGCAGGCTAGTGTTAGGTGTCGTTTAGATTCAGTTTCGTCAGTTAGGGACTTGGTCACTTTTCCGATAAGTTCCGCTCCAGGTTGTTAGGATCTGAGCGAGTCTCACGCGTACTGGATCCGCTCGTGGGATGGCACGAGCATTGTGGATCATGGATGCGTTCTTTCCGTTGTAAGCTCGAATAAATAGCTGAGAAACAGAAACAGAAAAGCTGTACGTTGTACGCAGCGCAAAACCCTTGTGTTATCGTCTTCCTCACTCTCGTTCCTTCCAGCTCCAGCTAGTGCTAGGGACAACAATTGGTATCAGAGCAAGACGGTCTTGCGACCATGACCGGCGGGAGCAAGGACAAGTCGCCCGCCAAGCAAAGCTCCGCCTCCAAGTCGAAGACTCCACCGCCCGCATCGCGACGGCGCTCGCAAAGCCGGGGTCGGAGTCTGATCCGCGACGGATCAGGAGGGGGCGGCGGCCAGGTCGTTGTGCGGGAGGTGGTGCGCGAGTCCGGCGGCGGCAGCGGCACCAGTCTCTCCTTCCCCATGTTGAAGCGCGGCGACTACACCAACTGGGCGTTGGTCATGGAGGTCAACCTCCAAGCCGCATCGCTGTGGGACGCGATCGAAGACGACGACGTCCCGCGCCGCGAGGACAAGCAGGCGCTGGCGGCGCTGCTGCGCTCCACCCCTGCTGAGATGCATTGCATGCTCATCGGCAAGGGGAGTGCGAAGGCGGCGTGGGAGGCAATCCGGGTGCAGCACCAGGGCAACGACCGTGTGCGCGACACGCGCGTGCGACGCCTGCGCACCGACTTCGAGACGATCAGCTTCAAGGACGGCGAGCGGATTGACGACTTCGGGATGCGCATCTCGAACCTCGCTTCCACTCTCCGGTCATTAGGCGATCCGTGTGAAGAGGAGAGGGTGGTGAGAAAATTCCTCTCCGTGGTGCCCTCGCGTTTTGTCCAGATTGCGTTCTCCATGGAAACCATGATGGATCCAGCCACGCTCACCGTCGAGGAGGTCGTCGGACATCTCCGTGCCGTCGAGGAGCGACTGGATGGAGATCAGGGGAGCTCTGGCGGTCAACTTCTGCTGACAGAGAAGCAGTGGGAGGAGAGGAAGAAGCAGAATCGGGGCGGTGGCTCCGGCGGGAACGGCAACGACAACCGCGGCGGTGGACGTAAAGGTGGGCAAGCCCCGCAGAAATCCACGACGCCGCCCGCCACCGGCAACACCACCGAACGAGAAAAATGCCGCTACTGTGGCATAAAGGGGCATTGGGCTCGCGAATGTCGCAAGCGGATCAAGGACGAGGCAACGGCGGCGGCCAAAGCCAACCTCACACAGGCTGAGGAGGATGAACCGGCTCTGCACATGGCCTACATCGCCGAACTCGAGGAAGAGGAGCCTTGTCCTGACGTCGTGGCACACGGCGCGATCGCCGATGATCACGATGAGCAGGCACCAAGCAGCGGCGAGGTGGTGTATCTGAACGAGGAGCGCGCCAGAGTGCAACTCAAGCGTGCACCTGACGACACCGACGCCGCGTGGTACCTCGACACGGGGGCGTCTAACCACATGACGGGCGACGCCACGGTCTTCTCCGAGCTGAACAAAGGCGTTACCGGCAAGGTGCGCTTTGGCGACGGATCAGCTGTCGCCATCCAAGGCCGCGGCACCATCCTCTTCGCTGTCGACGGGGAGCGTCACCGCGTCCTGACGGGAGTTTACTGGATCCCAAGGCTGAAGTCGAACATCGTCAGCGTGGGCCAGCTGGACGAGCTCGGCTACCCAACTCACGTCGAGGATGGGTTCATGACTATCCGCGATCGCGATCGAGCACTGATCGCAAGGGCGCCGCGCACAAGGAATCGGCTGTACATAGCCAAACTGAAGATTGTACAGCCGGTGTGTCTGTCAGCGCACGTCGAGGAGGAGGCGTGGCGCTGGCACGCGCGCTTCGCCCATCAGAGCTTCGATGGCCTGGAGAAGCTGTCGAGGCTGAATATGGTGCGCGGCCTCCCCACTGTCAGGCACGCCGAACAGCTCTGTGAGGCATGCCTCGTGGGCAAACACCGTCGCGCTCCTTTTCCTGCTGTCGCCAAGTTCAGAGCAACGGAGCCACTAGAGCTTGTGCACGCGGATCTGTGCGGGCCAATCTCACCCGCCACGCACGGAGGAAAGAGGTATTTCCTTCTCCTCGTCGACGATCATAGCCGTTTCATGTGGCTGACGCTACTGAAGACGAAGGACGAGGCGGCGACTGCAATTCGCCGGTTCAAGGCAGAGGCCGAGGTAGAATCGCGACGTTCTCTGCGTGTTCTCCGCACGGATCGAGGCGGGGAATTCACCGCGAATGAGTTCGCGGATTGGTGTGCAGAGCGCGGGCTTAAGCGCCATCTCACCGCTCCCTACTCGCCGCAGCAGAACGGAGTGGTGGAGAGACGCAACCAAACGGTCGTCGGTGCCGTCAGGTGCATGCTCAAGGCGACGAGCATGCCACCACAATTCTGGGGAGAAGCTGCACACACGGCGGTCCATGTGCTGAACCGATCGTACACTCGGAGCGTGGAGGGGAGAACACCACACGAAGCTTGGCATGGTGTTAAACCAACAGTGCACTATTTCCGTGTGTTTGGCTGCAGGGCATTCGCAAAGGAAACAAGGCCAAATCTGCGGAAATTGGACGATCGGAGCAAGGCGATGATCATGCTGGGGTACGAGGAAGGTGGGAAGGCCTACCGCCTGTACGATCCGGCAAGCAAGCGCGTCCATGTCTCGCGAGACGTCGTCTTCGACGAAGGGACGGGCTGGAATTGGGGGGAGTCTAATGGCAGCACCATCACCGTCGACAACTGGGTGATGCCACAGACTCCGCCCACCACAGTGATCACGCAGGGTAGCATCCCCTGTGAGCCGGCGCAAGGAGAAGGAACGCCGGCCCCTCCGAGTGCATCTGCATCAGGCACGACGCCAAGCCCTGAACTTTCTGCTCCGGGGCACTCAACAGCTGTGGACACGCCAATGTCTGACAGCGCCGTGGCCAAGCAGCCCGCTCAGTTCGTGTCGCCACCAACCAATGAAGACCACGGGCTTGACGCCGATGATGACCCTGACATGGATCATCGGTACAGGCGCACTTTGGACCTGTACTCACCAGACGTGGAGAATCCGGGCAGGGCGGAGCGACTGCTCCTCACCCCATCAGGCGAACCAGCTACTCTCGCTGAAGCACAAGGAGACGAAGAGTGGCGCCAAGCAATGATGGATGAGCTCAAATCCATCGAGGAGAATCAGACATGGTCTTTCTCTGATCTGCCGCCTGGGAAGAAGGTGATCGGTTTGAAGTGGGTCTATAAATTGAAGCGCGACGCCGAGGGAAAAGTACTCAAACACAAAGCCAGACTCGTGGCTAAAGGGTATGTCCAGCGACCAGGGATTGATTTTGATGAAGTGTTCGCACCCGTGGCGCGTCTGGATTCAGTGAGGCTGCTGCTCGCCATTGCCGCACAGTCCAAGTGGCAGGTACACCACATGGATGTGAAGACGGCGTTTCTGAACGGCGAACTAGGCGAGGAAGTGTACGTGAGCCAGCCACCGGGATTTGTCGACGGGAACAAGTCAAGCAAAGTTATGCGCCTCCACAAGGCTCTATATGGTCTGCGCCAAGCGCCGCGGGCTTGGAACACCAAACTGGACGCCGTCCTTGGCTCACTCGGCTTCGCACAGAGCGCGTCTGAGCATGCGGTATACACGCGCGGAAGCGGTGACACAAGGCTGCTCCTGGGAGTCTACGTGGACGACCTCATCGTCACGGGAGCCTGCAGCGATGCGATCGCCTCATTCAAATCGGAGATGTGCCAGCGGTTCCGGATGAGCGATCTCGGCCTGCTCACCTTGTATCTGGGCATTGAGGTGAGACAGGAGCCAGGTGTGATCTCTCTGAAGCAAAGTGCATTTGCTGCTAAACTGTTGGAAAAGGCCGGGATGGCGGACTGCAATCGAGTCCATGTGCCGATGGAGCCACGGCTTAAGCTGTCGAAGACGAGCACGAATCCTCCAGTGGATGTCACGCTCTACTGCAGTATTGTTGGAAGCCTCCGCTACCTGGTACACACCAGACCGGACATAAGCTTTGCTGTCGGGATGGTGAGTCGCTTCATGAAGTCGCCCACCACGGAGCACATGAGTGCAGTTAAACATCTGCTCCGCTACATCGCCGGCACGATCGACCACGGCTGCATCTATACCTCGGCGTCAGACGACGCGCACCTGGTGGGTTATAGTGATGCAGACATGGCGGGAGACATTGATGATAGGAAGAGCACGTCTGGGACTTTGTTCTTCTATGGGAATTGCCCAGTCTCGTGGCAATGTCAGAAGCAAAAGGTAGTCTCGCTCTCTTCCTGTGAATCAGAGTATATCGCTGCATCGACCACAGCATGCCAGGGAGTTTGGCTTGGGCGTATGTTGGGTGATCTACTCGGAACCGATCCACTTGTGGCTCATCTACACGTGGACAACAAATCAGCGATTCAGTTAAGCAAGAACCCGGTGTTCCATGACCGTAGCAAGCACATTGAGGTGCGGTACCACTTCATCAGAAGCTGCATCGAAAATGGTACTGTCTCGGTTCAGTTCATCGGTACAGAAGATCAACTTGCAGATGTTCTGACCAAGGCGCTTGGGCGTGTTCGGCTTCAGATGCTCCGTGAGAAGATCAAGGTCATCGAGATCAAATAGCTACTGCACCTGGTCTTAGGGGGAGAATGTTGGAATAAAACCCAGTGCAGGCTAGTGTTAGGTGTCGTTTAGATTCAGTTTCGTCAGTTAGGGACTTGGTCACTTTTCCGATAAGTTCCGCTCCAGGTTGTTAGGATCTGAGCGAGTCTCACGCGTACTGGATCCGCTCGTGGGATGGCACGAGCATTGTGGATCATGGATGCGTTCTTTCCGTTGTAAGCTCGAATAAATAGCTGAGAAACAGAAACAGAAAAGCTGTACGTTGTACGCAGCGCAAAACCCTTGTGTTATCGTCTTCCTCACTCTCGTTCCTTCCAGCTCCAGCTAGTGCTAGGGACAACAGGCGCGACGTCTTCTTCCGGCGGTGAACAGGAGCGAGCCCGCCCTCCTGGACGCTCCCTCTTCTGCCTCTCCCCTCAACGCCCGTATCTTCTTCAGCTCGACCTCCCTGGGAAGACCTCCGGCGACGGCGACGGTCCAGCGTCCACGAGCTTCTTCCTCATCCTTGGACGAAGGTTAGCATCAACTTCTCCCCACCTCTATTTCCTTCCCAGCTCAGGCCATCGGCCATCCCCAATCCATCGCATCCCCATCCCGTTCGACTCTCCCGGAGCCGAGGTCATCGCCTTCCCACTCCGCGGCTTCGCCCAACCAGCTCCAAAATGGCGACCGCGTGCCCGCCCCTCTGGCTGCCGTCGATCTCTCTCCTCCGAAGGTCCACCCGCGCCGGCCCTTCCCGTCACCCACTCCCCTCCGTCCGCTGCAGCGCCGTCGGAGGTGGGATGCCTCCTCCTTTGCTCGCCCATTGGTCGGCTTGGCTGAAGACTTGATGGGAGGAATCAGGCGTCTAGAGTTAATTTTTGTTTTGCGGGTGTTCCAGAACTTGGCGGTCAGATCTTGCAACTGCCGATGCTTAGGTAGGATTAAAATACAATGATTCCCTCCCAATGTTAGACTAGTACCATTGTTACTAGTAGCTTCAAAGTTTACAAGATATACGAAAAGGATAGCTTGTTCGACAGTTGAGCAAGCACTATAAATAGGAGTAGCACTTGATAAGATTGTTAAGCATCTTGTATTGGAAATTGCTGCAATCAGCAAATAGGAGTAGCACTTGCTTAAGCACTGTTGATTTGCTTGTTTAGCTTTCGTGATCCATACTGGACCTGAATCTATGTGTTATGTGGTTAGTCCCCTGTTGTTTGCTTGTTCAACTTCCTGATACAAACTGAATATTGATATACACTGAAAATATTGCTTGCTTATTAAATGGACATCAATTCTTATTCAGTAAAACTGAACTTTAATTTTCATGGATCAAGTTACAGAAAACACAGTATGTAAATGTTAATTTGCATGGATCAAGTTGCTGAAATGTTAACTTTGCTACTGTAGAATTCTTATTTTACCATTAGATAGCAGCAAGCAATTGTTAGCAGAATTCTTATTTATAAAACGCTGAAAATGTTGCCACTGAAAATTTCGCTTGCTTGCAATGAGTAGAAAACATTCAATTCTACATGAATATATTGAATAAATGTTGCTTGCTTGTTAGGCTGGGCTAATTAAATTGCAACTAGATTTTATTATTGGTGTACAAGTGTGCTCAATTTTTATTTGGTTCCTCTCGAACTAAATACTCTTTACAGGGCATGCTATGGTGTAACTCAGGTTTGTCATGGAAAGGGGTGCGAAGGGCTGTGACGTACTGCATTCTGTGAAGTACATGCCATGTTGCACTCTCACTTTGTATAGATGAAAAAGTTGTTGTATGTATGAGATTGAATAGCATCACAGATTGCACCCAGCCATGACAGAGAAGCCTGCTACTCTTAGCTTTGACGAAACCCAGTCAGGCCATTGTGTCAACCAGTATATCGATGGGGCTGTGAGGCATGTTCTTACGATACAGGTTTGGCACTCGCTCCTTGAGTGAAAATGTTGCTTGGTAGAAATGCTCCTGCCATATTAATTCAGTTTTCCTTACATGGAGAAAGATCAACTTGCTGCTGCCATTTTGCGTGTTTGACTGCTTTTGGACTGGAATTAATGTGCAATAATTCTCAGTTTCTTAAAACTATAACTTGAACTTAAACTAGCAAAGTCACCATCTGCTAATGGCACATGTGATCTGTTCTTTTTTTTTTTTACTTGTGAAAACTTGTGCAAACTGGATTCCTTGTGCAAACTGGAGTACATGAATTTGTGCAAACGGGCGGCGGGGAATTGCTGGTGCAGCTAGCTGGCAAGGTCTTGGGGCGGAGATTGGTGAGGCGAGGTGCAACTAGGTGGCAAGGTCTTGGGGGCGGCGATGGGCGAGGCGAGGTGTTCCTGGCGACGTGCATTTGTTGTATAACGATTCACAATATTTTGTTGTTTTCTGGAGGGGCAAACATGTTATCTCGGTGTTTTCTAAACCTTGTCAGAAAATTGTTAAACGTCTTATAAATTGGAACAGAGGCATCAAATCATTAATTTCCTCCAGTTATTTCCAAAATGTGGAAATATTTGTAATTTCAAGAATTCATGTAATTTTTCAGAATTGTTTGTGGTTTTTACTGGGATTTTTTAGAAATTTCTGTGAAGTTCCTCAATTTTCTAATGTTTTGTTCAAAATTGTTTGCTGGTAGGGAGTATTCCCCCCATTCTCCTGTCGCCAAATGGTAACATGGGTCTGGGAAATCTTCCCGTGTGGGAGGGGATCCCACGTGCCCCTCAAAATTCCCCGATGGGGGTTAGCTTCCCTGGGTGTACTTTCCTGACAACCAAATGAGCCCTAAATGCCAAGCTTTTCCCCATTCTCTCTCCTAGCCATTAATGAAAGCTTCATCCGCATAGATCTCCCACTCCGTCCACCCAATCACTCCCATACTTGGTGGAGAGCTAGAGGAGGCCTAGATCCACACTTCCACCAAAGGAATCTCAAATCCATCCACCACAATCTAGTAGATCTAGAATCCTACTTGAGGCCTAGAAACCTTAGTAGATCTTGTGCTTGTAGTTTCCACCTTGTTGCAAGAAGCTACGGATTGCTTGAGAGCCTCCATCCATCTTGTGGAGTGACCTCGAGCCCTTGTAAAGGTTTGGTCAACGCCTTCAAGTCAACCTCATAGTGGAAACGAGAATCTCCCTCACTGGAGAAGCTCAAGGAGAACAAGGTGTGCACAACCGTGCTATTGAGGAGCGCCTAGGTGGCTCCCCACCTCTCCAACGTAGACGTATTTCTCTTTGAGAAGGAACTACGGGAATCATATCCTTGTCTCCTTGTTTACACTTGTTGTTTGCCTTACTACCTTACGCTTTACTTCCGTTGCGCATATTATCTTGTCCATATAGGTTGCTCACCTAGATGCACATCTAGAGAACATTATCTTATCTCACTTAGCCCCACTAAAAGGAAAAGAAAAGAAAAATTGGTAGTCAACCATAGTGCACTTTCAAGAGGGATGGAAGGGATTGGATGAGATTGTCATGTAATAATGCTAGATTGTTAGGACATAGTGCCTAGTATCTGTTGTTAGTGTTTTCTACCGTTGTTGCAATTTTTTATTCTTAATGCTTGTCACTAGGGCCCGAGTGTCATGATTTCAGATCTGAACATGTTATTGTTTCATGAGTATAATTATATTTCTTGATCATACCTGCAAATTGTTTACACACATTGTTGTCCGGAACCCGAGGCCTCAAAGTGAAAAAAATTGGGACAACTGAAGGGGATGACTGTGATGTGAGGATCACATGTGTTCATGGAGTGTTAATGCTTTGCTCTGGTGATTTATTAAAAGGAGCACCTTAATTACCAGCAGTTTTCCTCGAGGCCCGCTGCCACGGGCTGGTAGGACAAAAGATGTTGTGCAAGTTTCTCATTGCGAGCACGTACAACTAAATTGGAACACATGCCTATGGTTAACCTGCAACTTGGATGCTTTATTAGTATTACCTGCAATGCCCACGTTATTATTATTACATAACCTATGTTATCCATGCAACGTGTATTCATCCATTCCCTCTATGCCTACGGTATTTTCATCCTGCTGTTTTGACAATTGCAACAGCTGTTTTCACAATTGCTACTGATGTTTTCACGATTGCTACTATTGTTACTATTTTACTACTGATGTTATTTCACTACTGTTGCTGTCATAAAACTGTTACCACTGATAAATTGTTGCGAGCAAGTTTACTTTCAGGTGCAACTGAATTGACAACTCAGTTGTTAAGGCATATAAATATTCTTGGGCTCCCCTTGTGTCGAATTAATAAATTTGGATTTTACTTCCCTCGAAGACTGTTGCGATCCCTATACTTGTGGGTCATCAAGACTATTTTCTGACGCTGTTGCCGGGTAGCATAGATTTATTTATTTGCTCACTTGATTGTGATATTGTTCGCTGCAAGCGCCCAGCCCACTCGGACATTCTCCTTCGCTTGACTCCTATTGTCTCCCACGCTTCTATAGTGGGGATAATTTACAATTTGCCACACTTTTCTCAAATTCTTTATAATTTGCCACATTGACCATCACCTGTCAGTGACACATGCTGTGACAAATTATGGAAGTGAAAAGAAGACAAATAATAAAATCCCCCATAGTCCCAGTCTCCCTCCAAGAAAACCATGGCCATGGAGATGGCTAGGTCTACCTATTTGGACAGGATTTAGACAAAAAAAAAGAGGGGGAAAGAGTGGAGGGCATCAGGAGGTAGAAGAGCTACATCTGCCCGCACCTAGAGTGATGGCCACTGGGCATCTGGGCTGACAGCAGGTCCAAATGCCGGAAATGGACACCGCGAGCCTGCTTCACACGAATCGAACACTAAAAAAACCAGAGCAATTTGGTTTTTTTTTGCGAATAGTCTCCAATTTCCTTGCCCAGATACTTCTTTGTTTCCCCAAAATTTTGGTCGACAATTTGATAGCAGGGAAGATTGCTTACATGCTTTATTTTTCAATTTTGCATGGTCATGGGAAAGGTAACACAGAGTTTAATTTTTCCTGTAAAGAAAAAGAAAAACAGATGACAATAGTAATTATATATATATATATATATGCTGATTTTGTAACCCGTGTGAAGACTAATATTTATATATATGTTAATTTTATACATATGTTGATTTTGTAACCAATTTGAAAAATTGGAGTAATGCCCAATATCCATTGAAGTGGTATGGTTTAGAGCGCAAAAATTGTGTTTTCTCCCATGAATTTGTTTCAAGTTCCGCCACTGACTACACGAGACTCGCGTTCTGATGTACCCATAAAAATATGCGCACATAATCGATCATCCATTCTTTGAGTACTATTCCTGCTGCTTCTGATGCTTTAGTTGGCGTCGTGGCGCCAGGTTATCGACTATTGAAGCTGGCGGGCAGCTGCTTCGAGACTTGGCGCCGTGGCGCCAGGTTATCCGGCAATCACTCCCATCCTGCATCAAGTGGTTCCATCCCCGATGCTGGTGTGGGGGGCCGTCGCTCGAGGCCACATGCTCAGCGGAGACGACGGATCCGGCGAAGGACGCGATTGCGTTTTCCTAGCTGTGTTAGGGATCTTTTTAATTTTCTCCAGGGACCTAGTTGTATTTGCTATTTTCTGCAGGGTCCTCTATGTAATGTGTTTCGCCGTTCTGATTTATACATGCAGTATCTAGGTCCTTCGGGACCCTTCCCTGTTAAAAAAAAACGTGTTCTCAGGCCTGGAGACTCCACTTCAACTACGGTGAGGGCTCAGATCCGCCTATGCAGACTGCTGCGATGCAACGACAATGCTGCGCGTGAGCGGCAGATCCGCCTATACAGGCAGCTACGTCGCGAGTGTCACATCTCTCCTCTGGTATCCGGATCCCCACACAAACCCATCCTTCCATGACCGGTTCATTACAACTGGACGGCGGCTGAGAACCACACAGGGCCAGAGGGACGTTGACATCGTAGTAGATTTCATATGCGGGGTGCCATGAGACTACCGATAGAGACGCGGGGGCGTGAATGTGCGATGATCGAGGACACAAGGTTTTACCCAGGTTCGGTACGACGCAGTAATACGACGTTCCTACTCCTGCAATCTCACTATTCAGGACTAAAGCCTGAGAATACAGAGTACAATGTGAGGTTCTATTAGCTGCTCGTCAAGGATCAATCTCTTGGCGAGTTAGCCTTTAGCTTCTCGTCTCTCTATTTTATCTCCCGTCCGGCTTTATATAATAGCCGAATAATGGCATACAGAGAAGGAATCCTAGAAGACTACGGTAACTATTAACTTGGAAAGTAAGGAATCTGCCTTCTACTCCAAGCCAGATCACGTGGGCCGTGATCCGGGTTCTTCTAGAATCCGGCTTCTGCGCGTTAGCTTACTGGGCCGCCTAATGGACCGTAGCCCACTACCATTGAGGCCACCCTGGTAATCCGGCACTTTAGACTACCATCTGATATACCCCTATTCAGTATATATCCGACAGTAGCCCCCAAGAAGGATTAAGACTCTGATTCGCCGTCTTTCTCCAAATGTGTATTTTCCGAGAAATATCGGCTCGCAGTCTTGATTCTTCTTCTCCTCAAAAAGATGTTACAACGCAAAAACTCGGAATCCAGAAAATCTGGCTTTTCTTTCATGATCCTTCGTGAAGAAGGAACTTCCGACGTCATCGCTTTAATCATGCTGACGTAAGGGACGTTTGGGTTTCGAGTGGGAAACCCCGAAACATATCTCTGACAGATTCTCGCGGGAAACGAGGAGATAGCAATAATCACCCATCGTTTCATTTCCCGGAAATTCCGGCGAGTGACACGCGTTTCATCCAACGGTCAAAAGAGCCGTTAGCACGCATCGTGACGGGATTCCGGCTATAAATAGCCGTCTCCGTCCTCCCCAGCAAACCTTCCGCTCTCACTCGCAACACCATTCCCAGCGCCCAAGTTCGTAAGCAGAGCCACTTCCCGAGCGCACGCACAAACGCCGCCCGAAACCTCACCGGAGCAGCCGGAAATTCCTTCGCGCCGCCCACAGATGGCATCTCCGAGCTCTTCTCCGGCACGTTCCGTCGCGGCGGAGATCGACAAGATCATCAACACAATGGATCCCTCAGTGGATTCCCCACTGCATGCAACCGGCGACGAGCCGATGAAAGCTGCCAGCGACGCAGCGAGCGAGGAAATCCCTCTCGCTGCCACAAATCTTGCAGGGGTCCTCCTCCGCGCCATCCCCGCCGTTCGCAACCGATACGGCGGAGGAAAAAAACATCCTCGTCAGGGACGAGCTCGCGGCCACGTCCGCCACCGCCGGGGCAGAAGACGAAGGGGAAACTGCCAGCAATTGGAGCCAGAGTAGTATTCCACCTTCCCTCCTTCCGACAATGGAAAAGGAGGGGCTGCTGCTGAAAGGCAAATGGCGGAGCCCGGAGGACGAGTCCGAACCCGCGCCAAAAGACGGGGAACGAGTTCTCCTTACCTCCCACATCGCAAGAGGTATGGGATTGCCACCTTTCGCCTTTTTTCTAGAGGTCCTCAACCATTACAGTGTTCAGCCTCACAATCTTCCCCCAAACTCCATTCTCTATCTAGCCGGCTTCCAAGCCATTTTCGAAGGGTATTTAGGAATAGCACCTAGATTAGACTTTTGGAAATACTGCTTCAGAGTGAAACTTAACCCTACAGACGGTGTTCTTCCCATCTGCGGGACCATTTCTTTCACTCTTCGGAGATTTAGGGAAGACTGGTACCCAAAGATAAAAACATCAGAATCCGTCAAGTTTTGGACGGGTTCTTTCTTTTATCACCACGACATCCCGTTTCCCGGAAAAGAAAACGGGGTTCCTCCATTCATCAATTCTGCCGCCACTCCCCAAGAGAATTGGGCAGTCGAAGCAGTGCAAACCTTGCCGGATGATCTATTGAAGATCAAACGGCGTATTGCAAAACTCACCTCTTCTCAGTCTCTTTTGACCGGAACAGACACAATTTTGTGCTGGCTCGGTCGTCGTATTCAACCTCTTGCCCTCCACCCCCGGCTTCTTTGTGAATACAAAGGCCCAGAAGACAGAATGAGAGGGACGGAAAAAGCTTTTACAAAGAAGGATTTCAAGAAACGAGTCAACCAACTGGTCGCTACTCGCGACCAATATAAGGAGAGCTTGGAGATGTATGATGAGGAGAACCCCGTCCCTAAGGTAGTTTTACTTTTCCTTGATTTGGGATTCTCTCGGATTTTTATCTTTCCCTGATATCTCTGACTTAGTCGGATTTTTTGCTCTCTGTAGTTTGACGATCTCGCGGAAGTAGATCTTGCCTCCGACGCTGAGCTTGACGAATTGCACACCAACTTTTATGGCGGTCGCAAACGTAAGAGGCAAGTGATCACAGAGGAGGTGATAAATCTTGATGGAATTCCCATCGCCACGTCCAGGTATTTTTCTGAGGTATTTAATCTCTCATTCCATTCTGGTTCTTCGAGGTATTTACTTCTCAGATCTTTCCTTTTCAACCTTGCACCAGTTCCTTTGAAGTCAAAGAAACTGAAGAAACATAAAGCTACTGCTGGCAAAGGAATGCCGTCTTCAGCTGCAGCTCTACCCACTCCGACAACTCTTGGTGGGGAAGATAAAACCGTAAACCCGGACGAACAATTCCATCCATCCAGCCAGCCTATTGCATCCAACTTGGTTGCGAGGGAAAGGGCGGAGTCGGAGATGGGCAGACCTTCTCGGACATCTGGAGAAGACGAGCCCATCCCTACTCTTGATAAGGACTTCAAGGTAAAGGAAGAACCTTTTGATGATCTCGGATACATTCGTCCGACAGCTAAGAAGTTCTTCGCTCCTGCTCCCCTGATCCGTCCTTGGCCACAAGGCGGACTAATTGTCCGAAATAACTTCGTGTTTTCACCTCGTCAGGTCATCCAAGACGGCCTGCACCATGTTGGAATTCTTTTTTCTGAATATGTAAAAGAATTCAACGAGAATTTGTCAGGTTTGCAGCGAATGAGCCAGGTAATATCTCTAGCCCCCAAGCAATAAGTCAAATGCATTCTTTTAACTTAATGCTTTCAACTTTATCATGCTTGTTTCTGACTTAAGCGTTCTGGTTCATTTCCGTGTTTCAGCAAACCGCTGAAATCATAAACATGGAAGTTTTCGGCAAACTGACGATCAAGAATAAGGAGGTTACAAGCCTTCTCTCTATTCTTGAAGTTAAGGAAGCGGAGCTGGCATCGTCTCAGCAACAGCTGGAGGAAACAACAGGTATTTTAGTCCTCTGAGGTTTCTTGTCCATATCTTTTTCCTAAGTATTTTTCCGAGTTTTCTGACCCGGATATTTTTTCTCGCTTTTCAGCTGCTTTGGCGAAAGCCAAGCAAGTTGCTGAAGATGCCGGCAATGCCGATAACCTCCGTCGGGAGAACCTGGACCTTCATAAGGATCTTATGAGGGTTCAGAAGGAGCTGGAGGACAGCCAGCTGGCTGTTGGCATTGCTCAGTCCAATGCCTCCCAGCAAGCTGACAAGGACAACGCAACCATCCGAGATTTGGAGAATGCCTTGACCCTGCGCCTGGAGGAAGGATCTGAGATGGATAAGATCCTCGGTAAGTCCTTTACTTTTATCGGATTTTCCATGTTTTGATTTCTTTCTCTGCTTTTTCACTAACCCTTTGGTTGTTTGTCTGAAAAAACAGGAGATGACCCAGCACTTACTCGGATTGAGAAAATCCGAGCTTTCGGGAAGGTATTCACCGCGATCAAAGCTGCGGGGATGTTGCTCATCAACAAGTATCTTCCCGCAAAGTCTGGGGATCTCTCGGAAGTTGAAAAACTTCCGGGAGCTATCGTAGAAGTGGCGGAGGCCAAGGAATCCACCTTGCGCTCCGCAGCACGGGGTGGTGCACGCGTGGCTCTAGGGCTTATGCGTATGCACTATCCCACTGCTAAATCTTGGCGCGTGGCGTCCGACATCCCTCAAGGATATACGGAGACCCAGCGGACCACCATCTTTGATGATATCAAAGGTCACGCTACCAAGATTGCTTCTGTGGTGAATATCTCCATCACCTATCCGGAAGAAGAGATTCCAGAAGCTCCCGAGGATTCCAACAGCGAAGATGACTCGGATGCTTGAAGAATTTTCCTTGCCCTGGATAGGAAAGATAGGAAATAGGAGCATTACTGAACTTTTAGAATGTAAACCTTATTGTAATGCTTCTATCCATTTGTATGAACAAGTACTCCCTTTTGCCTTAAACACTATTAATCCTTTGCAAGTTTTCCGGGTTTTATATTCCTTTATCTTCTAAGTTCTCTGGTTTATGTGCTTTAACTGTCCTTAGTGTTTGAAATGGCTCAGTAGTATTTTAATCTTCATGCCAAGTGACTGGGTAGAACCGATCAGTTCAAACTCGGAAACATGGATCATACTAAAGGCATTTTTACTTACTAGCTCCAGTGACCCAGCACATAAACAATCAGATAATACTTAGAGAATAGTTAAGGAACTTTTTGGATGAAACTCGGGCACGCAGGCACAATCCGAGTTTCCTTTAGCCTGTAGTAGGCTGAAAATCATTCAGTTTTTAAACGCCGAGCACGCAGGCACAATTCGGGTTAACATTGAGTATTTTGTAAGATCATTGGGAAATAGATAAAGATGGAATCATGATTTGTACAATAATAAACTTGTAAAAACATGGATGCAAGAATTCCGACAACTTTGTTTCATGATCTCAAAGATGTTTACATAGAAATTGAACTAAGTATAGAAGGGACGTAACTGCTGGATACTCCAGGGCCTCTTTGACTCTCCTAGTTCATCATCTATCTTTCTCTTTCTTTTGCGATTCGGTTTTTCGGGATGGTCTTCCGTATCTCGAATGTCTACAAGATAGTATGATCCATTTTTCATAGCTTTGCTGATGACAAATGGTCCTTCCCATACTGGGGCCAATTTGTGCTTTCTTTGTTGTACCAGTCTTAGCACTAGGTCACCTTCTTTAAAAGAACGATATCGTATTTTCCGACTATGGTAATGTCGTAAACCTTGCTGATAAATGGCGGATATTTGAAGCACAAGCTCTCGTTCCTCTTCTAAGAGGTCGACGGCATCCTGTCGTGAGTTTTCGGCATCTGAGTCATCGAAATCCTGCACTCTTGGGCTATCATGGATCATGTCCGTTGGCAGAATTGCTTCAGCACCATAAACTAGGAAAAACGGGGTTTGCCCAGTTGACCTATTTGGTGTTGTTCGTATACTCCAAAGCACGGAGGGTAACTCTTCTACCCATGCCCCAGCTGCTCTATGAAGAGGAGATTCGAGTCTTGGGCGTATTCCTTGTAAGATTGAGCTATTCATTCTTTCAACTTGTCCATTGGATTGCGGGTGTGCCACAGATGCGAGATCTAGGCGAATTCCCGTTTGTCGGCAATATTTTGCCCGCTCTCCAAAGGAGAAATTTGTCCTATTGTCTGTTATTATGCTGTGTGGAATGCCGTATATCATGACTACGTCAATGATGAAATTTCTAGCAGTTACACCATCAAGCTTTTTGATGGGTTTAGCCTCCACCCACTTGGTATATTTATCCACTTCTACAAGTAGATGTGTGAGTCCGCCCCTCACAGTTTTGAATGGTCCCATCATATCTAGCCCCCAGACCGCAAACGGCCATGTAATGGGGATAGTTTTGAGTGCTTGGGCTGGCATATTTGTCTGCTTGGCGTAATATTGACACCCTGCACATGTATTTACTATGTGCTCAGCGTCTGTCTTGGATGTTAGCCAGAAAAACCCTGCACGGAACGCTTTTTTGACTATGCTTTTTGATTGAGCATGATGTCCGCAGTCTCCGGCATGGATTTCTTGCCGGATTTCTCGTCCTTCTTCTGGTGAAATACATCGCAGAAAATTTCCGGTAGTACTGTGTTTATACAGGCGATTGTTAATTACCGTGTATCCTTTGCATTGATGCTGAATCTGTCTTTGAAAGACTTCGTCTGCTCCATCCGGATACTTCTGATCAACTAAGAAGTTTAAATATGGAATTGTCCAATCCGGGTCAACGAGCATGACCTCAATTGACTCGGAAGCCAGAGGATAATCAACATCTCCACCTTTTATCGATGGTTCATACAAGTGTTGGACGAACACACCAGGTGGTAGGATTTTTACCCTTTCTGACCCCATGCGGGCTAATGCGTCCGCGTTCTAGTTTTCCTCCCTTTATACATGAAGTACTTCAAATCCAAAGAAACAGATTACAAACTCGTCCACCGTTCTCCGATATTCGGCCATGATTGGGCTTTTGGCATCCCAAGTTTGGTTGAGCTGATGTTGTACCAAATCTGAGTCGCCATAGCACAAGATGCGTTTGACACCTATTTCCTTTGCAATATGCAAGCCGTGAACCAGAGCTTCGTATTCTGCCACGTTGTTACTGGCGTTGAAATGTATTTGTAATACATATTCCATTGTATCTCCTTTAGGGGATTTTAGGACTACACCAGCTCCAGCACCCCCCTTCATCTTGGATCCGTCAAAGTGCATGATCCAGTACTCGGACTTTGGCATTGGTGTTTTTTCCATTGCTTCCGTCCAGTCGGCGACAAAATCTGCCAGAACCTGGGATTTTATTGCCGTCCTGGGTTGGTACTTAATGTCGAATGCTGCTAGCTCGATGCCCCATGTGGCTACTCGGCCAGTTGCCTCCGCATTGTTTATTATATCCCTTAGTGGTGCTTTACATACCACTGTTATGGAATGTCCTTGGAAGTAATGGCGAAGTTTTCGAGATGCGAAAAATACGCCATATGCCAGTTTTTGATAGTGTGGGTACCTTTGTTTGGACTCGGAGAAAACTTCACTTACATAATATACCGGATGCTGATCTGGTATGCTTTGTTCGTCTTTCTTCCTTTCCACCACTATCACAGCACTAATAACCCGGTTTGTAGCCGTAAGGTACAGTAGCATAGGTTCTTCGTCTTTTGGGGATGCCAAAATCGGAGCTTTCATCAAAGTTTCTTTCAACTGGGTTAATGCTGCATCTGCTTCTTCTGTCCACTCGAATTTGTCGGATTTCTTCAACAACTTGTATAGTGGCAGAGCTTTGTCCCCTAGCCGGCTAATAAACCTGCTAACGGCTGCTGCATAACCAGTCAATCTTTGTACATCTTTTATGCATGTAGTCTTGGAGATGTTTAAGATTGCTTTGATCTTTTCTGGGTTTACTTCTATTCCTCTATGAGAAACAATGAAACCCAGAAGTTTTCCTGAGGGAACCCCGAATACGCACTTTAATGGATTTAGCTTCATCTTATAAGTGCGCAAATTTTCGAAGGTTTCTCGCAAATCTTCAAGGAGTGTATCTTTCTCCTTGGACACGACAACAATGTCATCCACATAAACATGGACGTTTTTGCCAATCTGACTATGCAAACATCGTTGCATGCAACGCTGGTAAGTTGCACCGGCGTTCTTCAGGCCAAAAGGCATGGTTATTTAATAGTACGTCCCATATGGGGTTATGAAGGAAGTTTTGATTTGATCTTCTACCTTCATGCTTATTTGATGATACCCGGAATATGCATCCAAAAAACATAAAAGCTCAGAGCCAGCAGTGGCGTCTATTATTTGAACGATTCGCGGTAACGCAAATTTATCTTTTGTGCATAATTTGTTCAAACCAGTATAATCTATACACATCCTAAGGGCAGTACTGTCTTTCTTCGGGACTAATACTGGGTTTGCTGACCATTCAGTATGTATAACTTCCCGGATAAAATCTGCTGCCAAAAGCCGGATAATCTCCTTGCCGATGGCCTTCCGTCTTTTTCCGTCAAATTGATGGAGACCTTGTTTGACGGGTTTAGATCCTTGAATCACCTTAAG
The DNA here is from genome assembly GCA_028641055.1 of Alopecurus myosuroides. Classification (NCBI taxonomy): domain Eukaryota; kingdom Viridiplantae; phylum Streptophyta; class Magnoliopsida; order Poales; family Poaceae; genus Alopecurus; species Alopecurus myosuroides. The sequence goes on along the minus strand of CM054057.1, from coordinate 719,846,130 downwards.
TTGATGCTCAGCAAGTTCCCTAGGTACGCCTGGCATGTCCGCAGGACACCATGCGAAAATGTCTCAGTTCTCACGGAGGAACTTGATGAGCTCGCCTTCCTATTTGTCGGTCATCCCAGTTCCTACTACGACAAACTTTGTCGGATCTTTAGGATCTAGGATTACCTGTCTTGTGTTCTCGGAAGCTTTGAAGTTGTCTGCAGGCTTCCAGCTTTCCTTTCCTGCCGGCATTTCTGTCGGCGATACTTCTTTTACCAGCTCTTTCAATTCTTCCTTTGCTATCACTTTTTCAGCGCAAAGGGCGTTTTCTTTTTCCAGCTCGTTTGCCAGCTTGAAGTCTTCTGTTATGGTAATTACTCCTCCTTTGGGCCCTGGCATCTTCAGCTTGTTATAAATATAACATGATCTTGCCATGAATTTGGCGAAAGCTGGACGTCCGAGTATTGCGTGATACACGCTTTCGAACGGCACAACCTCGAAGGATACATTTTCCTGATGGAAGTGATCTTTGTCTCCAAAGGTTACATCTAGGGAAATTTCCCCTAGGGATCGTGCTTGTCTTCCAGGGACGATGCCGTGAAAACGTATGTTGCTATGATTGAGTTGGGTCTCCGAGATTCGCAGATGCTTCAGTGTATCCAGGTACATGCTGGATCCTCCATCCATCAACACTCTTTTTAGCCTAATGTTTTGAACAATAGGACTTACAATTAGAGCTTGCGTGCCGGGTTCAGGGATATTCCCAGGATGATCAGACTGATCCCAGGTAATTGGTGTATTTGAGTACTTCAAGAATTTTGGGGTTGCAGGGACAACCGCGTTTATTTCTCGAAGCGTTCTCTTTGCCACCTTTGCTGAGCAAGTTGCCAAGTTAGGTTGCATTCTCCATCAACTCTCGGAAACTTAGGCTCACCTTTTCGCTGCTGTTCCTGGATTTTTTCGTCAGTGTCCGATTCACTGTCTTCTTTCTTAGCTTCTGGCTTTTGCTTGGAAAATTTCCTCTTGGAATTCTTCCCTTTGTATCCGGATCCTGCACTGCCTTTCATATGTTTGTTCAGCCGGCATTGTGTGTTGGTGTGGGTGGGTTTCCCAAATTGCGAGCGGTGGACGTAGTTTTCCGACTTTATCTTTTCCCACTCTTCCTTGGTGTAATTAATCGGTTATGTACTGCGTCCTTTCCACATGTTCCCATTTTCTCTTTCAAAGGCTATGTTAACTTCTTTGGGCTTTTGTGTTGCATATGGAGTTCCTTTGTTCTCAGGGCGAGGGGTCTTTTTGGCCTGTATCAGTGTATCGATATTGCCTCCTCTTGCTCTGATGTCGTCCTCGGCTGCTGCGTGTTAATTAGCGGTTGTAATCATAGATCCGAGATCTTTATGCTTTTTGGAACCGATCATGAATGGCACAAGTCCAGGTTTTAGGCCATTGACGAAAGCATGCATTGCTTGAACGTCAGTTACTCCGGAGCAACTGTTCTTCATTGCCGTCCATCTTGAGATGAAATCCACGTATGGTTCGTCCTCAAATTGGGTGCAACGGTTTAGCTGGTTGATGTTGTTCGAGCGCTTATAGGTTCCCCGGAAATGCTGAGAAAATACTCGAGCCATTTCATCCCAGCTATCAACAGTTCTAGAGGGTAGTCCATTGATCCAGTCTCTGGCTCCATACAATAACATTAGGGGGAGAAACTTTACAGCTTCCAAGTCTGTCCCATTGTTAATCTGGACGGCTGTGTAATAGTCTGAAAGCCAGGTATCCGGGTTTGTGCTGCCGGTATATTTTTGTTACGTTGGGCCAACTTTGGCGAAGCCAGACTGCAGAGTTATCCTTCGGCACAACGGCGAGGTTTGGCAGATCGAGGCTCACGGATCAATCAGCAACAACCGACGTACGTATAATTTTTCTGCCAAAGGGGGCGACGAATGTGCGGACCCGCCATGGCATCCGCCTCGCTGACGATCAGTGGCTTGAAGTCGACGTAATACAGCATGGGCGATGTTGATGACATCTCGTCTCTAGAAGCCAAGCAGGAGGAAGTCCGTTCCTTGGCTCCGCGCCCACTCTCGGGCCTGCCGACTTCTTCTGGTCGGCATTGTCGATGGGCATGGAGTGGAGAGGTCGGTTTGGAGTGAGACGTGTTGAGCGATTGGTGCTATTTAAAGGTGGGCTTGTCGTCTCTGACTCGAACACGTGCCATGTTTGGAGTACTTTTTGTTGAACGGCCCTATATTTTGGGCTCACGTAGTACCGCTGGATTCTACAGACGGAAAAGTAATTTAGGGACAGAAAAAGAACGAACAAAACGACAGTCAACAAGAAATCGACCTAATAGATTTAGTGTGAGGGTAAAATAGTAAAAATCCGTGATGGACCGAAAGAAATCTTCCTCTCTTTATTATATTACTAGCAAACATGCCCGTGCGTTGCAACGAGAGAAAAAAAACCGTTGGATTTTTTACCACAACCCATATTCTGACCTAAGATCATCGACCCGTCTAATCCTAGGCTCGCCTATCCTATTTTCCACATCTCGTTCAATTGAGTAAAACGGCGGGAAGTCCAACGGAAGCATTGGGTCATAAAGCTCCTTTAAAAGTTTGCATCTTCCGTTTGCACCAACATTCTGACCGACTCTCCAAATTCACTGAATTTGTATATATTGATTTTATTTAACTACCAAACCGATACAAAACAACTATCCACATACATGATCCATAGGACGGATACAACACAACTATCCACATACATGATTCATATAGCGGAGTACAATTAGTTTAAATCTTTATTTTCTATAGCAAACATGACCATGCATAAGTTTATTTTTGTTAAATATTTTTAAAAATGAATAATTTAAATCGAAGAGTGTGTGATCTTTGTGACGTCGTGTCTTTCAACCGTTCAAAGAAGCAAAGGGTACCCGCAAAAAATAAGGAAAGGCTAAGCATCACAAGGTACAAAAAAAATCAGAGAAAGCATGCCGTGATAATTTGACATGGTGCTACCATATGATAGAACTCAGCCCGTTCACAATTTGGTGTCAAACTGCCGAAACCAGGAACCCAACCCGCACCGCACCAGAGAAACGGTTTGCTCCGGGTTTGACGGTTTTCAGTTTCAACATGCGAATGGAAAACTAGTAGCCGGTTTGAGACCGCGGGCTCGACACTAGGAAACCATCCAACTCGTTCCGCATTGGCAAAAGTCATGAGCAGATTAAGCCACAGGTGGACCGGCCGTACCTGTCGTCGCGCTGCGGGAGTTCTGGGGCAGGCGGTGGAACCTCATGGTGCCTGCCATCCTTCGGCCGTCGGTGTACGACCCGGTGCGCGCGCGCTTCGGCGACGCGGCCGGCGTCCTGGCGTCGTTCCTTGTCTCCAGGCTCATGCACGACCTGATCTACTACTACATGACGAGGCGACCGCGACCGCATGGAGTGTGCACCGCGGCGGAGGCGTGGTGGGAGCGGCATGCCGGGTGGTGGCGCCCGCCGCGGGTTGTGGCAGTGCCGCTCACGCTGGCGTTCGTGGGCGGGACAGGGTTCTGGCTCTTCATCCCGGCCATGTGGATGGACGGCCTGCACGAGCTCGTGCTGCAGGATTTCCAGGGCATGGTGGTGCTCATGGAGCAGGCCGGCCGGTGGCTCGCCGGCGCCGTTTTTCGCCCTGAGTCTTGCTCATTGTCCGCCTGTCGTTGAGCATCAGCCGGTGCGAAACCGGTTACACCGTCAAACCAGGCCACACCGGCCCGGCAAACTAACTTCTCTTTGAACGGTTTAAACCAAATAAACCCAGCAAAACTGTGTGACACGGACTGGTTTGCGGAACCCGCGTAAGCCAGCCGAAACCGGGAATGCACAGGCTGAGATAGAACCGATGCAAACACGAAATAATGCAGAGAGATTGTCCTCAAGCTCCATCTAAAACTTTCGTTTTGATCAGATGGTTGAGATGGCGAGGAGGCAAATACACCATAGTTGCACACTCACTTTTTTGATACTCGCTCTGATCCTTTTTAAGTCTCGTGGCATGTATACAAATTTATACCTACGTAGCTCAGTTTTTCCGTCACATATTTCGGACCGGAGGGAGTAGTACATATATACATGTTCTGTGGGGTGTTGCAAGTCTACTTCCTTGTTTAATTATCTGTAGTTGTTTAATTCGGTTTTTTTCCTCTGCCATCGGAGGCTAAAAAGAAAAAAAGTGAATTGAAGACTTTTGTAAAGGGAAACGCTAACAATAATGTCGTGGTGGTGGCACAGCAGATGCCATAGGATGGCTAAAGATGTGGGGACGAAGGACGCTGGAGGCGCTCGGGGAGGGATCACGCGACGAGTAGACGCGTGAAGGATGAAACTAGCACTGCAAACAACACGATCTACCCAGGTTCAGGGCCCTCGTGAGGAGGTAAAACCCCTACTCCTGTCTTTCTCTATGTATTCTGATGTCTCACCGAGTAGCCACAGTACAATGGTTCTTGCTACCGAGTAGCCACTCTTCTCTCTACGGGATGAACTAGGTCAAGAAATGTGCTTCTAGTCTAGCGTGCCTTGCGCAGGAGGCGGCGGGGCACCTTATATACTCGGTGCCCAGCCGGATACAGCCAAATACAAACATATGTCGACATTGTGTGCACACCGTCCTTCTTCCGAGCTCCCGCTGACAGCTTTGGCTTCTAAGTTTGTCCTGATGCGGAAAGTCGTTGGGGAAAACCAAGTGATCAGTCTGGTATCACTGCACCGAACACAGAGTAGGGCCCCCCTATCCTGCGATGCCCTGCTGACACACTGTCGCTGTCAGGCACGCCGTCCTCAGATGAACAGTGCTGTGAACAGTGCCAAGTACGGACCCGGGATACGCGTGATCCGTTGTCAGAACAGCTCCTTTGACTTCTGGCCCGAGTAGATTCCCGCCATTTCTACTCGCACCAGCTCTTCTATTCGAAGGAGCATAACTTTCTTGATTCATCCTTCTGATCATCTTTTGTGTAAGACCGAGTAGCAGTCGACCGGGTAGCGAGTACCGGGTAGGCGTCTACTCGACCAAACTTCTCTTCTGACCTTGCTTTTAGCACTTGCCTTTACCCTACTCGGGGGTAACCCCCCGACAGCAGTCCCCGAAGCTGGTAGAGTCCTGCGAACTCGTTCACTGGGCCCTGCCAGCTTTAACCCAATCTTGGCAACATTGCCCTTGAACTTCAAGATGCCGAGTAAAACCTCCGATTAGCATTCTGGAAAATACCTTGAGTTTCTTCTCCTCCGAATAGAGCTACTTCTCTTCTCTGTAACCAAGTAGAAAGACTTAGAGAATTTTCCCAAACAGAATCTCTGTGGCGCAGAGCACAATCCGGCTTTTCGCATCCCAACTGGGCACGTGTCACGCATCCACGACCGCGACGCCTCGGTGCCCGGTAACTGACAGGCCACGCGCCCAGTTTTCACGGGGTGGGCCCACCAGCTCGTAACGTCCCATCACGCGCAGTAATCGCCCACGATCTCGTCGTGGGATCTAATGTGGCCGTTACGCGCGCGTTCTGCGCTGTGTGCGTTTCTAACCGGCCCACAGACCCCACGTCACACGATTACTGCCACGATTGATCCCACTTTCTCAACTCGTAACGGTAACTCGAGGAGCGGTATAAATACCCCCTCGGTAACTCCTTCTTCTCCTTCCGCTCGCAATTCCCCTCTGCCTTCTTGTTTCTCCACCGCCGCAGAGCTCCTCGCCGCCGCGCAACTCACTGCGCCGCCGCGAGCTTCTCCACCCACCGAAACCTCAATCTCTTCCCCCAATTTCTTCCTCATAGCCATGGCGCGCGACGACAACGCTCGCGCCGGCTGGGCCGGCTCCGAGGTCACCGCCGAAGACTGCCAGTGGCTCGTGAACACCCGGAGGGTTCCTCCCGGTGTTCGCTGCCGGCAGCCTGACGGCGAGCTCGTTCTGGCTCCGGAAGAGGGAGAGCATGTCGTCTTCCTCGCGCACTTCGCGCGAGGATTCGGGCTCCCCGCATCAAAATTTCTCCGCTCCTTCCTCGACCACTACGGCCTCCAGATGCACCACCTGCCCCCGAACGCCGTCGTCTTCCTCTCCTACCACGCCGTGGTGTGCGAAGCCTTCCTTGGCGTACGCCCCACGACGGAGACGTGGTCCAGATACTTTTTCTTCCGCCAACAGAGCAAAGGCAAGAAGGACGGCGCGGACACCAGCAGCCGGATAACGGAGACCGGCAGCGCCATGATGGTGCAGTGCCCTGGAACCAATCATCCGCGCATCAAGGGATTAGATTCTGTCCGCAAGTGGCAGAGGACATTCCTGTACGTGAAGAACATGCCCGCCAAGAAGGGAGCCAAGGTGGAGGACAGAATCAATCTGCCCCCGTGGAGCAACCGAGCTCCTACCGGGCAGAACTGGAAGACCAGGCCGTCCGTCGACATGAACCTGACGCAGATGGAGGAGCGCCTGGCCCATCTGATCGGAGAAGGGCTCAAGAGCGACGATCCAGTTGCCTGCTGGATCTCTAGGCGGGTGTTGCCGCTCCAGCAACGCGCCCACCCCATGTGCTACATGGGCGGCCCCCGCGATTGTACTCGGACAACCACGTTCGAGCTCAGCAACGCGGACGTCGCCGCTCATGCGCGGTCCATCCTGACCACCGGCCTCAGAGACAATTGGCAGTATGGCTTCATCCCATACATCCGTACGAAGCCGATTGAACGGGTATGCACTTCTTACTCTGCTTCTTGCATACGCAATCCGAATAGATAGCCTTCTCTCCTTGCCACGACTGGCATTTTTACTCTGCGCCGAATAGGACGCTTAACGGAACTGCTCAGGCTTAGTGTGCTTGGTGTTTGCGCGTCTTGTCGGGTAGCATACTTAGGAGAATTGCTTAGGCTTAATGTGCTTGGTGTTTGCACGCCTTGCCGAGTAGGACACTTAGGAGAATTGCTTAGGCTTAATGTGCTTGGTGTTTGCACGCCTTGCCGAGTAGGACACTTAGCAAGTTTCCCTAGGCTTAGTGTGCTTTGTGTTTGCACGCCTAGTTGGGCAGGGTGCCTTTATGCTACTCGACTAACTTGTGATATCTCTCTATTCTTCAGGTCCTTGCTCGCCAGCTCGCTGAGAGAATGGAACGCTTCGAAGACAACTGGTCGGAAGACCGAGAAGAAGACGACGAGGTCTCCTTCGAGACCGCGGACAAGTTCAACCTTCCTCACGCCCAGACGGAGAAGCACCGCGTAGACGCGTCTGTCCGTGATTGGACTGAGGACGAAGACGAAGGTGACTGAGCTCATCCGGATTGGTCGCAAGTAGTACAAACCAATTGCCTCCTACTTCTGAGCTGTTTTTTCTTTTTCCCAATTTCACAGATGATGCTGACGCTGAAGAGGAAGGCGACGACGAGGACGAGGAAGCCCTTGTCGTCAAGCCGCTCTCGGTTGCTGCTCCTCTTACCCGCAAACGGACGGGTAGCGGTGCTCAGGAGCCCCCCGCCAAGAAGAAGAAGACTGCAGTCAGACGACCACGAAGATCGCGATGAAAAGAGCACGGGCGATCCCTACCCGTAAAGGGTAAGTAATTTCTCCTCAGTTATGCGCCTCTATTGCTGCAAACTCCCAATTCTTTTACTTCATTATCTCTTCTCGGTTTCCTCTGCCCTTTTCTTTTTTCTGAACATGTTTCTTTCTTTAGAGCCCCCTTGGACGCTGACGCCGCTCTCGCGCCCACCAAGACTAAGAAGAAAACGGCCATCGACGTCGATAATCTTATCGACCTCGACGATGATAACGAGCCCGCAGCGCAGGACAGAGCGCGCGCGTCCTCTCCTGCACGAGGAGAAGACTCCGACGAGGCTCGGTACAAGGATACCGACGCCCATGACGTCGAGCAGGAGCAGCAGTCCCGCACAGAACAGGAGGCGCAGGATGCTGCTCGCCACGAGAAGCCTCCTTCTCCTCCAGCCAACACAGCCGAGGAGAACCTGGATCAAGACCACGAGATGCACGACGCCGCCGCCCTTGAGCGGCAGGAAGAAGAACAAGAGCAGCCAGCAACAAGGGCTGTTGAACAAGAAGACCCCGCGGCCCCGACGCGGGTAGAAGTTCCAGCCGCCTCACAGCAGGATCCCGCTGCCGAGCAGCGGGTTGAAGTAGTCAATGAGACGGAGCAATACCCTCTGAGCGACGCACAACCAGACACCGCACAGGGTAGCGCCCAGCCGGATGCCGCGCAGGGTAGCGCGCCCTTGGCGCCGCCTACTCAGCAGGGTACCTCCTCCACCGCGCCAAGCTCTCCATTGGTGCAGAAGACTAAAGCTGCAGCCAGCCCTCCGGCCAAGCCGGTTGCGAAGAAGATAACTCAGGAAGCTGCAGAAGAGAAGGCCACCGAGAAGATAGCCGCCAAGAAGGAGACTTCCAAGAAGCGGGCTGCCGAGAAGCCATCTGGCCCGTCAAGAAATGTGCTTCTAGTCTAGCGTGCCTCGCGCAGGAGGCGGCGGGGCACCTTATATACTCGGTGCCCAGCCGGATACAGCCAAATACAAACAGATGTCGACATTGTGTGCACACCGTCCTTCTTCCGAGCTCCCGCTGACAGCTTTGGCTTCTAAGCTTGTCCTGATGCGGAAAGTCGTTGGGCAAAACCAAGTGATCAGTCTGGTATCACTGCACCGAACATAGAGTAGGGCCCCCCTATCCTGCAACGCCCTGCTGACACACTGTCGCTGTCAGGCACGCCGTCCTCAGATGAACAGTGCTGTGAACAGTGCCAAGTACGGACCCGGGATACGCGGGATCCGTTGTCAGAACGGCTCCTTTGACTTCTGGCCCGAGTAGATTCCCGTCATTTCTACTCGGACCAGCTCTTCTATTCGAAGGAGCATAACTTCCTTGATTCATCCTTCTGATCATCTTTTCTGTAAGACCGAGTAGCAGTCGACCGGGTAGCGAGTACCGGGTAGGCGGCTAATCGACCAAACTTCTCTTCTGACCTTGCTTTTAGCACTTGCCTTTATCCTACTCGGGGGTAACCCCCGACAGCATTCCCGGAAGCTGGTAGAGTCCTGCGAACTCGTTCACTGGGCCCTGCCAGCTTTAACCCAATCTTGGCAACATTGCCCTTGAACTTCAAGATGCCGACTAAAACCTCCGATTAGCATTCTGGAAAATACCTTGAGTTTCTTCTCCTCCGAATAGAGCTACTTCTCTTCTCTGTAACCAAGTAGAGAGACTTAGAGAATTTTCCCAAACAGAATCTCTGCGGCGCAGAGCACAATCCGGCTTTTCGCATGCCAACTGGGCACGTGTCACGCATCCACGACCGCGACGCCTCGGTGCCCGGTAACTGACAGGCCACGCGCCCAGTTTTCACGGGGTGGGCCCACCAGCTCGTAACGTCCCATCACGCGCAGTAATCGCCCACGATCTCGTCGTGGGATCTAATGTGGCCGTTACGCGCGCGTTCTGCGCTGTGTGCGTTTCTAACCGGCCCACAGACCCCACGTCACACGATTACTGCCACGATTGATCCCACTTTCTCAACTCGTAACGGTAACTCGAGGAGCGGTATAAATACCCCCTCGGTAACTCCTTCTTCTCCTTCCGCTCGCAATTCCCCTCTGCCTTCTTGTTTCTCCACCGCCGCAGAGCTCCTCGCCGCCGCGCAACTCACTGCGCCGCCCCGAGCTTCTCCACCCACCGAAACCTCGATCTCTTCCCCCAATTTCTTCCTCATAGCCATGGCGCGCGACGACAACGCTCGCGCCGGCTGGGCCGGCTCCGAGGTCACCGCCGAAGAATGCCAGTGGCTCGTGAACACCCGGAGGGTTCCTCCCGGTGTTCGCTGCCGGCAGCCTAACGGCGAGCTCGTTCCGGCTCCGGAAGAGGGAGAGCATGTCGTCTTCCTCGTGCACTTCGCGCGAGGATTCAGGCTCCCCGCATCGAACTTTCTCCGCTCCTTCCTCGACCACTACGGCCTCCAGATGCACCACCTGCCCCCCGAACGCCGTCGTCTTCCTCTCCTACCACGCCGTGGTGTGCGAAGCCTTCCTTGGCGTTCGCCCCACGACGGAGACGTGGTCCAGGTACTTTTTCTTCCGCCAACAGAGCAAAGGCAAGAAGGACGGCGCGGACACCAGCAGCCGGATAACGGAGACCGGCAGCGCCATGATGGTGCAGCGCCCTGGAACCAATCATCCGCGCATCAAGGGATTAGATTCTGTCCGCAAGTGGCAGAGGACATTCCTGTACGTGAAGAACATGCCCGCCAAGAAGGGAGCCAAGGTGGAGGACCGAATCAATCTGCCCCCGTGGAGCAACCGAGCTCCTACCGGGCAGAACTGGAAGACCAGGCCGTCCGTCGACATGAACCTGACGCAGATGGAGGAGCGCCTGGCCCATCTGATCGGAGAAGGGCTCAAGAGCGACGATCCAGTTGCCTGCTGGATCTCTAGGCGGGTGCTGCCGCTCCAGCAACGCGCCCACCCCATGTGCTACATGGGCGGCCCCCGCGATTGTACTCGGACAACCACGTTCGAGCTCAGCAACGCGGACGTCACCGCTCATGCGGGGTCCATCCTGACCACCGGCCTCAGAGACAATTGGCAGTATGGCTTCATCCCATACAGCCGTACGAAGCCGATTGAACGGGTATGTACTTCTTACTCTGCTTCTTGCATACGCAATCCGAATAGATAGCCTTCTCTCCTTGATGCGACTGGCATTTTTACTCTGCGCCGAATAGGACGCTTAACGGAACTGCTCACGCTTAGTGTGCTTGGTGTTTGCGCGTCTTGTCGGGTAGCATACTTAGGAGAATTGCTTAGGCTTAATGTGCTTGGTGTTTGCACGCCTTGCCGAGTAGGACACTTGGAGAATTGCTTAGGCTTAATGTGCTTGATGTTTGCACGCCTTGCCGAGTAGGACACTTAGCAAGTTTCCCTAGGCTTAGTGTGCTTTGTGTTTGCACTCCTAGTCGGGCAGGGTGCCTTTATGCTACTCGACTAACTTGTGATGTCTCTCTATTCTTCAGGTCCTTGCTCGCCAGCTCGCTGAGAGCATGGAACGCTTCGAAGACAACTGGTCGGAAGACCGAGAAGAAGACGACGAGGTCTCCTTCGAGACCGCGGACAAGTTCAACCTTCCTCACGCCCAGACGGAGAAGCACCGCGTAGACGCGTCTGTCCGTGATTGGACTGAGGACGAAGACGAAGGTGACTGAGCTCATCCGGATTGGTCGCAAGTAGTACAAACCAATTGCCTCCTACTTCTGAGTTGTTTTTTCTTTTTCCCAATTTCACAGATGATGCTGACGCTGAAGAGGAAGGCGACGACGAGGACGAGGAAGCCCTTGTCGTCAAGCCGCTCTCGGTTGCTGCTCCTCTTACCCGCAAACGGACGGGTAGCGGTGCTCTGGAGCCCCCCGCCAAGAAGAAGAAGACTGCAGTCGGGAAGACGACCACGAAGATCGCGACGAAACGAGCACGGGCGATCCCTACCCGTAAAGGGTAAGTACTTTCTCCTCAGTTATGCGCCTCTATTGCTGCAAACTCCCAATTCTTACTTTGTTATCTCTTCTCGGTTTCCTCTGCCCTTTTCTTTTTTCTGAACATGTTTCTTTCTTAGAGCCCCCTTGGACGCTGACGCCGCTCTCGCGCCCACCAAGACTAAGAAAAACGGCCATCGACGTCGATAATCTTATCGACCTCGACGATGAGAACGAGCCCGCAGCGCAGGACAGAGCGCGCGCGTCCTCTCCTGCACGAGGAGAAGACTCCGACGAGGCTCGGTACAAGGATACCGACGCCCATGACGTCGAGCAGGAGCAGCAGTCCCGCACAGAACAGGAGGCGCAGGATGCTGCTCGCCACGAGAAGCCTCCTTCTCCTCCAGCCAACACAGCCGAGGAGAACCAAGATCAAGACCACGATATGCACGACGACGCCGCCCTTGAGCGGCAGGAAGAAGAACAAGAGCAGCCAGCAACAGGGGCTGCTGAACAAGAAGACCCCGCGGCCCCGACGCGGGTAGAAGTTCCAGACGCCTCACAGCAGGATCCCGCTGCCGAGCAGCGGGTTGAAGTAGTCAATGAGACGGAGCAATACCCTCTGAGCGACGCGCAACCAGACACCGCACAGGGTAGCGCCCAGCCGGATGCCGCGCAGGGTAGCGCGCCCTTTGCGCCGCCTACTCAGCAGGGTACCTCCTCCACCGCGCCAAGCTCTCCATTGGTGCAGAAGACTAAAGCTGCAGCCAGCCCTCCGGCCAAGCCGGTTGCGAAGAAGATAACTCAGGAAGCTGCAGAAGAGAAGGACGCCGAGAAGATAGCCGCCAAGAAGGAGACTTCCAAGAAGCGGGCTGCCGAGAAGCCATCTAGCCCGCCAGAGGGCGCTGTTCGTCGGAACCCGGCACGTGTGTCGCGCAAGTTACGCGGTAAGTCCTGCTCATCCTTCCCGAGTTGCCTTTGTCCTTTTCTTCTACTCTTCTTCTTTTCCTTATCCATCATCCAGTCCCCGAGATTCTGGCCGAGTAGGCGGATACTCAACTGAGTTGCCGCCTTCTCGGGTTGAATCTTTGTCACTTTGCCTGATTCTTTTTCCTTTTGCTTCTCAGAATAGCTTATTGAAGAGGACTGGCCTGTATCGTCGGCTACTATGGAACCATTGCATTGCTAGGAGGCGCATTGCCGCCCTAGAAAAGGAGCGCATAGCCGACGAGGCAGCCGAGAAGGATTTCATGAACAGCACCCTTAGACTTTCTGAAGTTGAAGGTATGCTTCTAGCTACGCGGTTCTTGCGTTTGGTGTTTACGCCCGCTTTTGCTTTTTTCGCTAACCAATTCTACCCTGCAGGGAAGCTAAAGGCCCTGGCCGACGAGCACGCGAATTGCCATGCCTTTGTTGAGAATGGCCAAGCCACGATCAAGAGACTGGAAGGTATGGTGCCGTCTCGGCTTGTTTTTATGTTTCTTTCTTCGCTACTCTGCTAACCATGCTTGCTCTCCGCAGAAGATCATAATAAGTTCGTCGAGGAGCATCTTGACTGTCTCAAGCCTGCTGAGGTCAGCAGCAACTGTCCAGCCAAGCTGTCGAGCTAACGAAAGAACATGTTACCGAGATGGAAGCTCTCCAGATCCAGCAGCTGCTGCTCCAAGATGCCCTCAACTTAGCAACCGAGAAGAAGAGTTGGTCGAGAAGGAGAAAAACGAAGCAGCAGCTAAGGCCAAGGAGAGAGCCCTTGAGCAGGAGTGCGAGGTGCTGAAGAAGACCAATGCGAACCTCTTCGCTTGGACGGGCTCCGCTTGATTGAAGAAAGGCACCTAGCCGACGAGGAATTGTGAAGAACAAGCTTCAGGGGCTACTCTACGATGAACAATATGTGCCCTTTTCTGCGTCTCTGTCACTCGGTTCATTTTCTACTCTGCTTCCGTCTCTGATCTTCTCAATAGCTCTTTCAGAAGTCTTCCCCGGCCTTGAGTCTTCGTGCAAGCCTGCCTTGGCAAAGGCCCGAGCAGCTCGCGCCGAGAAGGGAGAGCCCACGGATACCAAGGCGGAAATTGAAGAATGCCTCCTCGTCATGCAAGGTCAGCTTCAACGTCTAGGAGGAGTGGGCACCGAGCTGGTGCGCATTGCCTTCAAGCTCCATGATCTCTTCTGGCCTCAGGACTCCGCGCCAACGACAATCCATGGACTCGCCTTGAAGCTGAACGACGTGAAGGCCGAGCTGAAGAAGTGGCAGGCGTCTGGAGCTCGGGCAGGCGCCGACATGATGCTTCTGTTCGTCACCAGTTGGTACGAGAATCTTAACTTGCAAGTCGTCCGCGAGATGCGCGAGGACTCCAAGTGGGAGACGGATTCCGACTGCGTGGCTATCCGCCAGCTCGTTGCACACGAGGTCGCCCTGTAGGCGGACACCGCGACCTTCATCGACGGCCTCACCGAGCCTGACACCGAGGTGGACGAAGGCGAGGAGGAGGGCGAAGACGAAGAGACGGACGAGGAGGAGATGGACTTGAGCTTCTTCGACCGACCCGCCGACGACACCGGGAAGGGGAAGGCCGCATTCGTCGCGGGTAGCGATGAGGAAGGCGAGGGCGAGAAGATGTCGATCGACACCGCCGCGCTCGAGTTCGGCACCTTGTCATGAGCTGCCCCTCGACGACACAGTTAGCCTCCGCGCCCAAGCGACTGCCTCCACCTCGGCGACGGGGCCCATCTCGGTGGCCACAACTACTTCAGATCAGGCTGCCACTGAGACAGATGCAGACGCCACAAAGACCGATGTCGCCAGCTCGGAAGCGGATGCTACCAAGGCCAGTACTGAAGATGAAGCAGCCAAGGCCAACACCGAGAACGTTGCTACCTCGACCTGATTTTCTCCTGCAATCTTATCCTTCAAACACTTATCAGATCCCCGGGATGCCGGGTGCAGATGTATCGAAACAATTATCCTTGTCGTTTGCTACTCAGTTTTATTCACGTTTGATATTTTAACTTAGTCAATTTGAGCGACTTCGGCTCAAATGCCGGGTTGCGTTATCATGCGAGTCCCCGAGTTGCATTTCTTATTCGCTCTTCTTTTTTATCTCAGCTCTTACCCGCAACTTGTTGCTTTTTGGTATTCGAGTCACAAGAATTCAAAGTTGGAGTTGCAAATACTTAGCCACTTAGAAATACTCATAGTAACGCAGCCCACCACTTAGCCGAGAAGGAGTTAACAAGAAACAACAGTAAAAGACATCCTACTCGGTTCCTGCTTTTTCCTTAGTAATTTTTCTTGTGCTCATTGACCTTTTGCTTGTTCTCTTGCTTGCCATGAAGCCGGGTTTCGGACAGCAGCAGAGTCGAAGAGTTGGCATGTAGGTTTAAACACAGTACTAGATGTACTCGTGAAATTTTAAGCTGAGCAACCGAGTGGAAAAAGTAAAGCCGGGTAGAAACACACAGAGCAAGTTTAGGCGAGGGCAGTCCCCGAGCTGAATTTCAGATTGCAGTGTAGAATTTTAACTCGGATAAGAGAGTACATACACATCTTTGCTCACGAATGAAAGCGACGGAGTAGGGCTACATTCCAAGGGCGCTTGGTTTCCTCTCCAGCTTTATCTGCCCTGTTCTCCTGTGATGGACGCATGTCCACGAGATAATAGGCATCATTGTGCAGCGCTTTGCTCACAATGAAAGGCCCTTCCCATGGAGGAGACAATTTGTGCATCCCGGCTGTGCATTGCACAAGCCTGAGGACCATGTCCCCTTCTCGGAAAACCCTTGGGTTCACCTTTCGGCTATGATAACGCCGCAGGTTTTGTGGTAGATAGCCGAACGTGACAGAGTGAGCTCTCTTGCTTCTTCGAGCAGGTCAACGTCGTCTTCTCGAGCTTCTCTCGCCTCTACCTCAGTGTAGAGGGTTACTCGAGGGGAGTCATGCTCTAAGTCTATTGGCAACACGGCCTCAGCCCCGTATACCAAGAAGAATGGCGTGTAGCCGGTTGACCGGTTAGGGGTAGTCCTTAGACTCCACAACACCGCTGGCAACTCGTCTAGCCAACACCCAGGTGTTTTCAGCAACGGCTCAATCAGCCTTGGCTTTATGCCTGTCAGTACCATTCCGTTTGCTCTTTCCACTTTCCCATTGGAAGCGGGGTGCGCAACAGATGCAACATCTAGCCGGATGTGCTTATCTCTGCAGAACCGCACCATTGCCCCCTCTGCGAAATTTGTGCCGTTGTCGGTGATGATGCTGTGCGAGTAGCCGTATCTCAGGATCACATCCTTTAAGAATCTCACGGCTGTAGCTCCATCGCACTTCCGAATAGGCTTCACTTCAATCCACTTGGTGAACTTGTCCACCATGACCAAGATGTGTGTCATGTTGCCTTTAGCCGGCTTGAAGGGGCCAACCATATCCAGGCACCAGACGGCAAACGGCCATGTGATAGGAATTGTCTTCAACTCGGAAGCAGGCATGTGAATCTTACTCGCGAACATCTGGCAGCCATTGCACTTCCTCACGATGTCTTCAGCTTGCTGCAGAGCTGTGAGCCAGTAGAAGCCATGCCGAAAAGCTTTCTTGACCAATGCCCGAGAAGAGGCGTGGTGCCCGCATTCTCCTTGGTGTATTTCCAACAGAATTTGTTCTCCTTCTTCTGGGTCCACACAACGTTGCAGCACGCCGGTGGCACTTCTTTTGTGCAGCACATCTCTGAGTATTGTGTAGCCCTTGGATCTTCTCTGAATCTGCCTTGCAGCCACCTCATCTTCTGGCAGAGTACCGTCCTTTAGAAAGGATAATATGGGCATGGCCCAACTCGGTGTCTCCCGTGTGGGAAACACTGGTTCGTCCACTTCCATTGGGACCGGCACCTCTGGCTGCTCTTTAGGGTTGGGAGCACTTCTTTGGAGCCCTAAACGATTGGCAAGGACTTCCTCAATGAATGCGACAGTCCCCGGGTTAAGGACAGCAGTCCCCGAGTATGGAGTGGCAGTCCCCGAGTAGGGAGCGGCAGTCCCCGAGTAGGGAGCGGCAGTCCCCGGGTTCTCTGTTGCATTCTCCCAGTCAATCTCCATTGGAACGGATTCTTCACTTGGCAGAGAAGGAACAAATATGGATTCTGAGTTGGGAGATGGCTTGATGGATGGCTTCCTCAAGTGCTCCAAGGCGACCCCTGCCGGGATGGATTGCCGAGAAGATCCCAACTTGGACATCTCGTCTGCCGCTTCGTTCTCTGCTCGGTGAATGTGCTGGAATTCGCAGCCTTCGAAGAATCCAGTCATAGATTGTACCAGGAAGCGATATGATGCCATGTTGGCATCTAGAGCATCCCAAGTGCCAGAGACTTGCTGCACCACCAGATCTGAATCTCCATAGCATATAATGCGCTGCACGCCAACCTCCTTGGCTACTCGCAAGCCATGCACCACTGCCTCGTACTCTGCTACGTTGTTGGACGCCTTGAAATGAATTTGCAGCACGTACTTGAGTTGATCTCGCTTGGGTGACGTAAGCACTACGCCAGCACCAAGGCCTTCCTTCACCTTCGAGCCATCAAAGTGCATCTTCGAGTAATTGGAAACTAGAGCAGGAGGTTCATACTGCACCTCAGCCCAATCCACCAGAAACTCCGCCAGAATCTGAGACTTGATGGCTTCTCTTCTCGCATACGCGGGAGCGTACGCGGCCAGCTCGATTGCCCACTTGGCTACTCGACCACTCGCCTCCTTGTTGCCCATGATGTCCGAGATGGGAGCAGAGCTCACAACCGTGATAGGATGCTCTTGGAAGTAATGCTTTAGCTTCTTGGCGCCCAGGTACACGCCATAGGTCATCTTCTGGTAATGCGGGTAGTTTTGCTTGGAGCTGGACAGCACTTCGCTGAGGTAGTACACTGGACGCTGCACACTCTTGCCTTCTTCTTCTCGTTCCACCACAATCACCACACTGACTACTCGGTTGGTGGCAGCAATGTACAGCAGCATTGGCTCCTTGGGTAGCGGACTAGCCAAGATGGGAGCGCTAGCTAGCATTGCCTTCAGCTCGTTGAATGCCACATCCGCTTGCGGAGTCCAGACAAACTTGTCACTTTTCTTCATTAGCTGGTACAGAGGCAGGGCCTTCTCGCCCATTCGGCCCAGGAAACGGCTCAGAGATGCCAAACAGCCAGTGAATTTTTGCACATCCTTCAGGGATCTCGGCGAAGACATGCTCTCAATAGCTTTTATCTTTGAAGGATTGGCTTCAATGCCCCGACTAGACACCAGGAAGCCGAGTAGCTTGCCAGCCGGGACGCCAAAGGTACACTTACTCGGATTCAGCTTCATTTTGTACTTGCGCAGGTTAGCAAAGGTTTCCTCAAGGTCGGCAAGCAGAGTATGTGTTTTATTCGTTTTGATGACAATGTCATCTACGTACACCTGCACATTCTTGCCGAGCTGATCGTGCAGGCATTTCTGCATGCATCTCTGATAGGTTGCACCCGCATTCCTCAAGCCAAAACACATGACACGATAGCAATAAGCCCCGTACGGGGTAATGAAAGCAGTCTTTATTTGATCCGCAGGATTGAGAGCTATCTGGTGGAAACCAGAGTAGGCATCTATGAAAGACAGCAGTTCACAACCAGCAGTGGAATCGATCACCTGATCGATGCGAGGTAGCGGAAAGGGATCCTTGGGGCATGCCTTGTTCAAGTCGGTGTAGTCGACACACATGCGCCATACAGTAGCAGCCTTGGGATCCTCCTTCTTCTTCTCGACCATGACCGGGTTGGCTAACCAGTCCGGATGCAGCACCTCCATGATGAAATTGCTTATCAGTAACTTGGTGATCTGGTCACCAATGGCCTTCCTTCTCTCATCTCCGAAGCGGCGCATAGCCTGCTTCACTGGCTTGGCGTCAGGCCGCACACGTAAAGAGTGCTCAACCAACTCCCTCGGGACTCCTGGTAAATCTTCATTGGACCAGGCGAATACGTCCCGATTCTCACGGAGGAAGTGGATGAGCTCGCTTTCCTATTTCTCCGCCAACTCGGAGCCAATGATGGCTACGCGATCGGGGAACTCAGGGTCGACCTGGACCTTCTTTGTCTCTTGAGACGCTTGGAACGCGGTCCCGTGCTGCGTACTCGGCACGCCCTGCGCACCAGCTTGCGCGGATTGCGCCATAGCCACCACCTCGTACATCTTTTTCTTCTCGGCAGCTATCACCATGGACTCCGCCAGCTGAGAACCAGCAGAGGCACACTCCATGGACTTCTTGTAATCACCAGAGATGGTAATCATGCCATTGGGACCAGGGGTCTTCATCTTCAGATATGCCGTGTGGGTAGAGGCCATGAACTTGCTCAGAGCAGGCCTGCCGAGTAGAGCATGATAGGGGCTCTGATGCTCTGTGCGGCAGTTCTCCCTTGTGCAGAATAGCACGTCTATCCACACTCGACCAATCGGGTTGCACGAGACTCCCGGCACAATGCCATTGAAAGTGGTCTTGCTAGGTAGCAGCATGTTCTCGGCCAGCCCAAGCTTCTCGAGTGTGTCTTTATACACGATATTGATGCTGCTGCCGTTGTCGATTAGCACCTAGCTGAACCTCACATTCTTCTCGGGACCCAGGAATGTAGGATCCAACACCAAGGCGTAGCTACCCGGGTTGGGCATCACCTTGGGATGATCTACTCGGGACCACTTGATCTCTTGGCTGCACCAATGCATATAGTGAGGAACTGCAGGGATCACGGCATTGACCTCCATGGCACGCCTGTGCTGTGACTGCTTGTCGACTGGCTCAGAAGTGAAGATCATGTAGCTCTCATGGTGCTCTTGGTACTGGTTGTGGCCTCCGCCCTCATTGTTGCCGTTGTTGTTGTTGTTGCCTTGGTAGTTGTTGTTGCCTCTATTGTTGTTGCGGTTGTAGTTGTTGTTGTTGTTGCGGTAGCTCTCATTGTTGAAATGACGGTTGGCTCCTAAAGCCACTTGGTTCACGTTTTCTCTTCTCGGGAACACTGGCGGCCGAGCTGCGGGTGCGCGAGCAGGCTGCACATTGGCATTTGCAGCTGGCAGAGGAGGAGGAGGAGGAGGCAAGCCTTCATTCTTGATTAGATCCCACCACTCGCACTGTCGGGTAGTGTGATTAGCAGGCCTTGAGGGGTGCTGAGTGTGAAAACTGCATGGGCCGTCCTTCATGTCGTCAAAGACGAACTTCCTCGGCTGCTCGGAGTTGCCGCTACCCGACTGAGGAGCACGGAAAGGTTTCTTGTTGCCTTGGCCCTGGTTCTGGTTCTGCCCGTAGGCTCCAGCAGGTTTCTGCCTTTGGCTACCTCCAGCTCCAACAGCCACTGCATTCACCTCCTCAGGGTCGTACCGAACATCTATCCGGTCACCCATGCGCTTATTGCGGAACTCGTTGCGCTTGTTGTTGTTGAAGTTTCTTCTCGGCTCGGAGGAATCCATCAGAGGCTGAGTAGGATCTCCGAGTGCGTACTGATCCGCAATCTTGATGGTCTCCGCCAGAGTGTTTGGCATCTCCCTCTGCAACCTTTGCCACAGCATACTTCCATGTCTGCAACCCTGCGCAAACCAAGTGATGGCTTGGCCTCGTTCACACCTTCACAGGTGTTCCTCAATGTGCTCCACCGAGTAAGGTACTCGCGGTCCGTCTCATCTTCTCGCTGCCTGCAAGCGGACAGCTGCTGCGGCCTATTCGGCCTCTTGTAGGTGCTGGTGAAGTTGCTGACGAAGGCATCCGATAAGTCCAGCCAGCAATTTATGCTGTGCTTGGGCAAGTTGTTGAGCCAAGTGCGAGCTGGACCCTCTAGCATCTGCGGAACGTACCGCACTGCCCATCTCCTGTTGCCGCCCGCGATGTGGACCGCGGTGACATCGTCATTGAGCCAATCTTCCGGCTTGGTGCTGCCGTTGTAGCTCTTGGTGCCTCTTGCGAGCTCGAAGTTCTTCACGGACGGCTCGTTCATGATGCGTGGGCCAAAGCACTCGGGGCCAGGAGGACCCGTGTTCTCAAGCCGCGCCGACAAGCTGATCCGGTCCAGCTGGTGCCTTGCATCTCCAGGCGCCAACACGCGCTCGCCAACACGACCCAGAATGTCATAGCCAGCCATCTCCATGGCCGAGTAGCCGTCATCATATCGGTCCACCTGCACAGCTGCAGGCTGCTCCACCGGGTTGGCGACTGGCGCCACGGCACGCGGCTGCTGCCTCTGCCGAGTAGGCTGAGCGACGGGGTGCTGAGAAGGACCTGGGCGTTCTCCAGCTCGGACCTGGCTTTGAGCTTTATGGGCTTGAAAGCCTACTCCTGCAGCGTTGTGTTTCTGACCGGACTGTCGCGGCACAGCGAGCTGTTTCGCGGCAACAGCCGGGTCGTACACCTGCATTTGCCTATCCTTGCCGGAATGCCCACTTCGGCTTTTCTCGCGACTGGGATGCGGAGATGAAGCCTGATCGTTAGATCTGGCCACATGCGAGTGCACCACCTGAGAGGCTCCAGCACCCGGGTTGGCTTTCCGGAACTCCTCGTTCTGCCTAGCCGCCTCTAGCACCAACTCGTTCAGCCTCTCCTGCTGCCTAACGCGCGCGTCGCCAACTAGGTGCGGCAACTCGGCAGCAACGGCCTCAGCAGCTCTAAGTGTCTTGGCGGGTGTGCTGTATCTGGGTCTAGTGGAGGTGTTTGCGGTGGCTGACTGACTGGGAGCCTCTACCACAGTCGCCATCTCGGCACCTAGGTTGCGATGCGTAGCACTTACTTTGCTAGCTCTCCTAACCACTGGTGTGAAACCATGAGCCTTGTTGTACTCAAGCTGATCTAAGCTAAGCTCTAGCCTGATCTTGTCCAACTCCGCCTGCTCAGCGAGCAACTCCTGGCGCTGCCGTTCGAGCTGCTCCTTCATGGTCAAGAGCTCGAGATCAGTGGGAGGCGGCATACCCGTCCGCGCAGCAGACGCAGGGATAGTCGGAGTAGTGGAGAGCGGAAGGTTGCACTCCTTCTCGTAAGGCTTGTGCGTCTTCCCGCCAGCACTCGAGCCAGCGAGATCCTCGACGACGACCGCGGCTCCAGCTGCGCCCTTGCCGGCGTCTGCGGCCAGGCCAGCCACCATCACCTCCACGCTGTCCACTGAACGACCCACCGGCCTTCCGCGTGCAGCGATGACAGCAGGAGGATCCTCCGCGACATGCACCACCTCAGGGTACTCGCGGTCGATGACGGTGGCGACGTAGACGAGGTGCGCGCCGAAGGAGATCACCGAGCCGCCCTCCGGCATGGCCCTGCCGCCGAAATCGCCGGCGTTGTCGGTGACGAAGTCGAAGGAGCCGAATCTGTGGACAAGGCCACAGACCACGCGCTCTCCAGTAGCAGAAATCGATCCCGTCCGAGCGGTAACTCCAGCCAGCGCCGCTGGTTGCCCCACGGTGGGCGCCAACTGTCGTGGTGGTGTCACGGCAGATGCCATAGGATGGCTAAAGATGTGGGGACGAAGGACGCTGGAGGCGCTCGGGGAGGGATCATGCGACGAGTAGACGCGTGAAGGATGAAACTAGCACTGCAAACAACACGATCTACCCAGGTTCAGGGCCCTCGTGAGGAGGTAAAACCCCTACTCCTGCCTTTCTCTATGTATTCTGATGTCTCACCGAGTAGCCACAGTACAATGGTTCTTGCTACCGAGTAGCCACTCTTCTCTCTACGGGATGAACTAGGTCAAGAAACGTGCTTCTAGTCTAGCGTGCCTCGTGCAGGAGGCGGCGGGGCACCTTATATACTCGGTGCCCAGCCGGATACAGCCAAATACAAACAGATGTCGACATTGTGTGCACACCGTCCTTCTCCCGAGCTCCCGCTGACAGCTTTGGCTTCTAAGCTTGTCCTGATGCGGAAAGTCGTTGGGCAAAACCAAGTGATCAGTCTGGTATCACTGCACCGAACACAGAGTAGGGCCCCCCTATCCTGCGACGCCCTGCTGACACACTGTCGCTGTCAGGCACGCCGTCCTCGGATGAACAGTGCTGTGAACAGTGCCAAGTACGGACCCGGGATACGCGGGATCCGTTATCAGAACGGCTCCTTTGACTTCTGGCCCGAGTAGATTCCCGCCATTTCTACTCGGACCAGCTCTTCTATTCGAAGGAGCATAACTTCCTTGATTCATCCTTCTGATCATCTTTTGTGTAAGACCGAGTAGCAGTCGACCGGGTAGCGAGTACCGGATAGGCGGCTACTCGACCAAACTTCTCTTCTGACCTTGCTTTTAGAACTTGCCTTTACCCTACTCGGGGGTAACCCCCCGACAAATAACCCGGGGGATCGCGTGACTCCATCGTCCAGGTCGCGCGTGTGAGCGACGTCATACGTACCCACTTGCCTTATCTCTTCCAGAACCACGCATCTCCCCGCATCGCTATCCCTCTCGCATCTTCCCGCCGAGGAAGCGCTGCCGGCCGCGCCTTCTCCCGTCGAGGACGCTCCGCCGCCGTCCCCGAGGAGGACGCGCCGCCGCCTCCCCCGAGGAGGACGCGCCGCCGCCGCTCCAGTGGATTCCGCCCCCGAGGAGGACGCCGCCGCCGCCGCTCGAGAGGAGGACGCGCCGCCGCCGCTCCCGTGGATTCCGCCGGTGGCCGGCAGCGCGGGAGAGGACCTCTACTTCCTGGCCGCCTCGGGCAGCTCCTTCCTCTTTGCCGCCAACGGCCGCTGCGAGCTAGTCGTGGTTGACCCGTCACCCCCCGAGCGCCCACCTGCTCGGTGACGACCGGAGCTGGGTGCTCCCTGCGACGCACCGTCGAGCTCCCCTCGTCCTCATCCGCGCGGAAGCCGCCCCGTCCTCACCCGACGCACCGTCGAGCTCTCCTCGTCCTCATCTGCTCCATGGATGGCCGAGCTGGAGGGCGCCCATCTGCTCCATGGATGGCCGAGCTGGAGGGCGCGTGGTCGCCGGCGTCCGCGACCCAGAGCTCCGAGTCGCGTCTGGTGATGCTCCGACGGCGTCTTCGAGATGCTCATGACGGCGACCCAGAGCCTCCATGGCCGCCGCCCGGGACCTCGGCGAGCTTAGCACATTTGTTGCTACAATACCTTCGAGATGCTCATGACGGGGAAACAGAACGGGGATGGGGAAACGGGAATGGAGCTGTTTTTTTGGATGCATTTTATGTGGTGCCAGAAACCGTGCTACAATAGTGTAATTTTTTTTTGCTTTTTTTGTGTATTTTTTTTGCTACAAGAACTCCGATAATATCTCCGGCGAGGTCATTTGTTGCTACAATACCAAAAAAAATTGCTATAATAATTATAATTTTTTGCTATCTTAGCACGAATTTTTTGCTCAGCGCGCGAACTCGTTTTTTTTATTTTTTGTCAAATTTTTTGCTACGAGAACTCCGGCGATGTCAATTTTTGCTATAATAGAGTAATTATTTTGCTACATTTATTCTTTTTTTTTTTTGCTATTTTAGTACAAATTTTTTGCACAGGGAGAGTTCTCCGGCGATCGCCGGTGAAAGTCCCGACGATGTCTCCCACGAAATTAGTTTTGCTACAGTATTTTTTTTTTTGCTACAGTAACTCCGGCGAGGTCTCCGGCGAAGTCTCCGGCGAGGTCTGACGTTTTCTTTTATTTTTGTGCACGAACCGTTTTTTGCTACGTAGAGCAAAAGCGGGGGTGTTTTTTACTACACAGAGCAAGTAGGGGATTTTGGGCAAAAAAAACTGCCACGCGTTAGCTGGGGGATGCGGGGGATGGAAATTTTTCATCCCCGGAGGACGCCCAGCAGTGTCCTTTTGTAAAAGTGTACGGAGTAGTGTAGAGCATGAATAACAATTCCAAATCAGGTCCATTTGTTTTCCACGAGCACCGACTGTAGCAGATCAAAGAGACCGCCACTGAGTCTGGAGCAAATAAAAGATTGGAAGCAAGGAATCGGGGGCTTTGACCTTCAGCTGTAGAAGGGCTGCTCCTCCTGGTCGCTCTGCTATTGCCGTTTCCATACAACAACACACAAAGCAGTTATAGAAATTTTCTTGACACTAGTAGGCTTGCGTCCTGACGGCAGGACACGCAACGGAGGGCGGGCGCAGATGCAGCTAAAGCAGCTTGACACTGGGGCGCTCATGCCGATGCATCCGTAACGCAAGCAGAGGACCCCTACCGAAGCTGCTGCCGCCATGAATTAGGACCGTAAAATACCCACCTGCCTGCGCGCTGCGGTGCGTCTGTCCGCTCCGGCGTGCTTGCGCTCATGTGCCGAGAAACCGCGTGTAGAATCTTGACGGCTAGCACGTCTCCACTGTCGGGCATGGCACACAAGGATGCAGGTTATAAGCAGATTAAGGGGCGACCCCATCAACTGGAAATCCCGATTCCAAACTCCGATCTGAGGGCTTGCCATCCTCCCAAATTGTCTGGCCGAGCCACCATGGCTGGAACAGGAGAAGGCTATAGGTATCGAAACATCTCCTCCAAAGAACCAGGTCTGCTTGAAGTCGAATCAGCGCATTAGGAAGAGGGACTTGGCGGCGAAGAACTCATTCAGATTGCGCTTGACAGGTGCGATGGCGGTCATAGGATTCGGCTGCTCTAGATAATCGATGAAGGCGAGAGTCCTGTCCTCAGATTCTGCTGGACGTGCCTACATATCCTGTGTGGTGGGTGCCTCCGATCCTTCTTTATAGCAGCAGGCCAGCCCTAAGACGGTGCGTGGGCGCATCGGTGTTGGACTCAGTTCCACCAAATCGATCGGCTTAGTGGAACGACGTACGAACCAGAAACAAAGGAAGGAACGACGTAGGACCAGAAACCAAACGAACGAAGAGAGAAACAATAAAGATATACTCCTAGATTGGATATAAAGATTTGATGGGAGGGTAATATGGTAAAATTGATGTTGGACTGGAAGAAGGCTTCCTCTTTTTATTATTACTAGTACGCATACACGTGCAACGCACGTCTTACGGTCGATCAAAAATAATTTGAGGATGGTATAAAAATCGACATAAAAGATTCAGAACTTTGATACCAATAGTAAACATGCACATGCAATATATGTATGAACTAATTTAAACTTTTTATTCAATTTCTGCAAAATAACAATATCTCATGCTAGTTCCACCCTGACGTCATCATCCGTATGCATAGAGAGAGAACAAGATACTTAGCTTCATAAGTCTATCATTTTTTTTGTTTCTCATATGCAGCCTAGCCAATCATTCTTTCTTATATATAGGTATGTGTAAAACCATGAGTAATCATATGTCACAATTTTAAGGCGGCCTCCGATGTAACTCGATACATTACGCTTTTCACGCCTTTTCAAGATCACGAGTATACACCAAGGAAAATGAAAGCATGAATATCCACTCGCGGAGCTTGCCAGAAATTTCGCGGAGGGGGGGGGGGGGTGCCAAAAGGCTAATGTCCGTGGGGCAAAGTGCTAAAAAAATCCCATCTAAACCCTTCCCTACAAATTAATAGGAAGATCCGCCTCTGTGAATATCTACATATTAATAGGAAGATATATTTTGTACTCAACCATCTGTGAATAAACTTGATTAATCGTACTATTTTATTTTTGAATGGATTATCGTGATCCATTCAACTTTTCCTTTAAGCTCGATAAAACTGAGCCTACATAGCCCTTGAGAGGGAAGAATTTGATAGAAATTGCAGCAAAAGGGCACACACGTTATCATCGCATCCACTAGTTATTGAGATGTTGGTATCCTAACATTCTTGAGCTATGTCGACGTATATTCTCGTGTAATTGTAAGAAGAAGGTATCTGTGTAGAGGAAAAAAAAGGCTGTTCAGACGAACACCTCCATGCATGAGTTCACAAACCCGAGACAACGTACGAACTTAAGCTTTCCGTGCTACAACTGTGGGCTGGTATGTACGCGGCCAGCCCTGCCAGCGACGGGGGCTGTTTTAGGGTACGGACGGAGTAAAAGCAACCGTCCAAGTCGCCTGATCTAATGGCCAAAATCTGTCAATACTTGTGCACCCCACCATAAGTATTTTTCCATCCAAGGGTAAAGTGGGTACGGAAAAAAAAAACGTTCCAGAAAACAATTTCCAGATTCAACAGGGGGAGATCGAAATTTTTACACCCAGTCGATCCCATCCCCAATCGTTCTGCGGCGCTCGGTGACTACACTCCACCACCGTCGCCAGCAAGTCCACTCCACCTCCCTCTTCCAGGCCGCCGTCGCCAGCGACTACGTCGACCTCGCGGCGACCGGGTGGCCATGCAGATGGCCAGGATTGGGTGAGGGGAGCCGCGTTGTAAGAGGAGGGTACCACCACGGCAGCCGCCTCGAGGAGGGAGAGGAGCCGCCCGCTGTGGAAAGAGGTCGGGAGTAGCTCCACCCCGATCGCCGCCACACCTTCCCTCCAAGCGCAGCCACACAAGCAGAGGCGTCGCGACGGGCGATGCATCGGAAGAGGGAAGCCCCTCATCGCGTGGTCGAGGAGGGTGAGACACCGCCGATGGCACGGCGGATGCGGTTTTGTCGTGCCCTTTGGCGTCCAGTGGCGGTTAGTGACAAACGAACCTTCTCTGCTCTTCTGCTCAAAATCTGAGTGATGTGAGATTGATTTACCTAGGTGCATGTTCATACTGATCTGTTAATGTCTTTGGTACTGTTTATTCATACTGAAAGAAAGTTCCATGACTCCAACAGCTTGTTTCTCATTTAGAATCATTTTCGATTTTACCTTTTGAAATGGCATTCTCAGATTGTAATGCCACCACTCCGTACATATGTTAGCGACAACGAATTATCATGAAGTTTGAGGGCTACACGATTTCAGAAACCAGTGTAGTTAGAGGGAAAGTGCGGCCCGCTGCGACATGTAAATTGAGTGATTTTCAGATGCATCGCCCGTGACATGTAGTTTGAGGGCTACATGTAAATTGAGTGATTTTCAGAACTTGATTCACATGTTCCACACTCATGAATGCATGAAATATTTCGAGTAGGAATTCTTGGGTATCCTCTGGAACGCACTGTGTATGCGACATCCTAACAAACCAGTACTATGTCTCATGACAGCATTTTTTTACAGGTACAGCAAAACAATTCCGCAGAGGCACCATGCTGGTGCGGACAATCCACACTCAATTTCAGAGAAAAAGGCAGCATTGAGGGAGTCACTTAAACTGTCAAAGAATGATGTTGTTAATCAGCAAGCCAGAGCTTGTCCTTTCCTCAAAGTCAAAACTGCTGAGATCGTTGGCACCAAGAGGCCACAACCTCGTGGCATCTACCAAATTGACGAGGCAACATGGGTGGAAGTGGAGGAGCAGGGCAGCTGAAGTTCGTAACCAGTCAGAGAGTGTGATATCATACACTTCGTGTAATTATATCTCGAAAATGATAGCTTATCTTCCATATGCATCTTGGCACTTGTTTTTCAGTCCCGTGAATATTCTTTTTTGCAAATTGTGATCAACTCATGCTCTTTCCTTCTTCTTTTTTTTTGCATCCTGCACATCTCAGTAGCTGCTAGTTTCCCAGGTTTCTAAGTGTACATATTGAAACCGCTAAAATAATGAACCAAAATTTCGAGAAGATGATGGCTTCTGCTGGTGGAAACAGAGGCTGCAGGGCAGACGATGGTGGCTACTATTGGCCTGAACGTGGCATATGTATAGTCGCCATGGATGCCCTTTTTTGCTATTTCGAAGATTGCAAATCAATGTGATCTAGGGACATGCCAAGAATGATGTAAAATATTTCCTTATGCGTTCAATCTGTGAATCACGACGACGTCTCCAAGGAACGTCAGCGACGGCGGCGGCTCGTGCAGGATAGTGCTATGTTTCTTTCCTTTTTTTGACAGTGGAGAGGACTATGTTTCTTCTATAGCTGTCAGGCTCGGTTGAACCACGACTTTGGTTCCTTTGGAACAATTTCAATTACCCCCTTACAATTATTAGTTGCCTAAACTAGCCCGTTAAATACTACTGCCCCATGAGACAAGTAAGTTGTACCGTAAAAGAGCCGAGCGACGGACACAACTTAGCACGTGACACACCAGGAGAGAACAATCCCGATGAGTCCCGAAACGTCGCTGTGCAGCAGCTTCACGGTACGGGCGAGCGCGGACGCCGGCGGTGACAAAGATAGCCTAGCACGTGACACGCCAGGAGAGAACAGTCGCGATGAGTCCTCGGGCGTTGCTGTGCAGCGGCTTCAACGTAAGGACCCATTGCTGGCCGTGGGACGAGCGCGGACGCCCAGGAGAAGGGCACCGGCAGCGCTCCCGCCTCCGCACCGGCTGCAGTGACGTTGCCATGAAGTGCGGCAGCAGCAGTGCATCGCCATGCATCTCCATCGGAACCGGTCGTAAGGCCGTCCACGCAAGGAAGTCGTCAACAGAGAGCGACATGCCATATGCAGCGCTGAGGCGTCCAGGAACACGTCCACCTTCACCATGGTGGTGACGTGAGGCGCCCACGAACACACCCAGCTTCACGATCCTATGAGGTTCGTACCGGTTCATTTTATTTTATTTTTGACAACGCGTGCGTACCGGTTCGTTTTTTTTTTTTTTGAAATAGTGCGTACCGGTTCGTTGTAGGCACTTACCGGTGGCAAAAGTTTAATTTAACTTATGTTTACTAACTCAACATGGGAGAGATTTTGGCCGTTTGATCTAGCTAGTTTAAGGGTTGAGATTGATTGTATCTACGAAGTTTGCTCTTTTATAAGTAGTATAGATTAGGTAAATATATATTGATTTTATTTAACTACCAAACCGATACAACACAACTATCCACGTACATTATTCATAGAACGGATTAAAAGTACACATCTTTTTAATAATTTGAAATGTGTTCTATTTATCTACTCCGCGTACATGATTCATAGAATCGATACAACACAACTATCCACATACATGATTCATATAGCGGAGTACAATTGGTTTAAAGCTTTATTTTCTATAGCAAACATGAACATGCATAGGTTTATTTTTGTTAAATATTTTTAAAAATGAATAATTTAAATCGAAGAGTGTGTGATCTTTGTGACGTCGTGTCTTTCAACCGTTCAAAGAAGCAAAGGGTACCCGCAAAAAATAAGGAAAGGCTAAGCATCAAAGGTACAAAAAGAAAAAATCAGAGAAAGCATGCCGTGATAATTTGACATGGTGCTACCATATGATAGAACCGATGCAAACACGAAATAATGCAGAGAGATTGTCCTCAAGCTCCATCTAAAACTTTCGTTTTGATCAGATGGTTGAGATGGCGAGGAGGCAAATACACCATAGTTGCGCACTCACTTTTTTTGATACTCGCTCTGATCCTTTTTAAGTGTCGTGGCATGTATACAAATTTATACCTACGTAGCTCAGTTTTTCCGTCACATATTTCGGACCGGAGGGAGTAGTACATATATACATGTTCTGTGGGGTGTTGCAAGTCTACTTCCTTGTTTAATTATCTGTAGTTGTTTAATTCGGTTTTTTTCCTCTGCCATCGGAGGCTAAAAAGCAAAAAAGTGAATTGAAGACTTTTGTAAAAGTGTACGGAGTAGTGTAGAGCATGAATAACAATTCCAAATCAGGTCCATTTGTTTTCCACGAGCACCGACTGTAGCAGATCAAAGAGACCGCCACTGAGTCTGGAGCAAATAAAAGATCGGAAGCAAGGAATCGGGGGCTTTGACTTTCAGCTGTAGAAGGGATGCTCCTCCTGGTCGCTCTGCTATTGCGGTCTCCATACAACAGCACACAAAGCAGTTGTAGAAATTTTCTTGACACGAGTAGGCTTGCGTCCTGACGGCAGGTTACGCAACGGAGGGCGGGCGCAGCTGCAGCTAAAGCAGCTTGACACTGGGGCGCGCATGCCGATGCATCTGTAACGCAAGCAGAGGACCCCTACCCAAGCTACTGCCGCCATGAATTAGGACCGTCAAATACCCACCTGCCTGCGCGCTGCGGTGCGTCTGTCCGCTCCGGCGTGCTTGCGCTCATGTGCCGAGAAACCGCGTGTAGAATCTTGACGGCTAGCACGTCTCCACTGTCGGGCATGGCACACAAGGATTCAGGTTATAAGCAGATTAAGGAGCGACCCCATCAACTGGAAATCCCGATTCCAAACTCCGATCTGAGGGCTTGCCATCCTCCCAAATTGTCTGGCTGAGCCACCATGGCTGGAACAGGAGAAGGCTATAGGTATCGAAACATCTCCTCCAAAGAACCAGGTCTGCTCGAAGTCGAATCAGCGCATTAGGAAGAGGGACTTGGCGGCGAAGAACTCATTCAGATTGCGCTTGACAGGTGCGGTGGCGGTCATAGGATTCGGCTGCGCTAGATAATCGATGAAGGCGAGAGTCCTGTCCTCAGCTTCTGCTGGACGTGCCTACATATCGTGTGTGGTGGGTGCCTCCGATCCTTCTTTATAGCAGCAGGCCAGCCCTAAGGCGGTGCGTGGGCGCATCGGTGTTGGACTCAGTTCCACCAAATCGATCGGCTTAGTGGAACGACGTACGAACCAGAAATAAAGGAAGGAACGACGTAGTACCAGAAACCAAACGAACGAAGAGAGAAACAATAAAGATATACTGCTAGATTGGATATAAAGATTTGGTGGGAGGGTAATATGGTAAAATTAATGTTGGACCGTAAAAAGTCTTCCTCTCTTTATTATTATTATATTATTATTATTATTATTATTATTATTATTATTATTAGGTAAAGATACATATGTTGATTTTGTAACCAATGGGAAAAATTGGAGTAATGCCCAATATCCATAATCCATTGAAGTGGTATGGTTTAGAGCAAAAAATTTGTGTTTCCTCCCATGAATTTGTTTCAAGTTCCGCCACTGAATACACGGGACTGAACAGAAAAAAGGACCAGCGCTCGCGTCGCTTCCAGGGGGCGGCACGGGCGAAATCCTAGCCGCCGCCGCTCCCACACCCCCTCCTTCCCTTCCACCCGCCGCCGCCGGAGGAAGCCACTGGGGGCACAATTCTCCGCGTGGTGGACGGCGGCCGACGGGTCCTCGCCTCCTCAGCACAAACGCGGCAGGAGGCCTCCGGCCAGATGCGTTGGTCGGCCCTGGACGGCTTGCGCGGACGGCGGAGCACGGACGCCGGGGCGGCGGCCCTGGTTCTTCTGGCGGCGGCTAGTGGCCGGATCTGCATGTGTAGCGGGCGCTGGCCAGGGTTGCTCTGGGTGGCGCCGCCGATGTGATCTGGGGTGGCTCGGCCATGGTGCGGTGCGCCATCGGCTTGGCTTCCGGGCGGCGCGGCCTCCTCTGTCTTTGGCGGCGCGAGGCGGTGGTGCTAGGGACCGCCGGCGGCAGGGCTCCCGGTGGCGGCGGATGCGGAATTCAGGAGATCTTTCCCCTCTCGCAAACGTCCCTGCTGGGAGTCGTTTCGCGGCGTCGGGGCTGCGAGACATCAGAATAAAGGAGGTGGTCCTTGGGTTTCCCATCGCGCGAAGATGAAGATCCTGATGTAGGTTCTCTTTGATCAAGCCGGGGTGTCGATACGAAAGGCTCCGCCGACGAACTCCCATGGGCGACGCCTGGATATTGCTAGATCGGTGGAATTCGGTCACAATGCTCAGTCACCGAAGGTGAGATTGGAGGACTAGCAACGGTGTTCGGAATCTTTGCATTGATGGGGAACTGGCTTGGACATACAAGACTCGTGGCAGCCGTATGTAAAAGGGGGCGACAGCATGCGTGAAGTCCAAAGTTCTACATTTCAAGGTGAAAACCCAAGGTCTGGTCTTAATTGGTTGTGCCTGACACTGGTCTTCTTAGAGCCATTGTTTTGAGAGCGAGGATTATCTTCAGGGTAAAAACCCAAGATCTGGCCCATGAACATCAGATATTGTTTATGTGGTGGTTATGCGGATACCGCGAGGACTGTAACTCTGTAGCGGGACTTCTTTTTTATTTCTTTTTTTTATTGTCTTTCGGCTGTATGCTATGCATCCGTAATGACTATTGTTATTGCGTTGTTGCAGAGACCGGGTGTAATTTGTATCTCCACGATATTAATATATTTCCTATTATCAAAAAAATAAAAAATACACGAGACTCGCGTTCTGATGTGCCCAGAAAAATCTGGGCGCATAATCGATCGTCCATTCTTTGAGTAGTATTCCCGCTGCTTCCGATGCTTTACCATTTCACAAATATTCAGAACATAAAACAGAGCAACCACTATGGATTTCTCACCCACGAAAGAAAAAACGAATATGGCTTGCTTTCCACTTCCACACAAACAAACAGAGTGCCCGCTCTCAGAGCTTGCTGGAGACGGCGATGGGGCGGGTCCTGGGCCGGGCGGGCGCGGGCTCCTTGGGCAGGACGACGGTGAGCACGCCGTTCTCCACGCCGGCCCTGATCTGCTCCACCTTCACGTGTTCCGGCAGCGCCACATCCCGAGAGAACTCCGGCTTCCCGCGCTCCGCCGCGTGCCACACGGCGTCCTCATCGTCTTCCTGCTTCCCCTTGTCCTTGGCCGCGCCCCGGATGCTCAGCACGTTGCCGTCCTCCACCTGGACCTTGACGTCGTCCTTGCCCAGCCCCGGGACGTTGATCCTGATGACGTGGGAGGTCGGGGTCTCCACCCAGTCCATGGCGGCCGCCGTGAAGGGGCGCGCGTAGAGGAGGCGCCGGAAGGGGCTACCAAAGAAGAGGTCCGCCATTGATTGGGTTCGGAGAGCTCGGAAGGGGCCAGCTGGGTTTGGATCTGGCTGTTCTAGAGATGGAAATTGGATTGAAGTTGGGGAAGAGGCGAAGTAGCTGGGAGAATGGGGGCAATAAATGGGGACGAGTTTGCGGCGTCGACGATGGTTCGAGAAGAGTAGAGAGAACAGAGATCGGGAGAGTGATGTGGCCGGCCGAGAGAAGCTTCTGGAGCTTGGTCTGTCGCGCACGTCTGTACTCGTCTCCAACGCTATCTTCAGTTGGCTGCGAGTAGAAATCTGTCGATTGTCCAGAAAAAAAAGATGAATACGTGGTGCGAACTTTAAAAAAAAGTGCATGATGCTCTGGCTATCGATCGTTGAGCAACGAGTCTGTCAAAAACATGAATTCAGGCCGTGTTGCTATTTATTGTCCTGCTAGCAGAATGTTTGAATTCCTAATTTAATACCTTCATTCTAAAATATAAGACGTATAGTGTCTCCTTTGACCGAGATTTTGATCAAGATTTACTCATTTAATATGAAAATTTTGTGATAGAACTCATAATCATAAGAAAGTATTTTTGAGCAGGAACACAATACTATCACTTATATGTCGCATAAATTACATACTGATAGACTAATTGTTTGTTAAAGGGTCGGTCAGAGAAAATGAAATGCACCTTATATTATGGAATTGAGGTAGTATAAATTGTTAATTAGAGTTAAAATTTACGGCAGGGTAGTGGTATGGCCTTACCGCGTTCATCGTACTCGTGTCACGTCTCGGGTTCGACTTTATGCTAGCTCAACCTTTTGGATTATTACATTTATTTGGGTCAAAACATGCTGGGGCCTAAAACGAACCCGATGGAGCAGCCCGCTTTGCCGCACCGTCTGATGGTTTAATCACGTATCAGTTGAATCCAGTGACATGTGTGAGCTGCGTGCCACGTAATAATACGATTCGGGAGATGTGGCAGGTTGATCGGTTGGTCTGGTTTTTAGGCGATTCAGGAGATGTGGCGGGTTGATCGATGGGTCTGGTTTTTAGGCATATCAGTCACGCATGGTTTCTATATATGTAATCTCATATGTACGCGTGTGACCAATGTTATATTGTATCTGTGTTCTCACTATTTCGTTGCGGAAACACTTCTGATCTTTTTATTCTGCATGAACCGCGACATGAAAATGCTCGGGGCCTCAAAGGAACCCGATGGAGCATCCTGCTTTGCCACACCGTCCGCTGATCGTCTCGGCATACCGTGGTTAGTACTTATCTCTGTTTTGGTTACGGTGTGCTTCTATTAACTCTTCAGTATGGTTTGATCAGATATTTGTTGAATCATGTGACAGGTGTGAGCTGTGTGCTGCGTAATAATGCGATTCGAAAGTTGTGGCTGGTTGATCGGTGGGTCTGGTCTTTAGGCGTATTAGTCATACATGGTTTCTACCCGACCATTCGGTGAATTGTTTTGCCCTAATGTTGTCGGGCCCATGGATACCGGGCTATCCTGGTCCGTCCGTTGCATCCCAGCCCAGTGGGCACTCGAGGCCTCGTCAAGCATATCTCCCAGGAAGGAGTTTTCTCCGCCAGGCTCGGCCCATGTCAGGATTCAACCAGCCGGGGGTGAGTCCCTCCTCTCCAGAGGACATCCCTCTCGGGAGGGGACAAGCAATGTGTGGCTGATGTCCGTTCCTCTGCGTGCTGAGGAAGGTGGCACAGACCTGCAGAACCCCTTTGGCGGCAGTTGCCATTCTCGTGTATAAAGTGTGGACGACAGCTGCCCACGCCAAAGCGCCGCCCTAGGACTTACTCTTTGGGTCAAGAAGATCAAGACGACGCTAGAAGACGGAGGAAACGTCACCGGGCGCCCCCAACGCCCTGCCATGGATGGTGGCGCCCCTCTTTGGCACCTTGTGGTAGCCCTTTCCTGTCAAGTATGAGCGGGAAAGAGGTCCAAACGCCGGTATAAAACGAGCCACCAACCGGGGCAAAAGACCTCCACCTAGATGGAAAGTTGTTTTTTTATTTCTATATTGCCCTTTAGTTAATAATTTCAATTCCATTAAGAAAAACTAACCAAATAGATGGAAAATGATAATTAATAGAATTCTTTTTTTCTTCAAATCCAAAAAATTTCTCTTTTTTTTATAAACACTACCATGCCAGCCCTCTCCACTCCTCATGTTACTCACTTTTTGGTGTGGTGTGCTCACTTGTTTTTCCCTCATATGCACAAGAGGTGTTCGATGAAATGCCCGAGAGCATAATGCCATCTGAGCTCGCAGAAAACAAACATGTAATATTGCTAGACTATTGTGTAATAATGTATCAAACCTGCATGGTTCATGTATTTGGATTAGTCCACCTCTGTTTTCCACATGTTTTGTATCAACATCACTATCGGGCGTGTAAACTGAAGGATTTGTAGATATATAGAACAAAACAAACGGTGTCGCCATCATACAGCCCGACCGTGGCTCCTGAGTGCATATATGCATATCAAAAGCACGGTCGAACGTATGATGGCGAATCCGGATGATTTGTAGTCGGTCGATGAACTGAATGATGTATCAAACCTTTTTTCAAACCTTGAAAGGGGGATGTAGAACAAAACAATCGGTATCGCCAGCATACAGCCCCACCGAGGCTTCTGAGTGCATATATGCATATCAAATGCACGGTAGGACGTATGCTGGCGAATCCGAATGATTTGTATTCGGTGGATGAACTGAATGATGTATGAAGGGAC
The DNA here is from genome assembly GCA_028641055.1 of Alopecurus myosuroides. Lineage (NCBI taxonomy): Eukaryota > Viridiplantae > Streptophyta > Magnoliopsida > Poales > Poaceae > Alopecurus > Alopecurus myosuroides. The sequence goes on along the minus strand of CM054057.1, from coordinate 719,810,230 downwards.
TCCGAGAGGTGGGCTATATATAGGGTCCTATGGATCACAAAGTGTTGTGGTAGGGTTTCGATCCAACGATTAAGAAGTGCTCGAAAGAAACACCCCTAATCCAATGGCTAATAAGCGCTGAAAACAAACACACCGTACCCCTGATCGAATGGATCACAAGAGCTCGAAAGAAACACACCCCTGATCCAACGACTCACAAGCACTTGAAAGAAACACATGATCCGTATGATTCTTTGTGATTGATCCCAACGAAACTGTAACCCTTTAGTCCCGATTGGTAAAACGGGTCGAGATTAAAGGGTTTGTTTCTTCTCACTATATATATGTATGCATTGCCACCATTGGCATAAACACATATAAACTCACCACTCTCACATGGCTTCTAGCGTACCCACTCTAACCTTCCTGCAGAAGGAGGCACTTTCCGCCTCAAACTACCCCTGCCCGCCCGGCTACAGCATCCCCGTCGGTTGGATGTTGAGCGTCTGTCGCACCCGGACTTCTAGAGGATACTCACAGCCCGCTGAACAGTAGATAAATGGCTTACGGGGCATACCGGCACCCGCATCTCAATATGAGCAGGCCAACACATGAACGTGTGACAACCATTCCCTACTATCCATCGTCTGCGTAAACCATCCCATAGAAATCCGACTACTTCGATTGATGTACTTCAAAACATACACACATGGTACGTCAACGGCATTTGAACAAGTGATATCACAACAAATCTCTAAGACACAAAGAAATAGAAATAAGTTGCAAATAGCTCTCACTAGAGCAGAGATAGCAAATACAATCATCCAGAGGACACATGTCCCAACAATTCATCATTACATCACAGCGGAAGCATCCAAAATGTCTGGGTACAGACAAGATCCAAATAGGCCTAAGAGGCCGGAAACAAAAAGACGGAGCCCAACCACGATGTCTCGGATCCTGCCCGGGTCCGCTATCTACTCGTCAGCAGCCTCGTCATACTCCACGTAGTAGCCACCATGGGGATCCTCGGAAACGTAGTCTGCAGAACACGCAGCCCCAAAGGGGTCAGTACAGACGAGTACTGGCAAGCAAGACGCACAAGATACCAAAGTGTACCCGGCAACACCAAGTACAGATTCTTTGGGTTCAACGGAAGATAGGTGACACAAAAGTGCGGCAGCGGGCTGCCTAACCAACTACAGAGACACGCTACAACCTCCGGCTACCAGAAAGGGATAAGATAGCGCATCGGAACCAACTACCACTATCCTCAAACAAACCCATCCTGGATCTCGCCCCTTATCCAAAGAAGCAATCCGAGGATAACTCACACAGTTGGATTAGTGAAGGTTCCAGTTATTGTGTCAATAAGACTATTACTAGTCAAGTTATCATTAGTTAGATGTAAGTTGTCTAATCCTTGTTAGCCAGCCCTATCACCAAGTCATCCATAACCGCGGACAACACGGCTTCTCGAGAAGATTTAACCCTGCAGGGATGCACCAATTTGGCCGTACACGTAAGAATACCCCGCCAGACGGGGATCAAACCCACCAAGCGAGGCACTCAACACAACCCAACTCTTCTTCGCATCAAGCCCAAAGAACCCCGTGCAAATGAGCGCACGGCTAATCAAGCCCCACGAAGAAAAGGGGACCCTCATAGCACTCTAAGAACGTGTCTCCCTAAATGCCGACTACAAAAGTTTCCACCCTGGCCTCGGGTTCGTACCTGCATATGCGTGCGGCAAATGGAAAACCCGAACTAAATGAGGCGATTTGGACGAGATGTGAATCGAATCAAATTGAGGGGGGCGCCCATACACGCTTCCCACATGCGGTTAGCGCGCTCATCATGGATCTAGAGGACAAGAACTTTTCCTGAGTTCGACACTAGCAGGCCTCAAAACCATACCCGGCCTCCTGCCGGTGCCTTATCATCAAATTAGCATTACCTCATACATTAACAGGTTGTTGTTTAAACATCGAGCCCCTAGAACATTATAGATATGGTAACAGAAAGTAACGGACAACAGAATCGAGCATAAACAACCCTAAGCATGCTAGTAAGACACAGGCAACAAGCAACAGGGTATAGGTGTGGAGGAAAGGCTATATCAGGGTTACAGGATAACATGTGATAGGATCGGAACACAAGCAACGAATCTTAAGGCCAGCAGATTAGACAACAGAAAGTATCGATATCCAGTGTGGAAAGGACACAATGGTTCTGGTGAGTGAATACTTGCCTGCAAACTCAGTAGCCTGGTACTGGGCTAACTCCTCAGAAGTAATGTCGTAAACCTCGTATGTCTCAGCGTCGTCGTCTATTCGAGAAGAAGCAAACAAACAACGCAGAGAGACAAACAATCAATAACATGGCATAATGCACAATCATGGGATGATGCATGACAATTTAATTGATGCATCAAAATAAGCTAGTTGGCACGGTAACATAATTAAATGGACCCATATGCAATTTGGATTGCATATGGAAAGCCCATGAATTAAGGTTGTATTAAATGATCTACAAATAACCAACATGTGAAAGTGGATTAGCATGATGCATGTATGAGGAAAACAAAAAGAAAACAACAATAGATTCAATTTGAAAAGGTGTTTAACAAGTTTGAAAATTTTATTTATCAAGTTATGAAACTTTGGCTTCTTAAAGGAGTTACACAAGCATTTGTTGTTTTCACCAATTTTAATTGTTCAAAATAAATAAATAAATGCATATTTGGAAAGAACACAAAATTTTAGGTGGAATACATGTTTCATTTGTTGAAAAAGGAATTATAATGAATTACTTATGAATTAAACACGTTTAAACAAGATTTAAATGAATTTAATTCAAGTTGGAATTTATCTGAATTTTTATTTGTTCAAAAAATTTAATAAAATTCATATTTGGAAAGATTATACTTTTCTGGTTTGAAAACATATTTTATATGTTCAAAAAGAATTTAATTTGACCAAGTTATGAATTTAGCAATTTTTAAATGATTTAAACAAGGTTTAAATTATTTAAACCATTTTAATTATTCAAAACATGAAACAAAGTTTATATTTGAAATGGTGGTTTAATTTGGCATAGAAAACATATTTTATATGTGGCATTTAAATTAAATTTGAATTAGTTATGAATTTAACCAAATTTGAAATGAGTTGTTTGAATTTGAAATTTGAAAACATTTGAAATGTTCAAAACAGAAAAACAAATGACTTAAACAGGTAGGGAATTAAATTTGGTTCAGAATACATATTTTATTTATATTATTTGGATTTGAAATTCAAAAGTTATTTGTATTTTGAAACCAGGGACTATTCTGTAAATAATAGGGACTGAAACTTAAAAAGAAAAAAAAGGCCAGAACGATTTACACCTCGCAGTGCCTAGCCTGGGCCGCTGACAGCGGGCCCTAGGCCACGGTGGTAGTGTGTGTGTGCGCGTGGATGCACGCGTCGCTGACAGGGAGGCCCCACCTGTCAGCGAACGGTGCAAAAGTGTGGGATTTAATCCCGCGGGGGCGGGGATCGAACCCTGGCGTCGTGTGCGTGCGCGCAATGCTGTGCCACTGCGGTACTGATTCGTTTTTGTAACAGGAGGGGGACTTGGGGGTTTTGTGGTTCAGTTTCGCTCTCTGACGAAACTGAATTTCTTCAGTTAACTGAACCACGACAGAGGCCGCCGGCGGCGAGCGTTGCGAGCTGCTGCTGCGTGCGCGTGTGCGTAAGGGAGCTGTGCGTGCTCGTGCAGGTGATGCGCGGGAGCAGAGAGGGAAAGAGGAGGAGGGAGATGTTGTGCTCACCGGGAGGGAGGAAGAAGGGCTCGGTGCGAGGCAGTGGACGGCAGCGACGGCGAGGTGGACGGCAGCGACAATCCGGGAGCTTCCAGCCCTCGCTGCGATGTCGAGGAGGAAAAGGGGAGCACGGGGAACTCGTTCCCGTGCTCAACCTGCGCGGAGGCTAGCCATAGCGGCGGCGATCACCGGAGATTCAGTTGCGGTGGTGCGGTGGAGGTTGCAGAGAGACAGAGAGAGAGGAGCGGAGGTGGAAGGAGGGGAAAATGGCGGCGCGGTGGGAGAGAGAGGTGGAGGAGGAACTAGGGCAGAGGGGGAGCTCGAGGTGAGCTTAAAAGGATGAGGGGAGCGCGCGCAGCCGTCTGCTCCGCCGTACTGTCGACATGGTCGGGGGGATGGACGCCGTACAGGGGGACGAAGAGGTAAGGGGCTGGTGGGCTGGGCCTGCTGCCTCCCCAGCCCGCGTTTCCTTTTTATTTTTTCTTTCTGTTTGTTTTTTTTGCTGAAAAGGAAAAGGGAGAAAAAGGAAGGGTTTTAGGGTTAGAAAAATTTAGGAAAAATTTGTATAGGTTATTTATTGTAACAGCACCAATTTGCAAATTTTGTTTTTCAAATATTTCAAATTAGGTGCTGTTTGTATTTTAATTGAATTTTGAATGAAATTTGAATTAATTGAATAATTGAAAAGAACAATTTAATAGTTTGAACTTTCTAGTTTATTGGAAACAATTTGATGTTTTTATTTGAATATTTTTATTTGAAAAAAATGTAACAGAACAAGTATGAACAAGAATTTGAAAATTGGTTTGAAATTCATATGGAAAACAAGGGAAAACAAATGGAAAACAAATGCAAGCTTATGATGACATGATGCAAAACATAATTTAACAAAAAGCAAACATTCTAAAGGTTGTTTTTCATACTTGGGATGTTACAAAACGCCCCCCCCCCCTTGTAGGAATCGCGCCCCGAGATTCCTACTGAGAAGAGAAAAGGTCCGGATAGTTCTTGCGAAGATCCTCTTCGGTCTCCCACGTTGCCTCTTTATCGGAATGATGAGACCACTGCACTTTCAAGAACTTGGTGCTCTTGTTGCGAGTTTTACGCTCGGTCTCATCGAGAATTCGAATAGGGTGCTCCTCATAAGAGAGATCTTCTTGCAGTTCAATGGAATCATGATCAACTGCACGATCTGGATCTTTGAAGCACCTCTTGAGCTGTGACACGTGAAACACATCGTGCACCTTGGATAGCTTTTTCGGAAGTTCAAGACGATAGGCATTTTCCGCACGCCTTGAGAGAATGTTGAAAGGACCAATATATCTTGGTGCAAGCTTTCCTTTGACACCAAAACGATGAGTGCCTCTGAGGGGAGTTACACGGAGATATGCTTTGTCTCCCGCTGCATAGACCATGTCTCTGTGCTTGTTGTCATAGTAGCTTTTATGACGACATTGAGCAATCCTCAGATTGTCACGAATGATGCGAACTTTCTCTTCGGCCTCGTTAACAATGTCAGGGACTAAGAGTGAACGTTCACCAGCTCCAGACCAATTGATTGGACTCCTGCATTTGCGGCCATAGAGAGCCTCAAATGGTGCCATGCCTAGGCTTGCCTGGAAGCTGTTGTTGTAGGAGAATTCAGCATATGGAAGACATTCCTCCCATTTCATGCCAAAAGAGAGACCACATGCTCTGAGCATATCCTCGAGAATCTGATTGACTCTTTCGACCTGCCCTTGGGACTGAGGGTGATAGGCTGTGCTGAACAGAAGTTTGGTGCCCAAGGCTTCTTGAAAGCTTTTCCAGAAATGAGAAGTGAATATGCTTCCACGGTCTGAGCTTGTTTCCAATGGAACACCATGAAGAGGAACAATCCTTGCTGTGTAGAGCTCTGCTAACTGACTAGCTGAGATTGTTTCTTTGACAGGAAAGAAGTGAGCTACTTTAGTGAGACGATCAATGACAACGAAGATTGCATCGTTGCCCCTCTTGGACTTTGGAAACCAGTGACGGAGTCCATTTCAATCATGTCCCACTTCCACTCAGGGATTTTCTGAGGTTGGAGAAGACCTGCTGTTTTCTGATGAACTGCCTTAACACGTTGACAAACGTCGCATTCAGAAACGTATTGAGCAATTTCACGTTTCATGCCAGGCCACCAATACAGTGTCTTGAGATCCTGGTACATCTTTGTACTTCCAGGGTGTATGGAGAGAGGAGTTTCATGAGCCTCCTTGAGAATGACATCTTTGAGACTTTGAACTTGAGGAACTGCAAAGCAGATGAGCCAATAGGAAGGGTTTCCTGATACCCCTTCGACTCCTCTGGCGATCAGGGGGCGATTAGGGTTTCCAGTGAAGCACGGCGGCGCTCGCGGGTGGAACCTGTGGTGCGGGAGGCGGATCAAGCAGGGCTTCACTCAAATCTCACCGGCGGAACTGTCTCTTGCTACATAGCCAGGTTGGTTTCCTATTCGGGGCGAAAAAGGGGAGGCCGAGCGCCTCTACCCGTCCTTGGTAGGCGATCGATCGGTGCAACGCAAGGGGAGGTTCGGTAATGGCGGAAGGAAAGGAGGTCCCGATGGGAGAACCAGGGAGAGATTTTGAGAAGGGGAAGAAGCCTGCGGTGGAAGAAGAATCGATTGAGGATCTGGTGGGGAAGATGAAGCTCACTGCAAAGGAATCAAGAAGGCTCTTCATTGATGATCGTGCAGGGGTACAGGAGAAACCCATGTGGGCGCTGGCAGGCAATATCTTGGCTCCGAAGATCTTCCACATCCAGACGATTGCGGAGGTGCTGCGACCGGCGTGGGGTAACCCACGGGGGCTGATTTTTCGTGATGGGGGCCCCAACCTCTTTGTTGCCGAGCTGCCATCGGAGCAAGAGAGGGAAAGGATCTGAGCGAGATCACCTTGGACGGTGAACAAGCATGCTGTGATTTTGGAGAATTTTAAGCGCAGCCAAAGACCGTCAGAACTGAGGTTTGAGCGTATGCCAATCTGGATACGTGTGATGAACTTACCTTTTAATCTGATCGATGACTGGGGGAAGGAGATTGCGGAGAAGGTGGGCGAGTTCATTAGCCTCGACAAAAGTAATGCTAATCTGGTGTTTGGGAGGTATTTGCGGGCTCGGGTTGCGATTGATGTGACAGAGCCACTGCAACGTTGGATAGAGATTGATTCAACAGCAAGGGAGGCATGCGACTGGTATGATATAAAGTACGAGGATGTCCCGTACTTCTGCTTCTCATGTGGACTCCTAGGTCACTCTGATTTGGTGTGTCCGAATCCGGGGGAGAGGGATGAAAGGGGCAGACTGCCATTCTGGCCTAGCCTGCGTGTGCAGGATGAGAGGAAGAGTAGAGCAGCCCCATCGGCGTGGGGGAACAAAACGGGTGGCTCTTCTGGGAGCCAGCAGCAAAGGGCCACAAACAATGCTGGTTTTGGAGGTCCTCCCCCACCTGTTAACTACCCTACTCGAGGAGGGGGAAGAGGTGGTGGTCGTCTAGGGGCTATGGGTGGTCGCTTCACCGGGGCTCGTGGCAATATGACGACGTACCGTAAGCTATCTTTAGATGGAACAGTAGAGGCAACAATTCCAATGGAGGTGGAGAATCAAATGGTCCTATTTGCTCCTCAGAATTCAGGGGAGAAAAGAGATGAAAGACCGAAGAAGACACCTAACTCTGCCTTTTCTTCTCCAGATGCCAAGAAGACAAAGGTAGGAAGTGGAGTTTTGGTTGACACAGAAATTTTGGCGCAGGCTGCGGGACAGCCGGGCCAGTCTCAATGATTTGTGGGAGTTTGAACTGTCGGGGGCTTGGGAACCAGCCGACAGTTCGGGAGCTTCGCGATTTAGTGAGGCTACAAGGGCCTGACCTTTTATTCGTAATGGAAACAAAAATTGCGGCTAAAAGAGTGGAGAATTTGGTTAGCACCTTTGGTTTTGCTGGAGGTTTTGCGGTGGATAGTGTCGGTCTAAGTGGAGGCATTGGCCTCTTCTGGTCATCGGCTGTTACGGTTGATCTGAAGAGTTTTAACTCTAATCATATTGATGCGATTGTGACTCACAATGACGGAGGAGTACAGCCATGGAGGTTCACAGGCTTTTATGGGGAACCGAGAAGAGAAGAACGCCACCATAGCTGGACGCTGTTGCGAAGGTTGCATGCACTCCGAAGCTATCCGTGGCTATGTATGGGGGATTACAATGAAACTTTATTCGCCTCGGAACACTTCAGTGAGACCGGGAAAGAGGAATGGCAAATGAATCCTTTTCGGGAAGTGATAGATGATTGTGATCTGTTTGATCTTGGCTATTCTGGCTTGCCATATACATGGGATAATCGCCAAGAAGGGAGAACCAATGTAAAAGCAAGACTGGATAGAGCCCTTGGTAACCAAGCCCTGTCCCAGTTATTTTCTGTGATCAAAGTGCGCCATGCCAGTGTTGTTGAGTCTGACCATAGTCTGGTAGTGACTGAGATGAGCCAGCGTTCAACGTAATGGAAGACACCGCGTAATTTTAAATACGAGAACGTGTGGCAGACCCATGCAGATTATGATCGGGTGTTGGCTGATCTGTGGAAGTCGAGCTCTGCGGGAGAGCGGGAAAGTGGATTGCTGACCAAGTTAAGCCATACACAACAGGGGCTGCAGTCCTGGGGTGCTAGAACTTTCGGCAATTTTAAAAAGAAATTGGCTGAACTGCGCAAGAACTTAGAGAGAGTGCGCCGTGGTTCGTTGGGGCGAGGCCCATCCCAAGAGGAACGGCGCCTGAGTGAGAGAATTAAAAAGGTCTTGCTACAGGAGGAGATTTGGGTAAAACAACGTTCCCGTGTGCTGTGGCTGAAGGCCGGAGATCGTAATACGGGGTTTTTCCATGGCCGGATTGCTCAGAGGAAGAGGATGAACAAGGTAACCGTACTGGTACGTAGTGACGGATCGAGCTGTGATGATGAGGAGGCGATTAATAGTGAGGTACAGGGGTTCTATAACAATCTGTACACTTCACAAGGTGAACCTGCCATGGACCATTTGTTGTCTTTGGTCCCTGAAAAGCTGAATGATTTGGCTAGGGAGTCCATGCAGGAGGAGTACGCTGAGGAGGAAATTAGAAGGGCTCTGTTTCAGATGCACCCATCTAAAGCTCCAGGCATAGATGGTTTTACCGCAGGCTTTTTCCAGCGCCACTGGGATATAGTCAGGGAGGATGTAGTCCGAGATGTATTGGGAGTTTTGAATGGCGGGAGATGGCTACCTGATATGAACAACACTGTTATAGTTCTCATTCCGAAGGTACGGCACCCCCAATCCATTAAGCAATTCAGACCGATCTCTTTATGCAATGTTATCTATAAAATATGTGCAAAGGTTGTTGCAAATCGAATGAGACCGTGGCTGGAGGAGGTAATAAGCAAGGAGCAAAGTGCGTTTGTCCCGGGTCGCCTCATAACGGACAATGCATTAGTTGCCTTTGAGTGTGTACATACGATGAAACGGAACAAGAGAGGAAAGAAAGGTCTCTGTGCGGTTAAATTAGATATGATGAAGGCCTATGATCGGGTGGAATGGCCCTTCCTGGAAGCTATGTTGCTAAAACTCGGGTTTCCAGGAAGAATGGTGCCGCTGATTATGAGGTTTGTCAGATCGGTCTACTTCTCGATTAAGCTGAATGGTGAGCTTTTACCACAATTCATGCCAACGAGGGGGCTCAGACAAGGGGACCCAATGTCACCATACCTGTTTTTGTTGTGTTCTGAAGGTTTTTCGATCCTATTAAATCACTTTCAAATGGGCCCGATTGATAGAGGAATTCGGGTGTGTCACAGAGCACCGTGGATTACTCACTTACTATTTGCTGATGATAGCCTTATCTTCATCAATGCAACAATGTCAAGTGCTAGGAATTTGAATGAGATCCTCCATATCTACAATGAGGCATCGGGGCAGCTGGTTAACAGGGAGAAGAGCTCGATCTTCTTCACTCCTAGTACAGGTGAGGCTCAGAAGGAAGCTGTGAAACATGAACTGGATATCCTCGTAGAAGCTTTTAGTGAGAGGTATCTAGGATTACCAACGGCTGTGGGCCGGTTAACGAGTGGTGAGTTTGAATTTATTGCAGAAGGAATGCGTAAGAGTATGAATGGCTGTGCCAAGATGTTATCTTACCCTGGCAAGGAGGTTTGGCTAAAATCAGTGGTACAAGCTAAATCGACTTATTGCATGAGTATTTTTCAGCTATCCAAAGGCACATGCAAAAAATTCACCTCTCTGTCATCTAAGTTCTGGTGGAGTGGTAGTCTGGATAAGAGATCAATGCATTGGATAGCATGGGATAAGATGTCTATACCTAAGGGACGAGGCGGAATGGGCTTCCGTGACTTTCAGATGTTTAACATAGCTCTCTTGGGAAAGCAAGGATGGCGACTGATGACAGTACCGAATTCACTGTGTTCACAGGTACTCCGCAGTCGCTATTTTCACGATAAAGAATTCATGACAGCAACAGTACCAAGGACCGCCTCGAGGACGTGGCGCTCGATCATAGCGGACAGAGATGCGCTTCGGACTGGTTTGCTCAAAAGAATTGGTTCAGGTAGCTCGGTCTCCATATGGGATGACAACTGGCTGCCTGGAACCCACCATATGCGACCTTTAGGCAGAAAAGAGGAAGGCATGGCTGAGAGGGTGAGTGAGTTGATCGATCACAACATACACACCTGGGATTTGGAGGAGTTGGAGAAGAATCTCTTTCCGATAGATATAGAATTAGTTCGGCATATCCCTCTTAGAAATACTGAGGGTGATGACTGGCTGGCATGGGCACTTGAAAAATCCGGAGTTTATTCGGTAAAATCTGCTTACCGTGCCATGATGGCCCAGAGCATGATCGGAGATGAGGCGTCGTCGTCCGAGGGTGGAAGACCAGTATGGAAGAAGTTATGGAGGCTTGCAGTGGTACCTAAGGTTCGCACATTTTGGTGGAGAGTTCTACGAGGCATAGTGCCATCTTACTCGGCTCTCACTCGGCGGCATGTCAAAGAAGAAGCGACCTGTGGCATATGCAAAGCAGCTCCGGAAACATTGCTTCATGCATTGTTTGAATGTTCTCATGCTAGACATTTTTTGCTAGCAGCGAAAGAAGTTTTTTCTCTTCAATTACCCAGGCTTCACCCAGAGTCTTGGGCAGCGGATATCTTATGTGAAGATTGGTTCTCGTCGACTGAACAAGCACAACTCATTTCTGTTTTGGCGGCAATATGGGATTCTAGAAACAAGCTAGTACATGGGAAGGTGGGATATGATCCGGGCAAATGTGTGGAAGGTATTAAACAGGATCTCCTTGAGATTGTGGTCCCAAAAGTGGTGGCGAGGAAGGGAGCACCAAAACCAGTCTGCAAGTGGATTGCGCCAGTGGGAGAGGTGGTTAAACTGAACTCTGATGGTGCCATTTGTGAGACAAAAAGGAGAGGTGGAAGTGGAGGTGTGGCAAGGGACGCTCTGGGTTTCAGAGGTGCGTGGGCAAAGGTTTATGATGGTGTCCATGATCCTTTCGTGGTAGAGGCACTAGCTCTGCGGGACGCCGTCACCTTTGCGCAAGGAAGAGGCTTCTAGAGAGTTGCTTTTGAAACAGATTGCCAGGAGCTGGTCCGGTGTTGGAGGGCTCGCAGCACGGAGAGGTCGCTAGTGGCCACTATCCTTGACGAAATAAATACTTCTAAAGATAGTTTTATTAGTTTCTCGTTGGCTTTCCAGGGTCGAGAGGGCAATAAAGTTGCTCATGCCTGTGCAAGGCTGGCTTGTGCCAGCAATGTCACGCAAGAGTGGATGGGAGTGTGCCCAGAATTCCTACTAGACAGCATTCTTGCTGACTGTAATTCTATGATGTTGAGTTAATAAAGTTGGTTGTTCTCCAAAAAAAAACTTGAGGAACTGCAATGCGTCCTTCGAAGAACACAATTCCCTTGTCATCAACTGAGAAGGAATTAAATTTCTCCTTGCCTTCTTTGATGTGTTCTACCATCATCTTGATTTCAGCATCACGGAGTTGTTCAGAACGAATCTTGTCCTCGAGAGTTGGACTGGCTGTCAAGTTTGCAAGATAGCCTTGAGGAACAAGACCAAGGTTCAGCTTCTGGAATTCTTCATGAAGAGGAGGTTGGCTTTCCATGATCATGAGATTATTGCAATACGACTTGCGACTGAGAGCATCGGCCATAACATTAGCCTTGCCTAGAGTGTAAGAAATGGTAAGATCAAAGTCTTTAATCTTTTCAATCCATCTCCTTTGCCTGAGGTTTAGATCTGGTTGAGTGAAGATGTACTTCAGACTCTTATGATCGGAAAAGATTTCAGTGCGATTACCCAACAAGTATTGTCTCCACTTCTTGAGGGCAAACACAACTGTTGCAAGTTCAAGGTCATGAGTGGTATAATTGAGCTCATGTGCGTTCAACTGACGTGAAGCATAAGCCACAACTTGACGTTCTTGCATAAGAACTGCACCTAGACCTTGGAGAGAAGCGTCACAGAATATTTGGAAAGGTTTGGAAGGATCTGGGCCAACCAGAACTGGTGTAGAAGTGAGCTTAGTCTTCAGGAGATTGAAACTTTCATCACATTGTGGAGACCAGACGAACTTCTTGTCCTTCTTTGTGAGGTGAGTGAGAGGTTTGGCAATCCTGGAGAAGTTTGGGACGAAACGATGGCAATAGCTAGCCAAGCCAAGAAAACTTCTTACTTGCTTCACCGTCTTTGGAGGTTTCCAATCAACAATTGCCTTAACCTTTTCTGGATCAATGGCTATGCCCCTTGGCAGAGATGACATGACCAAGGTAAGCAACTTTTGAAATCCAGAACTCACATTTGGAGAATTTGGCATAGAGACGATGCTCGCGAAGCTTCATGAGAGTGAGACGAAGAAGTTCTTCATGCTCTTCCTCGGATTTTGAGTAGACAAGAATGTCATCAAGATATACCACAACGAACTTGTCGAGGTATTCATGGAAGACAGAATTCATGAGTCGAGAGAATGTCGCCGGTGCATTGGTGAGACCAAAGGACATGACGGTGAATTCATATAGACCGTAGCGAGTGGTGAAGGCTATCTTTGGAATATCCTCTTTTCTGATCTTTATCTGATGGTAACCCATTCTCAAGTCCAACTTGGAGAATATTGAGGCTCCAGCAAGTTGATCAAAAAGATCATCGATGCGAGGAATTGGATACTTGTTTTTGATGGTTTTCTCGTTAAGAGGACGATAGTCAACAACGAGTCTCTTTGTGTGATCCTTCTTCGCAATGAACAGAGTTGGGCAACCCCAAGCCGAGGAACTAGGTTGAATGTAACCTTTCTCCATGTACATATCAATTTGCTCCTTCAACAACTTCAGCTCGGGAGTTCCTATCTTGTAAGGATGCTTAGAGATTGGAGCAGTACCTGGTTCAAGCTCGATCACGAACTCAACTGCTCTGTCCGGAGGCATTCCCGACAACTCTTTTGGAAAGACGTCAGGGAAGTCGCAAACCACCGGAACATTTTCAAGTGAAGGTAGAGGTTTTGCATCGAGGTTGCACAGCTGAAAGGAACTTGATTCATTTGGAGAATAGATTATCTGGCCCGAAGGGTGGAACAGAGTTATTGACTTTTGAGCACAGTCAATCCTTGCTTTATTAGCTTTCAGCCAATCCATACCAAGAATGACATCAATGTCAGAACTTCCCAGCAACATGAGAGAAGCAAGGAAGATGTGGCCTCCAATTAGGATTTAATTGTCCTTACTTATCTTGGAAGTCAACATTTGAGATCCCGGGGAGTGAACAGTGATTTGATTGCTTAGTGGAACCACAATTAGGTTGTTTGTTGCGCCAAAGGTTTTTGACACAAAAGAATGCGATGCTCCGGTATCAAACAACACTTTAGCTGGAAAAGAGTTTACGGGTAATATACCGAGAACGACGTCAGGAGCTTCCTCAGCTTTGTCGATCTTGACATGATTCACCCTTGCGGTCCTCCCGACAGGCCTGTTGTTGGAGTTGAAGGCCTTAGGCGGGGGAGCGTGCACCATTGCCGGGTTTGTGTTGGGACGAGGTGGTGGTGGAGGTAGCTGCCTCTGCGTGCACTTGTCAGCGTAGTGCCCCGTCTGCTTGCACTTGTAGCAAGTGACGACACGAGGAGGCCCTGGCCTTGGCTGCCCCATCGAAGCCCTTTGATCATGCATCTGAGCAGGGTTGGGTGGGCGGGGAGCGAAGCCTGGAGAAGCTTGGGCATATGGAGCCCGAGTGACAGCACCATTTGGTACCCAGATGCGGCGCTTCTGCGTAGGGGTGGTCATGTTGGAGGAGGAACCACCCTCACGCGAGTGCTTGCGAGACTCCTCGAACGCCTTGCGCCCATTCTCTTCATTGAGCGCGGTGTTAACGAGATCCTCGAAGCTGTTGGCCTTGACGTTTGTGAGGGCATACTTGAGTTCCGGGTTAAAACCTCTACGGAACCTTGCCATCTTCTTAGCTTCAGTGGACACCTCATCACCAGCGTAACGAGCGAGGCGATTGAACTCACTCTGATAGCCGATGACGTCCAACTTGCCCTGCTTGAGTGAGCAAAACTCTTCACGCATCCTTTCCATGAGACCATCTGGAATGTGGTGCTTCAGGAAGGCTTCCTTGAAACAACCCCACGTGATTGGAAAGCCAGCTCTCATGGCCTGGTAGTTTTCCCACCAAGTAGCTGCCTGGCCCTTCAGCAGATAGGAGGCATACTTGACCTTGTCTTCCTCAGCAACGTGAGCAATCTCCAGAGCTTTAGCTATCTCACGGATCCAGTCATCAGCGTCCAGAGGCTCGCGTGTGGCCACGAAAGCTCTCGGACCCAGACTGAGGAACTCCTTGATGCTGACTCGTGGAGCCGTCTGGTTGTTGTGCTGATTAGTCTGAAACTGGGCCATCTGTGCCATGACTTGGGTCATCTGAGTCAACAGCTCCGTGATTGGCGGTGGCTCAGGCGGGTTGTTCCTTGTTGGCGGCATCCTGAATGGGAATGCATTTTAGCACAACAATAGAAAAGGATAGACTTGGAAACCGAAAGAGAGATTATTCCGACGCATGAATAGATAATCAACAGGTACATCATCCCATGTTCAAATACATCAGAATATCCAACACACCATAAATTGTTCGAATGCCAAAGGATAACTAAACATAGCTAAGAATGGATACATCGGTACTCCCATGCTCATCACGCAGGACGGCGGCTAGGAGTACGGAGAGAGGTACGGTGAGGAGCACGCCCACGAAAGTAGGTAGAACGACGATCCACGTAGATCTGACGTGGTCTGAGAGCGACTCTAGGTGTGGTGAAGTACATAGCGTCAACTCCCTGTGCTCCAAAGCGTGGAATCCCAGTGTAACCAGCACCAAGTTTGAGGAGTGGACCTCTGATCGGCTCGTAACCTCCAGCATCTGGCAGACGACGACCAACTGGCTGATCGAAACATGCAAAGCGCTCGTCTCCAACAAAGTCTGTGGTGTAAGTCGCCAGACGAGTCAAAGCAAGGTAGAGCTGCTCTCTGACTGAAGCCAACTCCTGAGATAGTGTGCTGGCAACTGCGTCACTGTGCCTCACAAACTGAGCGGTGGTGTGCAGCCTGGAGTTATCATGCTCGTAGACATCCAAGTTGTCGTATAGAGTGAAGTGAGCTCCCTCCGAAGTGATGTAACCACGGGGGATGTGGCGATAGATAGAATCGTCAAATCCCCAGTAGTCCGCACGAAGGACGGTGAGACTCACATAAGGTGCCTGCTGCACAGCCATATCCACTGTGGAACCTACTGCGTCGTAGCGGTGGACTACGCTCATGCCATCATCTGACAGAATGTAGACGATAGCCTGGTAGTAGGTCTGGTCAAACTCTCGCTGCCGCTCGTAGACCTGGTACTCTGGTGCCCAACGGAACCCCAGAAAAGTGACCATGTCTCTCAGCATCTCCGGATAACCGGCAGTGCTCTCGCAACGAGTCATACGAACCACCTGCGGGTAGAACCTGAGATCCATCTGCAGATGACCGGGGAAGTTTTGATTAGACGCCGGTAGAAGAACTGAAGTGGCAAGCAACAACAAGGTTTCAACGGACGAAAAGGATGTTGAGAAGAACAGGATATTGAAGCAACATTGGGGAAACACGAGACCAAACACTCCTGAGGTACTACGGAAAACCCATCCGGGCTTCTAAAGGATAAGTATCTACTGCTTAAGGAATAGAGGATCTGCTTCCGGGGCTTACACGCCTCCGTTCTCAATCATGAGTAGGCAACATGATAAATCATGTCACAACCACCTCCATTCCTATGGTCTAGTAGATATAACTATCCTAGAGAAACCAGGATACGTGAAATCCTAACTTGAAAGTTTAGATGAGAAGGGAAAACAACGTTGCACTTCCTTACCAGAAAAAGGGAGGGTGGGTGGGGAAAGAAATAAAAGAACAGAATTCCTACTCTCACGTTTCATTTTTCCTATATAGCTACAAAATAGTTTCTAGACTCAACTGCGACCAGTAAAAGGGATCCTACAGCGAGACAGGCTCTGATACCATTTGTCGCACCCGGACTTCTAGAGGATACTCATAGCCCGCTGAACAGTAGATAAATGGCTTACGGGGCATACCGGCACCCGCATCTCAATATGAGCAGGCCAACACGTGAACGTGTGACAACCATTCCCTACTATCCATCGTCTGCGTAAACCATCCCATAGAAATCCGACTACTTCCATTGACGTACTTCAAAACATACACACATGGTACATCAATGGCATTTGAACAAGTGATATCACAACAAATCTCTAAGACACAAAGAAATAGAAATAAGTTGCAAATAGCTCTCACTAGAGCAGAGATAGCAAATACAATCATCCAGAGGAAACATGTCCCAACAATTCATCATTACATCACAGCGGAAGCATCCAAAATGTCTAGGTACAGACAAGATCCAAATAGGCCTAAGAGGCCGGAAACGAAAAGACGGAGCCCAACCACGCTGTCTCGGATCCTGCCCGGGTCCGCTATCTACTCATCAGCAGCCTCGTCATACTCCACGTAGTAGCCACCATGGGGATCCTCGGAAACGTAGTCTGCAGAACACGCAGCCCCAAAGGGGTCAGTACAGACGAGTACTGGCAAGCAAGATGCACAAGATACCAAAGTGTACCCGGCAACACCAAGTACAGATGCTTTGGGTTCAACGGAAGATAGGTGATACAAAAGTGCGGCAGCGGGCTGCCTAACCAACTACAGAGACACGCTACAACCTCCGGCTACCAGAAAGGGATAAGATAGCGCATCGGAACCAACTACCACTATCCTCAAACAAACCCATCCTGGATCTCGCCCCTTATCCAAAGAAGCAATCTGAGGATAACTCACACAGTTGGATTAGTGAAGGTTCCAGTTATTGTGTCAATAAGACTATTACTAGTCAAGTTATCATTAGTTAGATGTATGTTGTCTAATCCTTGTTAGCCAGCCCTATCACCAAGTCATCCATAACCGCGGACAACACGGCTTCTCGAGAAGATTTAACCCTGCAGGGATGCACCAATTTGGCCGTACACGTAAGAATACCCCGCTAGACGGGGATCAAACCCACCAAGCGAGGCACTCAACACAACCCAACTCTTCTTCGCATCAAGCCCAAAGAACCCCGTGCAAATGAGCGCACGGCTAATCAAGCCCCACGAAGAAAAGGGGACCCTCATAGCACTCTAATTACGTGTCTCCCTAAATTCCGACTACAAAAGTTTCCACCCTGGCCTCGGGTTCGTACCTGCATATGCGTGCGGCAAATGGAAAACCCGAACTAAATGAGGCGATTTGGACGAGATGTGAATCGAATCAAATTGAGGGGGCGCCCATACACGCTTCCCACATGCGGTTAGCGCGCTCATCATGGATCTAGAGGACAAGAACTTTTCCTGAGTTCGACACTAGCAGGCCTCAAAACCATACTCGGCCTCCTGCCGGTGCCTTATCATCAAATTAGCATTACCTCATACATTAACAGGTTGTTGTTTAAACATCGAGCCCCCAGAACATAATAGATATGGTAACAGAAAGTAACGGACAACAGACTCGAGCATAAACAAACCTAAGGATGCTAGTAAGACACAGGCAACAAGCAACAGGGTATAGGTGTGGAGGAAAGGCTATATCAGGGTTACATGATAACATGTGATAGGATCGGACCCCAAGCAACGAATCTTAAGGCTAGCAGATTAGACAACGGAAAGTATCGATATCCAGTGTGGAAAGGACACAATGGTTTTGGTGAGTGAATACTTGCCTGCAAACTCAGTAGCCTGGTACTGGGCTAACTCCTCATAAGTAGTGTCGTAAACCTCGTCTGTCAAAGCGTCGTCGTCTATTCGAGAAGAAGCAAACAAACAACGCAGAGAGACAAACAATAAATAACATGTCATAATGCACAATCATGGGATGATGCATGACAATTTAATTGATGCATCAAAATAAGCTAGTTGGCATGGTAACATAATTAAATGGACCCATATGCAATTTGGATTGCATATGGAAAGCCCATGAATTAACGTTGTATTAAATGATCTACAAATAACCAACATGTGAAAGTGGATTAGCATGATGCATGGATGAGGAAAACAAAAAGAAAACAACAATAGATTCAATTTGAAAAGGTGTTTACCAAGTTTGAAATTTTTCTTTATCAAGTTATGAAACTTTGGCTTCTTAAAGGAGTTACACAAGCATTTGTTGTTTTCACCAATTTTAATTGTTCAAAATAAATAACAAAATGCATATTTGGAAAGAACACAAAATTTTAGGTGGAATACATGTTTCATTTGTTGAAAAAGGAATTATAATGAATTACTTATGAATTAAACAAGTTTAAACAAGATTTAAATGAATTTAATTCAAGTTGGAATTTATCTGAATTTTTATTTGTTCAAAACATTTAATAAAATTCATATTTGGAAATATTATACTTTTCTGGTTTGAAAACATATTTTATATGTTCAAAAAGAATTTAATTTGACCAAGTTATGAATTTAGCAATTTTTAAATGATTTAAACAAGGTTTAAATTATTTAACCCATTTTAATTATTCAAAACATGAAACAAAGTTTATATTTGAAATGGTGGTTTAATTTGGCATAGAAAACATATTTTATATGTGGCATTTAAATTAAATTTGAATTAGTTATGAATTTAACCAAATTTGAAATGAGTTGTTTGAATTTGAAATTTGAAAACATTTGAAATGTTCAAAACAGAAAACAAATGACTTAAACATGTAGGGAATTAAATTTGGTTCAGAATACATATTTTATTTATATTATTTGGATTTGAAATTCAAAAGTTATTTGTATTTTGAAACCAGGGACTATTCTGTAAATAATAGGGACTGAAACTTAAAAAGAAAAAAAAGGCCAGAACGATTTACACCTCGCAGTGCCTAGCCTGGGCCGCTGACAGCGGGCCCTAGGCCACGGTGGCAGTGTGTGTGTGCGCGTGGATGCACGCGTCGCTGACAGGGAGGCCCCACTTGTCAGCGAACGGTGCAAAAGTGTGGGATTTCATCCCGCGGGGGCGGGGATCGAACCCTGGCGTCGTGTGCGTGCGCGCAGTGCTGTGCCACTGCGGTACTGATTCGTTTTTGTAATAGGAGGGGGACTTGGGGGTTTTGTGGTTCAGTTTCGCTCTCTGACGAAACTGAATTTCTTCAGTAAACTGAACCACGACAGAGGCCGCCGGTGGCTAGCGTTGCGAGCTGCTGCTGCGTGCGCGTGTGCGTAAGGGAGGTGTGCGTGCTCGTGCAGGTGATGCGCGGGAGCAGAGAGGGAAAGGGGAGGAGGGAGATGCTGTGCTCACCGGGAGGGAGGAAGAAGGGCTCGGTGCGAGGCAGTGGACGACGGCGACAATCCGGGAGCTTCCAGCCCTCGCTGCGGTGTCGAGGAGGAAGAGGGGAGCACGGGGAACTCGTTCCCGTGCTCAACCTGCGCGGAGGCTAGCCATAGCGGCGGCGATCACCGGAGATTCAGTTGCGGTGGTGCGGTGGAGGTTGCAGAGAGACAGAGAGAGACGAGCGGAGGTGGAAGGAGGGGAAAATGGCGGCGCGGTGGGAGAGAGAGGTGGAGGAGGAACTAGGGCAGAGGGGGAGCTCGGGGTGAGCTTAAAAGGATGACGGGGAGCGCGCGCAGCCGTCTGCTCCGCCGTACTGTCGACGTGGGCAGAGGCGATGGACGCCGTACAGGGGGACGAAGAGGTAAGGGGCTGGTGGGCTGGGCCTGCTGCCTCCCCAGCCCGCGTTTCCTTTTTATTTTTTCTTTCTGTTTGTTTTTTTTTGCTGAAAAGGAAAAGGGAGAAAAAGGAAGGGTTTTAGGGTTAGAAAAATTTAGGAAAATTTGTATAGGTTATTTATTGTAACAGCACCAATTTGCAAACTTTTGGTTTTCAAATATTTCAAATTAGTTGCTGTTTGTATTTTAGTTGAATTTTGAATGAAATTTGAATTAATTGAATAATTGAAAAGAACAATTTAATAGTTTGAACTTTCTAGTTTATTGGAAACAATTTGATGTTTTTATTTGAATATTTTTATTTGAAAAAAATGTAACAGAACAAGTATGAACAAGAATTTGAAAATTGGTTTGAAATTCATATGGAAAACAAGGGAAAACAATTGGAAAACAAATGCAAGCTTATGATGACATGATGCAAAACATAATTTAACAAAAAGCAAACATTCTAAAGGTTGTTTTTCATACTTGGGATGTTACAGCGTCGGAGGAGTGCCGGTCCCTCCTGTTCCTCAAGGTATGGCGTGTCGGACGGCCATCACGAACCACTATTACCACGATCTCACGCCGGAGCAGCGGAGGAATCCCAGTTGGAATCCCGACTACCGCCCTACTTGGGACGCCTTCTTCATTAATCGGCGTGAGAGTGCGCTCGTCAGGTACGAGGAGAACGGTCCACCTCCTTTGAACTTTAACGAGGCCGGCCGTCAGCTGTGGTGTGGTGGCGGACGGACTCTTCAGAGCGTCATGAACTACCTCAGGGCCGGCGATAACCCCCGCATACGCTACCCTCACGCCCAGTCCTGGGGTCGTGATCCTCCGAGGGAGTCCAGAGCACCGTCCGACGATAGTGACGACAACGGCGGCGACTACGACAACTACGAGTCGGAGTACTATAGGCCTAGGCATGAGTATGAATAGCAGATCAGATCCATTCTTACCATTATGTACTGCCTTGTTTATCTAGATCTATGCTCTCTGTTTAGCTTTAGATCCACTCTTGCCATTATGTACTGTCTTGTTTATCTATCCAGATGTACCGGCCTCCTCCCTAATGTTAGCTCTTGTGAGTCGTTGGATCAGCGGTGTGTTTCTTTCTAGCGAACACCAATCAGGAAGAATCACACGGAAAACAGAAAACAGAAAGCAGAAAACTGACGCGCTAGCGCGCCGCAGTTCTCCAGAATACAAATACTTTTATTAAAAACAGAAAACAGACGAACACTACTCCTCGTCGTCGTCGTCGGGGAACTCGTCGGTGACTTCCTCCTGGTCGTCGTCGTATGCGAACTCGTCGGTGACCTCCTCTTCATCGTCGGAGGTGCACGATATTATGTCCGAGATAGGCCCCCACCTTGGATCGTTGGAGGCCCAGACTTCGCCGGCGTGGTCGGCCCGGCAGAGCTCTTGCAGCGTCTTCATCCTCGCCTCCCGGGCGGCCTCTAACACGAGGTTGCGTTCGAGGCGGCGCTCTGCCCGCTCGGCTGAGCGGGTCTACGAGAGCTCCTCGTCGGCGCGCTGCTCCTCCGAATTGTTCCGGTAATACTCGCGAACGACACGCTCGTCCCTGGCATCGACTAGGCCCTGAAGCGCGCGGTGGCGGAGGTGGCGGTGGTCGGCGGCGGTGACGATCTGTGGCGTCGGCGCCCTGGCCTCCGCTTCCCAGCGGGTCTGGTAGTCGTTGAAATTCATCAGCGACTGCGGGCGGTTGAGGCGCCAGGTTGCCGCGTCCCAGGCGCGGGCGGCCTCCGCCGCCGTCGCAAAGGAGCCTAGGGGGATGCGGTCGTCCCCGTAGCGGATCTCCGCGTTGAACATTCTGTTTGGCCGCGCTCGGACGCCGGTGGTGTTGTTCCTCCTCGGAAGCATGGCGGCGGCGCGGCGGTGCGTGGATATGAGAGAGGGAGAGGAGTGGACGCGTGGAGAGGAGAAGATGCTCGAGGAGCGGCATTTTATACCGCGCGCTCGCGGCCACGCGGCACAACTCCCGCGCCTCACTTTTCATAGTAAGAATAATTATTATTTTTAAACAGAAAATGTATTTGAAATTTTTACGCAATTTTAAACACTTTTCATATTGAATGGTTCTTCAAATTTGAAACCATTCATAAACTAGGGTTTTTGAATTGTTTGAAAATTCAAAAATTGTTTCTAGTTTAAATAGTTATAATAATTAATTTTTAAAACAGAAAATGTATTCAAAATGTTTACGCAATTTTAAACACTTTTCATACTAAAAGTTTCTCCAAATTCGAAACCATTCATAAACTAGGTTTTCTAAAATGTTTGAACAATCAAAAATTGTTACTAGTTTAAATAGTTAGAATAATTAATTTTTAAGACAGAAAATGTATTTGAAATGTTTACACAATTTTAAACACTTTTCATATTGAAAGTTTCTCCAAATTCAAAACCATTTGAAATCTATTTGAAAAAATATTTGAAACGTGGCAGGGGAAAAAATGGCTGCAGGGGCAAAAAATGAAATTTGTGGTCTTTTACCCCGGTTGGTGCCACCAACCGGGGCAAAAGGGGGGAGGTGCGGGGTAAAAGATACCCTTTTTCCCCGGTTGATGTTACCAACCAGAGCAAAAGGCCTCCCACTATATAACACCGAGCGGTTGCTCCGCCCGGGGTAAACCCCCGCAGAACGACGAAGTCCCAGACGACGCATAAATCACCACATCGCCGTCAGGCTGCCGGATTTCTGCGCCGTCGGACACACCGCGCCGCTCCGTTCGAAGTTTCCGGCGTGCGCGCCACCGCGCCCTCCCCCTCGCCCCCGAGCCCGCACCCGCGCCTAGTACTGCTCACCGCGGTGCTCCTCGGCCCCGTACTGCTCGTCGCCGTTCGACTCGCGCCCGTGCCCTCGCCGCCGTTCGACTCGCGCGAGATCAATTTTTTTAGTAAATTTAGTATTAGTTTTACTCTTAATGCTATTTTAGTTTTAGTTCTTTTTAGTTTTAGTTTTAGTATTATTTTTTTTTAGTTTTATTATTAGTTTTTAGTATTAATCTTTTTTACTATTAGTATTTTTAGCGTTTGTTTTTTTACCGTTAGCTGTTAATAGTTGTTATTACTTGTTAATTTTTGTTAATACTATTTTTCATCATTAGTTGTTAGTTGTTATTAGTTGATAGTACTCCGACTAGTAGTCGTCGTAGTCGCCGCCGCCGTCGTCACTACCGTCGGACGGTGCTCTGAACTCCCTCGGAGGATCAGTGCGCCTGGACTGGGTCTGAGGGTAGCACCATTTTGTGCCGTTTAACAGGTACTGTAGGCAGTGGTGATCCGGGGAAAGGATGAAGATGAGGGTTTCAGTTAGAAATAAGGTACGTCACGTATGTTAGTGAGATCAGAACAGAGTTGCACCATTTGGTACATATACGTAATGGTGATATTTTTCATAGCCCCGTCCGGGGTTATGAAGAATTTCCCCATTATGTATGTGCACGAAATGGTCCAACTTTGTTCGGTCTCACAAACACTTACGTCTGTGATTTTGTTTAATTTCAACAAAGTTCAGAACCCTTTGTCTTCATCCTTCCCCGTATCTCCATCACATATACTACCTCATAACAAGCACAAAATATGAAGGGCCAACTTGATTTCGGAGAATGCCGGAAGTAATGTGTTCCTTTGTGTTTATCTTTCATCGCATGTATACCACCGCCTGTAGTACCTCTTAACAGGAACAAGATGCAATATTGTTTTGACTAGTATACTGTTGTGATGATTGTGTAGTGGAATATTACTTGTTCAAGAGAATTTGTAACTTACTAAACTATTTTATCTTCCATTTGTATTAGTTGAGCTATGGACGGCAGAGAGGGTGAAGAACATGTGTTCGCGATAATAGAAGAAAGTACACTCCCCGGTGGACCCAATGACGGTGGAGGTGAATACGACGGCTCGCAGTACCTGAATGAATCAGGTCAGGGAATGGAGGAAGAAGAGCAATTGCAAGGACTGGATGAGGAACCGGAGAAAAGCAGTGATGAACAAGCCTTAGTGAAGGCCGTGCAAGCTACTGCATCGACATCGTCTACCAAGAGGTCGAAACGAGGCCCGGCTCAAGAGATGAGCTCGAAAGTGCATCTGCTAATCGAGCAAGTCTATCGATCCGGCGAACCTGCTTGGCCCATCAAGACAGCAACTAAGTTTACAAGCCAATGTGGATTTATTGTCAGGGACATGATCCCGATAAGTGTTGAAGAATGGAATGAGCCAGTAAAGGAACAAGACGGTCCTGGCAGTCTAGCAGTTTCTTTTGTCTCAGACCGGTCGAAACAAGCTATGTTCGACAAGCTCATGAACCATTTCAGTCTCCCAGAATGTGATACCGCCAAGACACAAAAGGCAATGCGCGACACAGTGATGCACTGGTCTCTGAAGAAGATGGCCGAGGCTTTCAATGCCTACAAGAAAAGATTATGGAAGGAGTATCAGAAGAAAAAAGAGTCCCAAAATTCGAGGGGCCGTTTGAGAAGCAGAAGGCACACTGGCCAGCATTTCTGGCGTACAAGGAATCAGAAAAGGGGAAGAGAAGGTCAGCCAAGAATGCGGCAAATGCGACGAGGAAAGTATATCACCATAAGATGGGTTTAGGTGGCTACAGAGTTACAGTGCCTAAATTTGACAAACTCGAGGCACATCTGCGAGAGCAGGGGATCATTCCAGGTACACAGGATTTTCCGCGGAGGTCAAGGAATTGGTTGGTTGGGCATGGGGCGACGTTTGACGCAGAAGGGCACCTTATTATGACTGGAAAAAATAAAGGTCCCCTTTGCGGCACTTGAGGAAGTGTTCAAAGAGGTTAAAGAGGGAGAGTTCAAGCCAGATCGAGAGAATGACGAGCTTACAAAGGCCCTCAGGAATCCAGAACATGGCGGTTGAACACGAGGCAAATCACGATATCCGTGGTGCTTTGGCTTCAAGCCGGAAGATTGTGTCTATTCGTATAGAAGCCGAGAGAGAGGAAAGAAAAAGAAGGAGGCGCAGGTCGTAGAACGGGTTGGTGTCTTGGAAGCTGTAGTGATGAGGCAGCAAAAGCAGATTAATGAGCTTACTGCATGTCGCTCCCATGAGCAAGATAGTACATTCAACAAAACACACCCATCTCAACGCCGGAGCAGCGTGGCTTCAACGGAGGTACCGGCTAGCGCTGTAGTTATGATTGTTGATATCGCTGCACAGACGGAGGCCATGGGTGCAATCAAGGAGAAGACAAGTTGTGAGCTATACGTGTCCATCTCGAACGTATCCATCAAGGTGGCGGACAGCTACGCTTTACCTTGTGTACAGGGAGTGACCTGCCATGGTCGTCCGATCACAGATGGCTATGCTCGTGTCGGTGTGGATGATGTTCAACCGGATTGGAGGATACTGTGGCTTGACATCCCAAGAGGTGATGGGGTAGACACACTGGGAGAGGCGGTCAATTCCATCATTCAATGGAAAAAGAATAACATAGTGTTTCCGAGATGCAGTCCACCGCCACCACCGCCACCTACTTCCCCGAGACGCATTCCACCGCCAGCAGAAGCACATACTTCTCCGAGACGCAGTCCACCGACAGCAGAAGCACCTACTTCTCCGAGATGCAATCCACCGCCACCTACTTATCCGAGATGCAGTCCATCGCCACCTACTTCTCCGAGACGCAGTCTGACGGCTACATCATCGCCAGCACACGTCGACGCCATGGACGTCACCAGCCCGAGTCCGGCTGGATCTCTGATGCCTGAGCCGACTCCACAGCCCACTAAGTCCTATAAGCGGAAGGCTGCTGCCTCTAAGTCTTCCCCGAAGAACAAACATGCTCCGAAGAAGAAAGCCAAGCCGTCGTAAAAAAAGTTGGCTTACCATATGAATGACGAGGAGACCGACGAGTGGGTGACCGCGGACACGAAATGTCAGATGGCTGCGTCGGGAAAGAAAACCTCGGAGCCGCCAAAGGAACCAATAGATCCGGGTGTGAAGAAGCACTTCAAGAATTTGCTGGAGATGCCATCCCAAGTTCAGCTGAATCTGCCATCTGACTATGATCGCAGATTATTGATGACTTATAACAAAGTCAAGAAGACGGGGAAAACAATTCCCCACCTCAGGAAGCAGCCAAAACAATCACCCCCTCCCACGCTCAAGGTGCTGGACACTGCACAGACTCCCTCCAATCAAGTTGATCTGGAAGCAGCTGCGAGGTTTGCCAGAGAGTGTGATATATCACTTGACCAACTCCTAAGCCAATCCGGCAATTTCGAACCGGCTGAATTGACATGGAAATATGAGTTAGGGAAGTCTCTCGTCAGACCTGATCAGCTCAACTCTTTGACAACATTCAAGCGCCAACTACATACGTGGTATATCCAAACCGCAAAGGAGGGGCTAGACCAAGTCATGGTGAAAATTAGAGAAGAGGATTACTTCCGCGATGACTCGATCTGTATTGATTTTGAAGATCTTTTTTTCTTCTATAATCTAGATGCCCTCGACAAATCGCTCATCAGCACCTATTGTCTGTAAGTATCTACCTCAGCTAGTTCGATCATTGCTTATTATGTATATTATCCTCACTGCACGATATATATTATGCAGGATGAAGATTCGAGAATGTAATGGAAACGGTGGCATTGGGTTCATTGACCCATATGTCATCCATGATTACATTTTAGTGGAATACCCTGAAGCGACAGAGGATACCATCGTTATGTTTTTTGCGAAACAATTTCACTGTAGTGAAATACTATTTCCTTACAGACAAAAGTGAGTGTTACTGTGTTATGCATATTCCTTCACATTTCTATTTTGCTAAGTCGGTGTTAAGTGTAATTGATGAGTTATGCATGACTATGTATAGAAATGCATGTGCAGTTTTCACTGGATTCTTTTCAACATTCACGTTGACAACGGAGTAGTTGATCTCATGGATTCTATGGATAAAGGCCAAAAGGAGTACAAGCCCATTATTTCAATGCTCACA
The DNA here is from genome assembly GCA_028641055.1 of Alopecurus myosuroides. Classification (NCBI taxonomy): domain Eukaryota; kingdom Viridiplantae; phylum Streptophyta; class Magnoliopsida; order Poales; family Poaceae; genus Alopecurus; species Alopecurus myosuroides. The sequence continues at coordinate 719,783,132 of CM054057.1, read as the reverse complement.
AAGTAACTTCAATCGTTGTCGCACTACACCATCCCCTTTTGTTCAATCATTATCGTACGATGACCCATATATTCTTTTTTTTTATTTCCCGGACAGCGCTTGGAAGCGGTTCAGGAAGGAACAACCCGGTTTAATGGAGTTGGATATGAAATTCGACACACTCATTGTAAGTAGTACTTGCTACATTCACGCATCTATCTTTAATTCCTTGAGCATTATTTGATTCAATTCTATTTCTCGTAAAGTGCCCTCAGCAGCTACCTCTGCTCCTATAGCTTTTCTTCTTTCTTCATTAATTTTCCTCAGGCCCTGCTTCACTGGCCGGGACTTGGGATCAACATGTAAGCTGTGCTCCGCGAGTTCAGTCGGGATACCCGGCATGTCGCTAGGCGTCCATGCAAAAACATCCTGATTCTCACGGATAAAAACGATGAGCGCACCTTCCTCCTTGCTATCCAGGTTGGACCCTACGGCGAATTGCTTGGAAGAGTCGCCCTCAATGAAAGCCACCATCTTTGTGTCTTGGGCTGCTTTAAACTTAGCTCTCTCATCATCAGTATTTCGTTTTTTCAAAGCTGTTCGATCTTCCGGGTCTACCTGAGACCCGTAATACCTGAGTTCTTCCTTTGCACAGGCTTGTTCTGCGAGGGCCGCATCTCCCTCATCGCACTCTGCTGCCACAACCCTGTTCCCATGAATAGTGATGGTCCGTTTGGGATCCGGGATTTTCAACTGTAGGTAAACGTAACACGGTATTGCCATGAACTTGGCGTAAGCCGGCCTTCCAAACAGTGCATGGTAAGGACATTCTACTCTGTAATTATCCTTGGATTCTCCAAAAGTAACCTCCAGTGATATCTTTCCCTCAGGGCAGGCCGAATATCCTGGTACAATTCCGTGAAAAACCGTGGAGCTTTTCTGCAGCTGAGACTCCTTGAGCCCCATACGTAAAAAGGTCTCCCAATATAGGATATTGATACTGCTCCCGCCATCCATCAGAACCTTCTTTAGCTCATAGCCATTAACCTGCGGCGCTACCACCAAAGCTAGCACACCCGGATGTTCTATTGCTTCCGGGTGATCCCTTCTACTCCATGTTACTTCCTGATCTGACCTTCTCAGGTATCTTGGAACACCCGAAGAAACCGAGTTTACAGCTCTTTTGTGTATCTTCCTCTCCCTCTTGGAGGTCCTAGTGGTGTGAACATGATACTGTCCTAGATTCTTTGGGTTACTCGGAAAGCCCCCTGCACCACCCTGGTTATTACCCGCGTTACCAGCTCCTGCATTGCCTGCAGGGGGTGGACCGTTGCCCGGGTTTCTACCAGACCCGGCCCTCTTCCCCGGCCTGCACCTTGCAGCGCCTTCTCTATTTCCTCGTTTTTCCATCTTTGTAGATCCACGCATTGCTCCAATGAATGGTTAGCTGGCCTGCCATTCCTACTATGGTGTGGGCAAGGTATCTTGGAGGCTTCGATGTGGTTAGTCAGCCGTGGTGGCCCTTGATAATTGCTTCCTCCGTTGAAGTTCTCCGTTGAAGTTTCCGTCCGCTCTGGGCCTTGCAAACCCGACCTCAGTATTGTCGACTAACTCGGAGCCCCCTCATACGGACGTTTATGTTGGTTGTTTCCATTGCCACCATTGTTACCTCCATTGTTATTCGGTGCAGCCTTGTTGCCGGTTCTTCCATTATTGTTCACATTAGCTTTTCCCTTCTTATCCTCAACATCTTCCTCTGTGGTGTCGGTGGAGGCATGCTTATTGCACGCGTCCATCAGCTCCCCCATAGTAATTTCTGAAACATGCCTACTGGATTTCATGCGTACCAATTTTTGCACCAAGGGCGTATATCTGCATGTTTTTTCCATAGCTTGTATCGCATCCTTTGGCTGGATATCGGTGGAAGAGTGGAGTATCTCCATGACTCGGCGCACCCAGCTGCGTGCCGACTCTCCCTTTCTCTGCACACACCGATCCAAGTCGTCATTCGTGTATAATTTCCTGCAAGTTCCATGAAAATGCTTGACGAAAGCCGACTTAAGGTCACTCCACGAACTGATAGACCTCTCAGGCAGGTTATTGAACCATAGTTTGGCTGCCCCTTCAGACATCATAAGATACATAAATTTGGCCTGGAGCTTTTCTGAAGCGTTGCGAATATACATGGCCATCTCATAACTGCTTAACTAGGTGTCAGGATCCATGGTCGGCTCGTAGTTGACAACTTTACCAGGCTCTTTGAACTTGTCCGGATAAGACTCGGCCCTGATAGCGTCTGATAAGCATTTGGGTCCGGCTAAGTTGGTCAACACCGGCCTTATTCTTGAAACGTGTGAAACCTCCGCTGCTGCGGCGGGTGGCGTGCCAACTCCTGGACCTCGGACAGCAGACCCGGCCGCACGCCTTGCTCGAGAAATATCCACAATAGCCTGTGCCGCTGAGACCGCAGTAGCTTCTGGTCTAAGTGGAGGAGGCGGCATTTGCTGCTGCTCTGCTCTCCGTCGTGCTGAATTCGACTGAATATTCCTCGTATTGCCTTCCTCCGACTGATATACGGCGCCCCGTGCATGCCACTCCTATTGTCCGGGTAATTTACTTGCTGAGCCACCGCGGTGCATAACATCTCTATAGCCCGCTGGGTTTCTATTGCTTGAGGCGACTGTCCTAGTGGAATACGGTCGAGAGCTAAAATTGCGGCGTACACGTTGTCGATAGGGTTATTGAAGTGACCCGGCGGGGTGTGAAATCGTGATGGTGGTGGTTGCACTGTATTACCCCCGACCGCCCCAGCGGGTAACGCAGGTGACCCGACTGGCATGTTAGTCGGTTGACCCCCGAGCGCTGCTCCTGCATACCCAGTTCCTTGATTCACAATCGGGATCGGCTGGTCTTGAGGCGTAACAAATAACACGACCGGTTGTAGGGCTCCGCCTGTCGCAGGCAGTCTCGTCTGATGCCTCTGATTATATGCTCTAGTCGTTTGCGCCTGTATACGATCCTCTAACTCATCCAACTGACGTTGACGCACGGCCATCTGTAATTTCTCGACTTCTACATCTCTCCTCTGTTGTTCCGATGCTCGACGGGCCACATCCAAGTCTCTGGCTCGGGTCGCCACGTTCTCCGGGGTTATCACCGTTGCTAACACTGTGGGATCCAAGATCAAGTTGTTGTTGAACAGAGTCGGATTTGGTGGGTGCGACGTTCCCGCACCGGCTGTTCTGTTCGTTCTAAATCCGAACATGTTCCTGTGATGAGCAGTTTCGCCCATTTCGCTAGTGACGGACGTCTGTTCTCCATCGACCCGGGCTCCAGCCGGGTTTCCATTAACCAGAGTCTGTTGTTGGGCCAGCGCTTACACCGCACCAGCCGCGGCTACTGACACATCACTCTAATTCAGATTTATCGCAGGGGCTGTGTAGACCGCAACTCCGCGTGCAATGCCTGGTGAAGATTCATATTCTTCTTCCTCCCAGCTATCTTCTTCATACCGATCTTCGAGCAGGTGCAAGATAGAATCGGTGTCATCATCTCGAGTAACCCGGCCACGCGGGGTCCATGCCGGCTCCTCCGGTTGTTCCCTCTTCGTGGTGGGTGCTTTCTCCAGTTCTGCCGTGCCTACCGACTCTTCCCCATCCGATTGAACGCAGGTGGCAGCCCCTAACACAGAATCATACTCATTATTGTCAGAAATTAAATCAGACGTACGTACCATACCCACCAAGACGTTGACCCGGCCGATCGTGACGACAGATCCGGTTTCCAGCTGGTCCGACTCTGGCCCCCAGCCAAAATCATCGACGATCTTCTCTCCTTCAGGGTTGGTGATGATCTGGCAGATAACGAAGTACTTCATACTTTCCAGAGCTTCTCCCGTAATGTAAACACCTCTGGACGTAGGCCCCACGGTGGGCGCCAACTGTCGTGGGAAAGTCACGGCACATGTTACCGGAGGTAACTTAGGTTGGGGTAATTCGACTCTGGTGTTTGGGAGAGGGTTTAGCTCAGATTGGACACAAGATTTATCCTAGTTCAGCCTCTCCATCTGAGATAATAGCTTACATCTAGCTAGGATTATATTGATTGGTGATCTAGAGGCTCGGGCTGCAATGTCGCCGAGACTCCAATCTAGGGTTACAAGTACTTGCTCTTGTATATCTAGAATAACTCGAATCTCTTGAAATCTACTGCCTACGCCATAAGGACCGGTTTATATAACACCCGGTTTCCTGGCTTTCCTTACAAGATACGGCCAGAGTCCTACCCGGGGTCTACACGTAACCCTAAATTACTCTTCGTGTCCTCCAAGTCTTAGACTTCGTGGTTTGCAGCTCCTTTCGGGTCTTCTAGAACCTTCCTTTCCACAAGCCGAGTTACCAATACGATTGCTGGACCATCAATGACGCCCGACCCATTATCATATTGCAAAGTCTCGTGTAAACTTCCTCCAGCTGGGTCTTTATTCCTGTGCATGGGCCTGCCGGGTTATTATCCCCCCAACAGTAGTCCCCAGAATAGCTTGGGCATCTTGGTTGGTGCGCCTTTATTGTAACTTCAAACTTTGAGCCAACCACGAAACGCATGCTATTCCCTACAAACCAATAAACATTTGCATACAATAGTGTTATATGTTAGATTGCTTTAACTATAGCCAGGCCGGCTCTTTCGGCGGTTCATATAGTAACCCCACCATCATACTAATCCGAATATTAATTCTTAAATTAACTCTTCATAGCGACCATTTGATAACCCGGCTTTAACGTTCCTCATAAGCTAGCCCGAGTTATAACTCCGAGACCGGCTCTTTTGGTGGTCATTTATAACTCGGCTGCATGACAATAACTCCCAAGATTTTGTTCGTGTATCTCATTCTGTGATTTTCTCCAATTTACCGTTTGCGCTCTAGGGTTTTCACCGCGCCTATAAATACAGGGCCCCGTGGAAAACCCTAATCACAAACTCCACCCCCACTCCACTTCGTCCTCAACCTCCCGGCGCCCCATTGGAGATCAAGACCCAAGCTCGGAGCTCGGATGCCGAACTTCACGCGCACGCCGCCGTTGCCCACGAGAACCGGCTCGCCGTTTCGCGCCGCCGCGCCGCATTCAACGAGCTTCACTTCCGCCGCCAATTCCTGGTAAACACCTCTAGATCTAAGTTTCCATTTCTAGATCTAGAACTCGCGTTCTTCGTGTTCATTGCTTTCGTTTCCTTTCTCATTTTATTTCTTCTTACCGTTCTACACTAGATCTTTGTCCATGGCTCCCAAGGCTGCTCCCAAGTCTAAGGGAAAGGCCACGGCCCTAAAGCAAAAGCCGAGTCAGACCATCTCGGCCAACTGGGCCAAGTAGACTGTCACGCTCGAGAAGCTAGAAGATCTGGCCGAGTCTGGAGTTCTCCCTCCTCAACCGGAAATCGCATGGAGGGCTTCCGAAGAGGAGAGTCGGCCTTCCCCTAAAGAAGGTGAAGTTATTGTCTTTCTTGAGCACGTGACCCGGGGTTTCCATCCCCTAGGCCATCCTTTCTTTCGTGAAGTTCTTCACCACTACAAACTTCGGGTCTTTGACATAGGCCCAAATTCGATTCTCAACATTTGCCATTTTATCATCCTTTGCGATTCTTACCTCTGCATCGCCCCCAATCTCGCTTTATTCCTTGAACTTTTCCAGTGCAAACCTTGCCGCGAGAATACAGATGGTCCCCTCCTTATCTGTGGAGGCGTGGCCATCCAAAGACGCAAAAAATCTTTGATGCCGACTCTCAATCTTCACTCCCACGTGAAGCACTGGCAAAAAACTTTCTTTTACTGCAAAGACACTTCCACACCCGGCGAGAAGCCTCTGCCGGGGTTTTTCTGTTGAAACTCTTTCTCTCTCCGACAATTTAAGCTCCTTCGCTCTAGAGGCCGATAGACAGGCCATCCAACCTCTCCTTCACAAACTATCCGTCTTAGCAGCCCACGGTCTTTGTGGGTTGAATTTGATCAAGACCTGGATCAACTGTAGGATCCAGCCCAATAGCATTCGCAAGAAACTTCTTTGCGAATACTCGGGCCACTTGACCGACTCTCTCCGATACTCAGAGAAGTCATATCCGGCTGCTGATGTCAACAAGGCCATGAAGAATTTTCTGGCTGAGAAGGTGGAGGTCATCAAGAGCATCTCTGGCTGTCCCCCTTCACCCGCACAAACACGGCTCCACCAGTAAGAACCGACTAATCTCCTCTTTACCGGTTAATTTTTCAAACATGCATATGCTAACTTTTATCTTTGCTGTTCTTTACTCAGGAATCTGATGATTGGTGGAAGATTGTAATCCCTCCTCCTTCTGAAAACTCGGAAGACGAAGAGCCGAGTGACAGTGAAGAAGGTGATTCCGAGTTAGTGAACAAATATTTTGTCGACTTACTAGACCAAGATTCTCCTCCCACCTTTATTCCCGACAATACGCCATGATCACCAGCACCGGCTGAAAAGGCCGACTCTCAGTCTGAAGAAAGCGAACCCGAGCGTATGTGCAAACTTAACGAATATCTAACTATTGCATCATCTCAGAAGGTTGCATCTCCTCCACCCAAGCGACACGAAACCCGGTCCTCGCCGGGTGACGAAGGCCTCAACCCCGGACTTCCTCTTCAGTCGCCCTCTCGCCGAGCCGGTACTCCTTCATCTTATCGCAATTATATTCCTCGAAAATCTCCAACTCCGAGTCACCCCTTAGCCGGAAAACTCCGAGTCTCAATTTCCAATTCTCTGTTAGTGTCTTCCGGATCAAGCAACGATCTCCCGAGCGATTTCGTCGTGAATACCGGGTAAATTTCATAACTTGCTTGAATATATCTCATATACTTTGCATGTTTCACCTTTATCAACCACTAACGCATTGTTTTTCTTCCCTCAGAGCCAAGGTCACGCTCAGCGATTCGGTTGAAACCCCCGTCGATGACCCGATGGCGGTTGACCCGGAAAGTGGCGCTAATCCCCCGCTCGTCGAAGAGCCGGCTAACAAAGCCAACCCAAGAACCGAGTCTCCTCCTCCCGGGCCCAGCCGACTGATCCCGAGGTTGAATACCTTGGGACACAAACGACGGCTGCTTCTCCAAAGACCGCCGCTGCCAGATTTGATGCGGGGAAACAGGAGGCAACCCCACCACCGGCTGACCGGGACGCTAGCTCCTCCAGGCCGACTCTTAGAGACCCGGAGTTCGAGAAGCTGCTGAAGGAGTATCGCTCTTTGAAGGAGACCGAAGACGAGATTGTCGAGTCTTTGGCGGTAGAGCACCAGGTTTGTTTAACTGATGTTATTTATATCCTTATCCTAGTCCCCGAGTTCTGAGTAAACTGTCCACAGTCACTCGGTACTTGCAAATATTTTTGAGAACCGGTAAAACTTGTTTTCTGTGCATTGCCAACTGATATTGCTTTGCTATTTTTAGGCTTATGTAGCTCGTACTGATGAAGTACTTGCGAAAACAAATGAACTCCTGCAAGCTGAGGTGAAACTCCGTGAGGAACTGGAGGCCAATCTCAAGGACCTCTCCAAGCAATGCAAGAAGCAGAAGAAGAAACTCCGTAACGCTGAGGAGTTCATCAAGCAACTCACAACTTTTATAACGAAGACCTATGACTCGGTCGTAGGTAAGGCACAGCTATTTTCCGACTATTACTTTGTGTTAGTCGGATTTCCCTATTTTACGAGGTTTTGACCCGGATCACACTATCTTACTCCCCTTTTTGTATTGCAGGTCCGAGTGAAGTTGCTGGCGAGCAGGACGACCTCCAAAAGCTCAGGATACTCAAGAATGTCATCCGGCAATTAGAGGCAGGGACAAAATTTACATTCGAAGCTGTGAAGTTGGCCGGTGACTACACTGGCGTAACACAAATGCTTGAGGCATACTCGACAGTCCCTGCCTGTATTGATGCCTGGAAGCGCTCAGCATGCCGGGTTGGTATGATACGCGGCCTTGCCTTGGCTAAGTCCTATTATCCCAAGATTGAGCTGGCAAAGCTTGTTGACGGGTTTCCAGAGTTCAAGACTGATGGTACCAGATTCTCTGGCAAAGATCTCAAGGCCATCAACACCCAGATTCGACACTCGGCTAGCTTGATCGCCGAGAATCTTGACATGAACAAGCTTACCGTGCCGTATAATGATGAGGATAAGCCGTCTCACTTCGATGCTCCCAAGCCCTTTGACATGGTATCTCGCTTCAAGGCGGAGCTTGCCAAGGAAAAGGCCGAGGCCGGTACTGCGCCAACTTTATCAACTCCGGTAGTTCCTCCTCCAGCTCGTGCTCCCTCCACGGATGAGCCGGACATCGGCACAGAGAAAGCGCCGGAGGTGACTACTGAAGACCCGGCTGCTGCTGCTACCGAGTAATGCTACTCCCTCTCGCCAGTAAACAATCATTCGGCCAATGGGCATTTGTAATATGCCTTTTAAACACCGCTATTTAATAGTGCGTTTGTGCACTTTTTGATATTCTTCTTATGGCTTGTAACGCTATAAACTTCTGTGGTTTCGATGACCCTTCTGGTTGTCACTTTGGTATGCTAACCTATTTTTGCACAATTTTGATGTTATATGCTTCGTGAGAGAGATGCCGAGTCTTGGTCTTAGGATTGTGAAAATTTTTACTCACAAGTCCCCAAGACCCGGACTCTAGGTCTAAGGATTGTTGACTTGAAAGATTTTATTCACAAGTCCCCAAGACCCGGACTCAGAAGTCCTTAAGGTGAAGGTTTAATCTGTGCAACATCACCCCTTCACTAGTGGAAACAACCCCTTTCGTCCAGGGGGCCAGGGGGCATCTGTCTCGGTTGCACCAAAATCCGGGACAAGTGCTATGCATTGGTCCCGGTTCATGCGCCTGAGGCAGCAGAAACCACCTGGGGGCATCTGTCCCGGTTCGTGGGGAGCCAATGGTCCCGGTTCGTGGCACGACCCGGGACCAATCCCTAGCCACAGGCCATGTGGCACGCGCATGGGCATTGGTCCCGGATCATTCCCCAAACCGGAACCAATGTCCCTTCCCCTACGAATGCGGCCTCACAGCCCCCATCCCTTTTTTTTTGCTTGGGGGAGTGAGAGAGAGGTGTGGGTGGTAGTGTGTAGTGTACCTCGTGGCGCGGGAGTCCTGCCGCGTGGCGCGGGAGGCCTGCCGCGTGGCGTGGGAGTTGTGACCGTGACCACGAATGCGCGGTATAAACTTCCGCGCCTCGAGCGTCTTCTCCACTCCACGCACCGTCATGCCATCACCATGCCTCCGAGGAGGAACAACACTACCGGTTTCCGCGGCGTCCGATCACGGCAGAACGGAATGTTCACCGCGACTATCCGCTGCGGGGACGACCGCATCCCCCTCGGCTCCTTTGCGACGGCGTCGGAGGCCGCCCGCGCTTGGGACGCGGCGGCCTGGCACCTCAGCCGCCCGCGGTCGTTGATGAACTTCAACGACTGCCACACCCTCTGGGAAGCGGAGGCCAGGGCGCCGACGCCGCAGATCGTCACTGCCGCCGACCACCGCCACCTCAGGCACCGCGCGTTTCAGGGCCTAGTCTACGCCAGGGACGACCGCATGGTCCGCGAGTATTACCGGAACAATCCGGGTGAGGAGAGCGCCGACGAGGAGCTATGGCAGACCCGCGCGGCTGAGCGGGCGGAGCGCCGCCTCGAACGCCACCTCGAGTTAGATGCCGCTCGGGAGGCGAGGACGAAGGCGCTGCAAGAGCTCCGTCGGGCCGACCACGCCGGCGAAGTCTGGGCCTCCGACGAGCCGATGTGGGGGCCTATGTCGGACATACCATCATGCACCTCCGACGACGACGATGAGGTCACCGACGACGAGGACGAGGACGAGGAGTAGCGCGCTAGCGCGTCTGTTTTCTGTTGGCTGTTTAATAAAATAATTTGTTGTATTCCGGGAAACAGCGGCGCGCTAGCTCGTCTGTTTTCTGTTTTCTGTGTGATTTTTCCTGATTGGTTGGATTCAGACGACTAATGGCATTTCGATAGACGTTAAAAAGAGGGGGACATGCATTTCGATAGATAAACAAGGCACAGTACACATAATGGCAAGATTGGATCTAAATCGAAACGGAGAGCATAGATCTAAATAAACAAGGCAGTACATAATGGCCAGAGTGCATCGATCTACTAACTAGTCATACTCCTGCCTAGGCCTATAATACTCCGACTCGTAGTCGTCGTAGTCGCCGCCGTCATCGTCACTATCGTCTGACGGTGCTCTGCACTCCCTCGGAGGATCACGACTCCAGGACTAGGCGTGAGGGTAGCGCAGGCGGGGGATATCGCCGGCCCTGATGTAGTCCATGACGCTCTGTAGAGTCCGGCCGTACCACCATAGCCGACGACCGGCCTCGTGAAAGTTCCCAGGAGGCAGACCGTCCTTCTCATACCTGGCGAGCGCCCTCTCACGCCGATTAATGAAGAAGGCATCCCAAGTATGTTGGTTATCGGGATGCCAACTGGGATTCCTCCGCTGCTCCGGCGTGAGCTCATGGTAGTAGTGGTTCGTGATGGCCGCCCGACGCGCCACACCTTGAGGAAGAGGAGGGACCGGCACTCCTCCGGCGCTCAGCATCCAACCGGCGGGAACGTTGTAGCCGCACGGGCAGGGGTAGTTCTACGCGGAAAGTGCCTCCGCCTGGATGAATGTTAGAGTGGGTACGGTAGAAGCCATGAGAGAGTGGTGAGTTTGTATGTGTTTATGCGAATGGTGTGGCAATGCATACATATATATAGCAAGAAGAAACCATATATCCCTTTAGTCCCGGTTGGGGACACCAACCGGGACTAAATGGTTCGTGTTTCGTTGGACCAATCAGATAGAATCACACGTATCATGTGTTTCTTTCAAACGCTTGTGAGTCGTTGGATCCGGGGTGTGTTTCTTTCGAGCTGTTGTGAGCCGTTCGATCAGGGCTACGGTGTGTTCCTTTCGAGCTGTTGTGAGCCGTTGGATCAGGGTGTTTCTTAACCTTTGGATCACAACCCTAGCACAACACTTTGTGAGCTAGAGGACCCTATATATAGCCCACCTTCATGCACCGGTCAGTTCATCGACCAAATACAAAACATCCGGATTCGCCATCATACGTCCTGCCGTGCATTTGGTATGCATATATGCACCGAGTAGCCACGGTGGGGCTGTATGATGGCGATACCGATTGTTTTGTTCTACATCCCCCTTTAAGGTTTTATACATCATATATTCAGTTCATCGACCAAATACTAAATATCCGGATTCGCCATCATACGTCCTGCCGTGCATTTGGTATGCATATTGCACCCAGTAGCCACGGTAGGGCTGTATGATGGTGATACCGATTGTTTTGTTCTACACCCCCTCTTTAACACATCAATCCATACTTGGGTCAGTGTTCACTTTGAGCTCGGAGTGGGTAGTAATGTGAAACTGTTCGGGCGGTTGTTAGCCGTTGGCTCTAGCACTTTGTGAATCAGAGGACCCTATGTATAGCCCACCTTCATACACCGGTCAGTTCATCGACCAAATACAAAACAACAGAATTCGCCAGCATACGTTATGCCGTGCATTTGGTATGTATATATGCACTTAGCAACCAGAAAACGGATTTGAATGTAAATAGTAAAATAGCTAATAGTTTGAATAATTATTTAGGTAAACAGAAAACGGATTTAATTTAGGCAAATTCAAGGAATTTTCATGTTGAAATTTTTTCAAATTCGAAAGTATATAGAAGTTATTCATGTGTATATTAAAACAATATTCAAATTTTGGCGCTAAAACATTTGGCGCGCCCTGCCAAAAAAGGCATCTGGACGGTGGCCTTTCGTCCCGGTTGCTGCCACCAACCGGGACTAAAGGGGCCTTTCGTCCCGGTTCTTGCCACCACCCGGGATGGATGGCCATGAATATATACACGTCACCGTCCCGGATGGCCACAGAACCGCGCCCAGGGACGAACCGACGCCGCCAGGCTGCCCATTTTTTCCGCCGCCGCACTCCGCCGCCGCGCCGCCACTGCCCCCCTCGCGCGCCGCCCTACGTCCGCCGCCGCATTCCTCCGTCTCGTCGTCGCGCCGCCGCACTCCTCTGTCCCGCTGCCCCTCGAGCCGCCCCCCTTGATCCCGCGGCCCCGCGGGCCGCCCCTCGATCCCGTCGTCGCGCCGCCGCCAGCCCTCGAGCGCCGCCCCTCGAGCCGCCAGCCCGCTCGCGTCCCGCCCCTCGATCCCGTCGCGCCGCCGCCCCTCGATCTCGTCGCGCCGCCGCCCCCTTGATCCCCGTCGGGCCCTCCGCCTGCCCGCGAAACGCCGCCCCCTCGATCCCGTCGGGCCTCCATTGCCCCGCCGCCGCTGCCCCCCCGCCGGCCGCCGCCGCGCCGCCTTGCCGCCGCTGCCCCGCGCCGGCCGCCGCCCTAGAGGAGGTAAGGCCCTGCCTCCATCTCGCCCTAACTAGGGGCTTTTTCCCCCTTTTTTTACTTAATTGCTGTTTTTGTTTTTAGTTATTTATTACTGTTAGAAATGTTAGAATCATTAGTTATTTAAAAATGTTAGGAAATTTTATTACTGTTTTTGTTTTTACGTATGTTAGAAATTTTAGATTAGACTTAGGAATTTTAGATTTGTTCGAATTGACATAGGAAATGTTAGAAATGTTAGGAAATTTAAAAATGTTAGGAAATTTAAAAATGTTAGAAAATTTTACTAAATTAGTGTTAGAAATTTAAGAATGCATGTTAGGAATGTTAGAAAATTTAACGACGTGAGCTATGACTACCCTTATCTATGGATGCGTATTATCATACGTTTAAATATTTCATGAATATGTTGCTCTTTTTGTGTAGTATCTATAAGTAATTTTGATGAAAATAATTGATCATTAGTTATTATCTATAAGTAATTTTGATGAAATGGATCTCAAACATATAATTACTCTTTTTGTATAGTATGGAGCCAAGAGACGAAGATGCCGAAAACTTGCTCGAGGGTTTCATCCGCGGGGCCGACGTAGATACCGATGTAAGCCAGTGGATGAACAACTCCGGTGAGGGAGATCCGGAGCTCACCCAGGGAGACGACCCCGGTGAGGGAGAAGCCGACGGCTCCGATATGGGAGCAGCCGACGGCTCCGGTGGAGCCGTACAAATTACAAACACCGGCTCCGAGGTGCATATATAGATATGTTAATTAATGAAGCATTCGTTGTCTATATACATGTATTAACAGTCTTTATATTTTTAGCCATCCGGTTCAAGCATATCAACCGGAAAAAAAGACTAAACGATGCGCAACAAAGAAGTTGAAAGATACAGAAAGATATAGGATCGACACGATCGCAGCAGACGGTGCACCCAAGCTTCCCGCTGATGTTGCCCAAAAATTTGTGAAGCAATGTGGAGTGCTAGTTAGGGATCACATCACGATCACTGTTCATGAGTGGAATAAGCCAAAAGATCCGCGGAAACAAGGAATTTCATATGTCAGCAAAATAGCCAAAGATCATCTTTTCTCGAAGATTTTGGCTAATTTCAAATTACCCTTGCCGGAGGTGGACGAGAATGAAGCGGCTGTGAATGAGGCCGATGTTACTAAAATGAAAATTGAGATACGGGAAAAGGTCAAGGCGTGGACCCTGAAAAAGATGGCCGAACAATTCAAAAACTGGAAGAAAAGATTGAACCTTGACTATGTTAAGAAGAACAAGACTCCAGATTTCACTCAAGGGTATGAGAAAATAAACCCCATATGGGCAGATTTCGTGAAGTACAAGCTGTCAGAGAATGAACTGGAAAGGACAAAAACAAATGAGAAAAACGCCGTTGGTATAGTTGGTATATGGAAGCCGTTGAGAAATCTATGGACTGGATAAGTCTCAGCGTTAAGGACAAGCACTATGGGTATGGAAATGGATTGGTTATGATTCAATTTGACGAATTGTTTCAGTTATACCAGCAGCAGGCCCTCGACAAAGCTGTCCTTAGTGCATATTGTCTGTAAGCACTTATTTCTCTAGCTCACCTCATTCATTTGCATATTCATATATATATATATATATAGTACACTCATATATTATAATTGCAGAATGAAGATTCCCGAATGCAAAAGAGGTGGAATCTATGATATTGGGTTCATTGATCCAAATATTGTTTATGAATAGACTCTTCAGCTATCTACCACGGATACAGAAAATAATATTCTGAGGGCAATAATGTTTAACCAACACCGACGGGAAATACTATTTCCTTACAACTTCGGGTTAGTGTTACTCTGTTCTAAACATTTTGTTTTCCTTACTCGATGTTCACTGTATAATTGATGAGTTCTGCGTGCGCAGCTTCCACTATATTCTGCTAATCTTCCAGGTTGACAAAGGAAAAGTAATGGTAATGGACCCAAAACGTAAACCCCTAGCGACGTGGGCTGACATGCAGGAAATGATCCAGCGGTAATTTCAATCTTTATTAATTTCAGTATTTATATATGGCACTATATCGACTACTTTGTTCCATTTTCGGATATCAAGTAATTACTAACTCTTTTTATTCTTTTTCTTTCTCGGGTAGCGTTTGGAAGAGGTTCATAAAGAGGTCTCCCGGTGAATGGAAACCAAAGCTTACATTTGATGTTGCGCAAGTAAGTACTATCTAGATCCGCGCGCATCTCCTTGATTCTAGTGTCGATACCATTATCATGGCTGGTTGATTATTATTTTGATTGAAACCATATTCTCGTAAAGTGCTTGCAACAAGGAGACGGGAATCACTTGTGTGGATACTACGTTTGCGAGTTCGTTCGTTAGACGACATGTCCCAAGGGGAGAAATATAAAGCAACTTCATGTACGTTAGTCGTCAATTCTTCTTATTACCATCTATTTTAGTTACTTAGTTTCATATATATATATATATTGAGACCACTCTTCTTTATGTTAGATCGAACAGCTTCGGGACGGTCTTCTACCAAGGGACCGCATACGAGCAATTCAGGAGGAAATTGCGGGCTTCTTAGATGCAGAGGTCCTAACATAGATGGAGAGTACTATACCCCCGGTTGGAACTGAATTTGATTTTGTAATACACTCCATCGGTCATGTAATATGCTCGATATACTTTGCTTCCGTAATATAAGTGTATGTTACGATCCTATTCTGCTTTATATACTTATTCACTCGTGGGATCCGGGAGCTCCGGGGAGGGTCCACCGAGGCTCTTCTCTTCTCGTGGGACCCGGGAGGTCCGGGGAAGGGCCACCGGGGCACCTCTCTTCTCATGGGATCCGGGAGGTCCGGGGAGGGGCCGCCGGGAGGTCTGGGGGTCATAAAACGCAAATCGTAAAATTTCTGCCGCGGCAGAAGGGGCATGGGTCCCGGGTCGTATTGAGAACCGGGACTAATAGCCCTGGCCAGGTTCCAGCTCACGGGCCACGTGGTCAGCCCCATTCGTCCCGGGCCTGGCACAACCGGGACCAATGGGGGAGGGGTATTTGTCCCGGATGCCCCATCCCGGTTGCACAACCAGGACAAATGGGGCTTACGAACCGGGACTAATGCCCCTGTTTCCACTAGTGCTTATAAATTCCTTATATCTATGTACGCTTGTACGTTTTGAAGTTTATGCGTAATGTGTAATGAGTTTCCGGCTGTCACCTTTGCTCTGCATAACTTATGGTTTAGATGACCCTTTTGACCCTTCTGAAGTTATAAGACGGTTTTCGCATGGATTTTCAATGTTGCTATAACTCTAATAAAAACATGGTCAGGCAAGTCCCAACGGGCATCATGACTGATTGGATTTATAGGTTAGCAAACACGCCATTTTGTTGCGGGTCACATCAAGCTTAAACCTAAAAATGTCAAGAAAAAGTTTGGCTTTATTGTCTGGGTTACGAGATTGCAACTGTACTTATTGCAAGTAATCGTCCTCATAACCTAATGGCATCGTGGCCGGGTCTGAGTATACAACTGTGCTATTCAAGCAATCAGCCCCCAAGACCTGCATATGTGTACTACGCAACAGTAGGCTTTTTGCTCTACCGGCTTATAGATAACTTGAACACTAAAAAAGGAAAAGAAAAAATGCACAAATTTAGACCCACTAAATCATACGCCTTACTATTGAGAAACATATTTGACTGAAACAACACACTAGTATATACAAAGCATGATCAGTTATAGAAAAATATGCAAGAAACTAACAAAATTAAGGAACATAATAACTATCATGATTTAACCATTTCTTTATTGATATGAAAAGGTTAGGTCAGCAGGCCGCCTCACTAAAAACCTTCCAGTCCCCGTAGGTACCCTGGGTAGGAAAAGAGCACGTCTGAAACCTGCTGCCTGTTACATCGTGTAATACAATTTGCAAACTGCATCTATGCTAAGTGTAATAAGGACGCAGCTGGGCCACGTTCCATGGTCGTTCACGCTCTTGCATGGAGAAGGTGGAATGAGCAGTGTCATTCACATAGTCCGACTCTTCCCTTGCATCCACCAGGTAATACGATCCATTGTGTAGATTCCGGCTTATAATGAACGGACCCTCCCATGGGGGAGATAACTTGTGTTTTCGCTCTTTGGATTGCGCCAAACGCAGCACCAGGTCTCCTTCTTGAAAAACACGGGTCTTAACCCAGCGGCTATGATATCGCCGTAAGTCGTGCTGATATATTGCAGACCGCTTCAAGGCTTGTTCCCTATGCTCTTCTAACATGTCCACAACGTCTTGCCGGGTCTTCTCGTTTTCTACTTCAACATAGGCCGCCACTCGTGGCGAGTCATGGATGATATCGCTTGGGAGAACCGCCTCTGCACCATAAACCATAAAAAACGGGGTCATCTGAGTAGACCTGTTAGGTGTAGTGTTGATTCCCCAAACCACAGAGGGTAACTCCTCAACCCATGCTCCAGCAGCTCGGAGACACGGGACTCGTAATCGTGGTTTTAACCCATGAAGTAGCTCTTGGTTTGCTCTCTCCACCTGATCATTGGCTTGTGGGTGGGCCACCGAGGCTACATCAAGTCGAATGCCATTGTTTCCACAGAACTTCTCCATCTCTCCTAAGGACATATTGGTTCCATTGCCTGTGATTATGCTGTGGGGGTATCCAAACCGATATATGATCTTCTTCAAGAATTGCACAGCTGTGGCCGCTTCACAGTTCGTAACTGGTATGACCTCAACCCACTTTGTGAACTTATCGACGACCACCAGTAAATGAGTCTTTTTGCACGGAGACATGTGGAAAGGGCCTACCATATCCATACCACAAACAGCTAACGGCAAAGTCAATGGAATTGTCCGTAGCTCCATAGCCGGCACATGGGTTTGCCGAGCATACCTCTGACATCCATCACATCTTGCCACCAAGCGTTCCGTGTCTGCTAAAGCCGTGGGCCAAAAGAAACCGTGTCGATACGCCTTGGCCACCAGGGATCTTGTGGAGGCATGGTGTCCACAATCACCTTCATGGATTTCTTTCAATATTTGTCGGCCTTCTTCTGGAGCTACGCAACGTAAAAAGACACCTGTAGCACTTCTCTTGTAAAGCTCACCGACAATGATAGAGTAACCTTTTGCCCGTCTCTGGATTTGCCAGGCTATAAATTTCTTCTGTGGTAACTCGCCCCGTAGTATAAATGCCAGGAACGGCTCAGTCCACTCTGTAATAGCACGCACCGCGGCCACAAATTCCGAGTCTGGGTCCCGATGAGCTATCTCTTCTTCTGACTCGGTTTTAACGGAAGGCTTCCACAGTTCATCCAAGAAAACATTAGGCGGAACCGGCTCTCGATGGGAGCCGAGTCTCGACAGTGCGTCCGCAGCCCCGTTCTTACGCCGGTCAATGTGCTCCACCTGATACCCTGAGAAAGACCCGACTACTTTGTCCACCTCTCTGCGGTATGCCGCCATCGTTGCATCCTTCCTGTCCCACGTTCCTAAAACCTGTTGTACCACGAGATCCGAGTCTCCGTAGCACTTTATACGCTTAATGCTCATCTCCTTTGCTACATGCAAACCATGCAACAAGGCCTCGTTCTCGGCTACATTGTTAGAGCAATCAAAATGAATTTGGAAAACGTAGCACAACTTATCTCCTTTTGGCGATGTGAGCACAACGCCGGCTCCCGATCCTTCATACTGCTTGGAACCACCGAAATGCATAACCCAAGACTGTGAACATGGCACTAACAAGGGCACGCTTGTCTGAGTCCAATTATTGACAAAATCAACCAGCGCCCGAGACTTGATCGCAGATCGGGGCTCATAATTGATGTGATAATCACCCATCTCGATGGCCCACTTGGCCACCCTACCTGTAGCATCTGAATTTCTTATGATATCTGCCATGGGTATGGAGCTTACCACCGTTATGGGGTGTTCTTCAAAATACGGCTTCAATTTCCGACTGGCCACGAATACCCCAAACACTAGCATCTGCCAATGCGGATACCGCTGTTTTGCCTCTGATAAGACCTCGCTCACGTAATAAACCGGCGGTTGCACCGGGTAATCCTTTCCATCCTCTTTACGCTCGACCACGACTACTGCGCTAACTGCTCGAGGCCCGACCGCAACATACAACAACATGGGCTCTTTAGGACCCGGCGCTGCCAAAACCGGTGCTTCAGATAGCTGCTTCTTCAAAGCTTCAAACGCCTCATCCGCCTCTTGATCCCATACGAACTTGTCTGTTTTCTCCTATAGTCGGTATAGAGGTATTGATTTTTCTCCGAGCCGAGATATGAACCGGCTCAGTGCTGCTATGCATCCTGTAAGTTTCTGGACGTGTTTCAATTCCTCTGGCTTTTTTACGCTCTGAATAGCTTTGATCTTCTCCGGGTTAGCCTCGACCCCTCGCTCAGAAAATATGAAACTAAGTAGTTTGCCCGCAGGAGCTCCGAACACACATTTTGTTGGGTTGAGCTTCATTTGGTATTCCTCAGGTTCTTGAAGGTCTCTTTTAGGTCATCAATGAACGTTTCTGCGTTCCTTGTTTTGATCACTACGTCATCGACATAAGCATGGACATTGCGCCCAATCTGGTCCTCGAAGCACTTCTGAATGCATCGTTGGTATGTCGCTCTGGCATTTTTCAACCCAAAGGTCATGGTTTTGTAACAAAAAGCTCCAAAGGGATATGAACGACGTCTTCTCCCAATCCTCCTCTTTGAGCTTTATCTGATGATACCTGGAATATGCATCCAGGAAGCATAACAAGTCACTTTCCGCCACCGCATCTATGATCTGGTCTATCCTTGGAAGGGCAAACGGATATTTTGGACAATGCTTGTTGAGACTCGTGTAATCTATGCACATTCTCCACTCGTTATTCGTTTTCAACACTAAAACCGGGTTAGCCAACCACTTGGGGTGAAAAACCTCCATGATAAAGCCGGCTGCTAAGAGCCGAGGTACCTCTGCTCCTATAGCTTTTCTTCTTTCTCCATTCATTTTCCTCAGGCCCTGCTTCACTGGCCGGGACTTGGGATCAACATGTAAGCTGTGCTCCGCGAGTTCAGTCGGGATACCCGGCATGTCGCTAGGCGTCCATGCAAAAACATCATGATTCTCACGGATAAACTCGATGAGCGCACCTTCCTCCTTGCTATCCAGGTTGGACCCTATGGCGAATTGCTTGGAAGAGTCGCCCTCAATGAAAACCACCATCTTTGTGTCTTGGGATGCTTTAAACTTAGCTCTCTCATCATCAGTATTTCGTTTTTTCAAAGCTATTCGATCTTCCGGGTCTACCTGAGACCTGTAATACCTGAGTTCTTCCTTTGCACAGGCTTGTTCTGCGAGGGCCGCATCTCCCTCATCGCACTCTGCTTCCCTAGCCCTGTTCCCATGAATAGTGATGGTCCGTTTGGGACCCAGGATTTTCAATTGTAGGTAAACGTAACACGGTCTTGCCATAAACTTGGCGTAAGCCGGACTTCCAAACAGTGCGTGGTAAGGACATTCTACTCTGTAATTAACCTTGGATTCTCCAAAAGCAACCTCCAGTGATATCTTTCCCTCAGGGCAGGCCGAATGTCCTGGTACAATTTCGTGAAAAACTGTGGAGCTTTTCTGCAGCTGAGACTCCTTGAGCCCCATACGTAAAAAGGTCTCCCAATATAGGATATTGATACTGCTCCCGCCATCCATCAGAACCTTCTTTAGCTCATAGCCATTGACCTACGGCGCTACCACCAAAGCTAGCACACCCGGATGTTCTATTGCTTCCGGGTGATCCCTTCTACTCCATGTTACTTCTCGATCTGACCATCTCAGGTATCTTGGAACACCCGAAGAAACCGAGTTTACATCTCTTTTGAGTATCTTCCTCTCCCTATTTGAGGTCCCAGTGGTGTGAACATGATACTGTCCTAGATTCTTTGGGTTACTCGGAAAGCCCCCTGCACCACCCTGGTTATTACCCGCGTTACCAGCTCCTGCATTCCTGCAGGGGGTGGACCGTTGCCCGGGTTTCCACCAGACCCGACCCTCCTCCCCGACCTGCACCTTGTAGCGCCTTCTGTATTTCCTCGTTTTTTCACCTTTGTAGATCCACGCATTGCTCCAATGAATGGTTAGCCGGCCTGCCATTCCTACTATGGCGTGGGCAAGGCATCTTGAAGGCTTCGATGTGGTTAGTCGGCCGTGGTGGCCCTTGATAATTGCTTCCTCCGTTGAAGTCCTCCGTTAAAGTTTCCGTCCGCTCTGGGCCTTGCAAACCCGGCCTCAGTATTGGCGACTAACTCGGAGCCCCCTCATACGGACGTTTATGTTGGTTGTTTCCATTGCCACCATTGTTACCTCCATTGTTATTCGGTGCAGCCCCGTTGCCGGTTCTTCCATTATTGTTCACATTAGCTTTTCCCTTCTTATCCTCAACATCTTCTTCTGTGGTGTCGGTGGAGGCATGCTTATTGCACGCGTCCATCAACTCCCCCATAGTAATTTCTGAAACATGCCTACTGGATTTCATGCGTACCAAATTTTGCACCAAGGGCGTATATCTGCATGTTTTTGCCATAGCTTGTATCGCATCCTTTGGCTGGATATCGGTGGAAGAGTGGAGTATCTCCATGACTCGGCGCACCCAGCTGCGTGCCGACTCTCCCTTTCTCTGCACACACCGATCCATGTCATCAATCGTGTATAATTTCCTGCAAGTTCCATGAAAATGCTTGACGAAAGCCGACTTAAGGTCACTCCACGAACTGATAGACCTCTCAGGCAGGTTATTGAACCATAGTTTGGCTGCTCCTTCAGACATCATGAGATACATAAATTTGGCTTGGAGCTTTTCTGAAGTGTTGCGAATAGACATGGCCATCTCACAACTGCTTAACCAGGTCTCAGGATCCATGGTCGGCTCATAGTTGACAACTTTACCAGGATCTTTGAACTTGTCCGGATAAGGCTCGGCCCTGATAGCGTCTAATAAGCATTTGGGTCCGGCTAAGTTGGTCAACACCGGCCTTATTCTTGAAACGTGAAACCTCGGCTGCTGCGGCGGGAGGCGCGCCAACTCCTGGACCTCGCACAGCAGACCCGGCCGCACGCCTTGCCCGAGAACTATCCACAATAGCCTGTGCCGCTGAGACTGCAGGAGATGCTGGTCTAAGTGGAGGAGGCGGCATTTGCTGCTGCTATGCCCTCCGTCGTGCTAAATTCCACTGAATATTCCTCGTATTGCCACTACAAGAAATATGTTGATACATGACCCTTTTTTATTGACCATGGATGAATTTGTCATAGATCCATGACCATGTTTAAGTTGTCCACATGAATGTTTGGGAGGGACTAAACACATGACTTTTTTGCCAAAAAAGTCATGATTTTCTTTAACAAGATGGTCATAGGACATGATACCTGGTGTATGACCCTTTTTTTGCTTATCTAAGACCAAATTAATTGGACCACGTGTCAATTTTTGCCTATGTGTCATGTCCACGTGTCAATTTTTGCGTATGTGTCACTTCCACGTGTCAATTTTTGTCATCCATGAAAAATAAAGAAAGACCACCAATTGAATTGGTTATGATTTTGTTGGCAGTGATTTGTCTATGTATCATGTCATATACGTCTCTTCCACGTGGCACTGAACTGGCTGCACCGAACCGGCCTGAAACGATGCGTCTCTTGCACATGGCACTGAACTGGCTGCACCGAACCAGCCTGAACCGAACGCCTGCATCAAACCGAGAAAATAAAGGTTATGAGGCGAGGTGAGGGATCAAACCCACCACCTTCGCAACGGCACGACGGAACACACCAACGGACCAACGCTCGGTTCGTGATTTTATAGGAACATTTAAATTTTTGTATAAACAACCTCGTCCGCGCTGGGCTGGGCCGGCCGCACTAGGAGAGTCGGTCGTGCTGCTGGGCTGGGCCGGCCAGGCTGGGCGAGTTCGGCTGGGTTGCTTTGCTGGGCCGACTAGGCTTGTTCATTTTTTCTATTCCTTTTATTCTTAACTAGTTTCTTCATAACTTTTGATTTCGAACTTCATTTTCAATCAAATAAATCTTGAATTTATTGTAAATATATCCTCTGTCGAAAAATACTATTGGGGACTGTTTTTATTCAAAATTAAATACAAAATACCACTAAGGTTATATAATGCTTTATATAGGGTTTGAAGAATTTGAATTCCTATCGTGTGTTTCGGAAAACGGTCAAAACGGGGGACATGACCGTTCGTACCTAGGTGTTGAATCTTGATGAACTCTGGGTGTATCTATGTTGAAATAGGTACTTGTCTACCTAAAAATGATTTTTTCAAAAAATAAAGAGAAAACTACGAGGCACCTGTAGTTCAAATTTGGCCCGGTTTCAGCGGAATCGGCAGAAATTTGTCTTTTTCAAAAGAGGTGTATTTTGAGCTATTCAGAGGTATTAAGTTTGTTATTTGTAGATAAAACATGACATAATATATTTAGAATTTTACTTTGTATATTTTTGCAACATATTTTGTGTACGTGCTTCACAAAAAAAACCGGTTTTGACACTCCAGGAATGGAAAATGGTGTTTTTATTCAACGAAAAATAAAACTTTCTTCGTGAACATTGTTAGTTGTTACAATATGCATCTTTGTGTGGAATATGGTCATGTTTAAACAAACTATGCCATGGATGTGGCCAAAACATCCGTCATTTGGCCCGAAAGCCATGAATCTTCGTACGAGATAGCTCATTTCTGTGAACACATTTTCCACCAAATTGTCGTATTCCAAGTTTATTATTTTTGGTGGATACTAGGACATATATAACAACACCACGCGAAGATCTTGCATCGTTTCGATTTTTTTTTGAATTTTCTGGAATTTTTAAAGCCGGTTTCGGGAAACGGTCAAAACGGGGGACATGACCGTTCGTACCTAGGTGTTGAATCTTGATGAAATCTGGGTGTATCTATGTTGAAATAGGTACTTTTCTACCTAAAAATGATTTTTTCAAAAAATAAAGAGAAAACTACGAGGCACCTGTAGTTCAAATTTGGCCCGGTTTCAACGGAATCGGCAGAAATTTGTCTTTTTCAAAAGAGGTGTATTTTGAGCTATTCAGAGGTAGTAAGTTTGTTATTTGTAGATAAAACATGACATAATATATTTAAATTTTACTTTGTACATTTTTGCAACATATTTTGTACGTGCTTCACAAAAAAACCCGGTTTTGACACTCCAGGAATGGAAAATGGTGTTTTTATTCAACGAAAAATAAAACTTTCTTCGTGAACATTGTTAGTTGTTACAATATGCATCTCTGTGTGGAATATGGTCATGTTTAAACAAACTATGCCATGGATGTGGCCAAAACATCCGTCATTTGGCCCGAAAGCCATGAATCTTCGTACGAGATAGCTCATTTCTGTGAACACATTTTCCACCAAATTGTCGTATTCCAAGTTTATTATTTTTTGTGGTTACTAGGACATATATAACAACACCACGCGAAGATATTGCATCGTTTCGAGTTTTTTTTTGAATTTTCTGGAATTTTTAAAGCCGGTTTCGGGAAACGGTCAAAACGGGGGACATGACCGTTCGTACCTAGGTGTTGAATCTTGATGAACTCTGGGTGTATCTATGTTTAAATAGGTACTTGTCTACCTAAAAATGATTTTTTCAAAAAATAAAGAGAAAACTACGAGGCACCTGTAGTTCAAATTTGGCCCGGTTTCAGCGGAATCGGCAGAAATTTGTCTTTTTCAAAAGAGGTGTATTTTGAGCTATTCAGAGGTAGTAAGTTTGTTATTTGTAGATAAAACATGACATAATATATTTAGAATTTTACTTTGTATATTTTTGCAACATATTTTGTGTACGTGCTTCACAAAAAAAACCGGTTTTGACACTCCAGGAATGGAAAATGGTGTTTTTATTCAACGAAAAATAAAACTTTCTTCGTGAACATTGTTAGTTGTTACAATATGCATCTTTGTGTGGAATATGGTCATGTTTAAACAAACTATGCCATGGATGTGGCCAAAACATCCGTCATTAGGCCCGAAAGCCATGAATCTTCGTACGAGATAGCTCATTTCTGTGAACACATTTTCCACCAAATTGTCGTATTCCAAGTTTATTATTTTTGGTGGATACTAGGACATATATAACAACACCACGCGAAGATCTTGCATCGTTTCGAGTTTTTTTGAATTTTCTGGAATTTTTAAAACCGGTTTCGGGAAACGGTCAAAACGGGGGACATGACCGTTCGTACCTAGGTGTTGAATCTTGATGAAATCTGGGTGTATATATGTTGAAATAGGTACTTGTCTACCTAAAAATGATTTTTTCAAAAAATAAAGAGAAAACTACGAGGCACCTGTAGTTCAAATTTGGCCCGGTTTCAGCGGAATCGGCAGAAATTTGTCTTTTTCAAAAGAGGTGTATTTTGAGCTATCCAGAGGTAGTAAGTTTGTTATTTGTAGATAAAACATGACATAATATATTTAGAATTTTACTTTGTACATTTTTGCAACATATTTTGTGTACGTGCTTCACAAAAAAACCCGGTTTTGACACTCCAGGAATGGAAAATGGTGTTTTTATTCAACGAAAAATAAAACTTTCTTCGTGAACATTGTTAGTAGTTCCAATATGAACCTTTGTGTGGAATATGGTCATGTTTAAACAAACTATGCCATGGATGTGGCCAAAACATCCGTCATTTGGCCCGAAAGCCATGAATCTTCGTACGAGATAGCTCATTTCTGTGAACACATTTTCCACCAAATTGTCGTATTCCAAGTTTATTATTTTTGGTGGATACTAGGACATATATAACCACACCACGCGAAGGTCGTGCATCGTTTCGAGTTTTTTTGAATTTTCTGGAATTTTTAAAGCTGGTTTCGGGAAACGGTCAAAACGGGGGACATGACCGTTCGTACCTAGGTGTTGAATGTTGATGAACTCTTGATGTATCTATGTTGAAATAGGTACTTTTCTACCTAAAAATGATTTTTGCAAAAAATAAAGAGAAAACTACGAGGCACCTGTAGTTCAAATTTGGCCCGGTTTCAGGGGAATGGGCAGAAATTTGTCATTTTCAAATGAGGTGTATTTTGAGCTATTCAGAGGTAGTAAGTTTGTTATTTGTAGATCAAACATGACATAATATATTTAGAATTTTATTTTGCACATTTTTGAAACATATTTTGTGTATGTGCTTCACAAAAATAGCTAGTTTCGACACTCCGGAAAGGTAAATTGGTATTTTTATTAAATGAAAAATAAAACTTTCTTCGTGAACATTGTTAGTTGTTCCAATATGAATCTTTGTGTGGAATATGGGCACATTTAAACAAACTATGCCATGGATGTGGCCAAAACATCCGTCATTTCACCCGAAAGCCATGAATCTTCGTAGGAGATAGCTCATTTCTGTGAACACATTTTCCACCAAACTGTCGTATTTCAAGTTTATTATTTTTTGTGGTTACTAGGACATATATAACAACACCACGCGAAGGTCTTGCATCATTTCGAGTTTTTTTTTGAATTTTCTGGAATTTTCAAAGCCGGTTTCGGGAAACGGTCAAAACGGGGGACATGACCGTTCGTACATAGGTGTTGAATCTTGATGAACTCTTGGTGTATCTCTGTTGAAATAGGTACTTGGGTATCTAAAATTGATTTTTTACAAAAAATCATGAGCAAACTATGAGGCACCTGTAATTCAAATTTGGCCCGGTTTCAGCTGAATCGGCTGAAACTTGTCTTTTTCGAAAGAGGTGTATTTTGAGCTATTCAGAGGTAGTAAATTTGTTATTTGTTGATAAAATATGACATAATATATTTAGAATTTTACTTTGTACATTTTTGCAACATATTTTGTGTATGTGCTTCACAAAAAACCTAGTTTTGACACTCCGGGAATGGAAAATGGTATTTTTATTCAACAAAAAATAAAACTTTCTTCGTGAACATTGTTAGTTGTATCAACATGTATCTTTGTGTGGAATATGGTCACATTAAAAAAAACTATGCCATGGATGTGGACATAACATCCGTCATTTGGACCGAAAGCCACATGCAGACGCAAGTTCCCTGACGGCCGCAGAGGGATATATGCACGGAATCCGGCCCGAGCGGAGGCGCTAGTGGCAGAACACGCTCTTCCTCCATCGTGGGCTGAACCCTAGTGGCACGGAGCTCCTGGACACGGTCGTTGGTCATCCCGACATCTTGGCAGCGTGGAATTGCTCATCAGAGTGCTAGTGCAGAGCGGCGGAGGGGTGGCATTTGAGCTATTGAGAGGTAGTTACTTACAAAAATAACTGATACTATTCTTATAAGCAATAAACCAGCCAAATACCACTCTAGTGTGACATGAAGCGTGGGGCTAAGAAGAGGTGGCCCTACCTGCAGCCACTCTGGCTTATACTAGGAGTACACGGTTAGGTGTAAGTAAATTCTACGGACCAAAAAATGAGCGCGGACCGAAAACATGAGCGGGAACGCGCCGAGCCGCCGATCCACTACGCAACCCTAGTCACCAGTTAACCCTAGTCCCCACTCCCAACCTACATTTCCCCCTCCCATCTCTCAGATCCACTGCGCCGCCGCCACCGCTCGACTACCCCATCACCAGCTCCAGCACCCACCGCTCGGCTCCCTTCCGTTAAGCCCCCACCGCTTGGTTCCCCGTCGGTGCCGCCTCCATGCCCTTCCTCCCTTCTCCAGCACCGAGCTGGGTTGTGGGCGTCCCACCGTCGCCTTCTTGCGCGTACCCTCGGGAACCTCCATGGACCAGTGCTCAGGTCGACGCTGCTCTGGGCGGGCCACCAGGATCCGCTCCTCCGCGTCAACACTGGATTGGCTCCTCCCCGCAACACTGTATCCGGCAAAAGGCTTAACCGCGCATCCTTCTCGAGACTCCTTCGGAAGGTTTCCATCGAGGACGCCAAAGAGTACTCCAGGATGTCCTCCGGAGACCTCACCTCCCTCCACCGGAGACCCGCAAGGGCGGGCGGGACCCGTCTCCTCCACCGCGCTCGGAGGAGCTAGGCCTCCAGAGGCGCTCCTCCACCGCCCCTGCAGCGCCTCCTCGACTTCACCTCCTCGATGTAGGGCATCTAGGCGGCCAGCTCTGCTCCCGATCTCGGCCAGGGAAAGCCCCGCATGGTCGTGAATGGCCGGGGGCGGCGTCTCCCATCGCGTCGTTGGTCGTCATCGTCACGCACGCACGCACGCCTCCCATCCCGTGTAGATCTGTGCAGAACCGTGCTGCCTAAGGTGAGGTTCCGATCTGGGTACTATGCCCCGTATCTTGGCACCATGCGCTGGATCCGACTTCTTCTCTTTTTTTCCTACTGTCAAAATTCCTGGAAGATTACTTTCATTGTTGTTCCTTTATGGATGTGACAACTTGTATGGATCCGCAGAGAAATCTGAATGAAGCCCTTTGTTTTCTGTATGAATCTTGAATGAACCTTTGGAATCATGTATGAAACAAGATGTATCTAGATTCTAAATATGCAAATGACTGTTGATTATGGGTGTACCATGCTATAAAAATTACAGCACAGACATGTTACACATCTAAATCCATGCAGGCATTATTTATTGGGATTAGTTTTTTCTTTCATGTGCCAACTGCAGTGCCTAGCGATAATTGATATGCTGCCAACATGTGGTATAATGTTATTAGCTTGCATCTAGGATATGTGACACAAAGTCAGCTAGCAACCATTCTTACTGAGATAGTTATATTTGTGTCTACTTCTAGGCAGTGTTTGGATGCTGTCATTTCTAACTTTTGCACTGTATCAACCATTCTTACTGACATGGTCTATTCTCCTGTCAAACTTCATGTTATTTGTCTGTTGAGATTGATAGCACATATAAATACCACTATTGATGCATGCTGACTATGAACATGTTCTTATATCCAGCATTAGTTGGTCTTCCATTGTGTGGTACTAGCATATTATATAGTTTGCTAATCCGTGTTCTTGAATAGCTCGTTTTTTATAATGGCTTATGCAAAATTTTGATTAATTTGTTCGTCATCGTGTTTGTTTGTGTGGATGTTCCAGCAACTATTGATGGTGTGCCGGAAGCTTCTTAGAGCTGGAGGAGCAGCTATTGTTCGTGTCAACGGGTAGCCGCAAGGAAAGGCCAATCTGTAGCATTTCTATGACATGTTTATTTATATCAATATAACATAATGCCATGAACTCAATTCAGTAGGCTGCCACTGTAAGGAAATTGTGTCCATATAGCAAAATGTCTTTCTTTAACTAATTCATCTGCATTGTATTATTATCCTTTTGTGTAACTATAATATAGTAATATCAGTTGTATCTATGGTACCAAAATTGTCTACTCAGCCTGCAGATAGTGATCTATAATAAAAGCTGTGTATAGATGGTCTCGCTCGGAATCACTTCACTTCTGTTGTTTTGAATTTTAGTAATTTCAATCCTCTTATTTCAGCTCCTAGTCTGTTTAGAATCCGGTCTATGACTATGCTAGTGAAACTTCTAGCTTGCTTGTTTTATTCAATCATCAATGTTTGCTCAAACTGAATATTGTACTGTAGTTCCATAACTTCCACTGTTGGTAGTCTATTATCTGGTTGCTAGTACAAAGCTATTCTCAGTTTCTGAACTTAATTGAAAGGTTATGTGAGTGTTTGGTCTCTGTCTGAGTTGAGCAGTTTGGCCCTTGTCTAAACTTATTTTTTTCTCTAAACAAAAGTTTGAATTCCCTCTTGATATGTCAACCTTCGTATATGCCTGGCCCTTGTGAACCCAACGATCACTAGTAATATTTGCTCCACATATGGCGTACTTAAATTTTAAACTTCTGTTTGATGTAAATTTTGCTCTCAGTTCTCAGTTTTGTTTCCTCTGGTTGATGCATGTACACATGAGTGTTGTTGAGGACATGGTCTCCTTTTCGGTGCGGCCAAGTATCCACTGGTGCTTGCCTACATGGTGACAACTGAGCTGCAGTTCAGGTGTGTGCTCCAGCTCTCCCTCACGCCAACAAATATATAATGTGCTGCTATCGGATAATGCAAACCCATCATTTATTTTTTTGTAAATAAGCAAATGCTTCTAGAGTTTTAAAACAACAAAGCTTTATATTCTGTCAATATATTGATGAAATTGTCTTTGTGTCTGTACTAAAACTGAGAATGAGTTGTTGGGGTTCTCTATTTCTCTATGAGCTTTGTGATACCAAGGCTGAGCCGATAACATGCTAATTGGTAGATAATGTTTAGGCTTTGGCTATTTAAGATTACGAGTAGTTTTCCATAATGTTTCCTGCTGCTCCTTATATGCAGAAATGTATGTTCGTTATTACCACTCAGGTGTGTCAGTTTATTTATGCTCCGTATGTTGTGCGTGCTCTTCAACTGCACATTTGACCTAAAAGTAGCTGATGCAAAATTTCTAACCGTAGCTTGTTGCTTGTTTATGATTTTCAGGGAAAGAAGTAGAATAAAATGGCAGCGGCTTTGTGGTTGGAAGCACTTTTTGGTCGTCGGAAGTTCTGGGAAGTTTTGGTATCATGTTGATGAAAGTCCTGTCATGTGTTAACATGTAATTATGCTGGTTGAAGTGAGATGTACTATTTATGTGAATGTTGGTTGAAGTGAGATGTACTATTTATGTGAATGTTGATGTGAGATGAATGAAACAGTAGTAAAATGTATTTTGTTCTTTGTTGAATGTGCAAAGTTTTTGGCCTGAATGTGTTTTGAGAACATTAAAATGCCACAGCCCAAAACAGTAAGCGATGTATTATCCCTAAATGCAGAAAAAAAATGAGCGACCTGTGTCCCTAAATGCAGAAAAATGGGCTTGGCATGGACCTTTAAAGGCCATGGCCTAATTATATTGGGCCTGAATTTCGGAAAGAAAGATAGAAAAGGATAATAAATTATTTGATTTAGGCCCATTTATTGAAAATGTTTGAGGTAGTAAAAATTAAAAATAGGCCGGAATGTTGGGCTAGCCCATTTGGAGGAGCAGCATGGACTGGGCTGAATCTCTTCCATGACCTAGTCATTTGGTCATAATTTTTGCCACGTAGGATTGTCCACGTAGGATGTGACATGGCTATGGCAGGATATCACATGACCAAATCAGTTGGTCATAGGGTTATGACCCCTCTGATTGGGTCATAGAGTCTATGACAATTCCATTCAATTAGTCATTGACGATCAAATAAGACGCTCGGTATGTGACTTTCCATTTTTGGTCAAAAAGGGGTCATGAATCAACCTACGTGACCTTCTAGTGACAAAAATTGAGGGTCACGTATCAACATATTTCTTGTAGTGTGCCTTCCTGCCGACTGATATACGGCGTCCCGTGCATGCCACTCCTGTTGTCCGGGTAATTTACTTGCTGAGCCACCGCGGTGCGTAACATCTCTATAGCCCGCCGGGTTTCTATTGCTTGAGGCGACTCTCCTAGTGGAATACGGTCGAGCGCTAAAGTTGCGGCGTACACGTTGTCGATAGGGTTATTGAAGTGACCCGGCGGGGTGTGAAATCGTGATGGTGGTGGTTGCACGGTATTGCCCCCGGCCGCCCCAGCGGGTAACGCAGGTGACCCGACTGGCATATTAGTCGGTTGACCCCCGAGCGCTGCTCCTGCGTACCCAGTTCCTTGATTCACGA
The DNA here is from genome assembly GCA_028641055.1 of Alopecurus myosuroides. Taxonomy (NCBI): domain Eukaryota; kingdom Viridiplantae; phylum Streptophyta; class Magnoliopsida; order Poales; family Poaceae; genus Alopecurus; species Alopecurus myosuroides. Next base: position 719,751,984 of record CM054057.1, on the reverse strand, counting down.
TCGGGATCAGCTGGTCTTGAGACGTAACAAATAACGCGGCCGGTTGTAGGGCTCCGCCTGTCGCAGGCAGTCTCGTCTGATGCCTCTGATTATATGCTCTAGTCGTTTGCGCCTGTATACGATCCTCTAACTCATCCAACTGACGTTGACGAACGGCCATCTGTATTTTCTCGGCTTCTACATCTCTCCTCTGTTGTTCCGATGCTCGGCAGGCCACATCCAAGTCTCTGGCCCGGGCCGCCGCGTTCTCCGGGGTTATCACCGTTGCTAACACTGTGGGATGCAAGATCAAGTTGTTGCTGAACAGAGCCGGATTTGGTGGGTGTGACATTCCCGCACCGGCTGTTCTGTTCGTCCTAAATCCGAACATGTTCCTGTGATGAGCAGTTTCGCCCGTTTTGCTAGTGGCGGACGTCTGTTCTCCATCGACCCGGGCTCCAGCCGGGTTTCCATTAACCGGAGTCTGTTGTTGGGCCAGCGCTTACGCCGCACCAGCCGCGGCTACTGACACATCACCCTGATTCAGATTTATCGCAGGGGCTGTGTAGACCGCAACTCCGCGCGCAATGCCTCGTGAAGATTCATATTCTTCTTCCTCGCAGCTATCTTCTTCATACCGATCTTCGAGCAGGTGCAAGATAGATTCGGTGTCATCATCTCCAGTAACCCGGCCACGCGGGGTCCATGCCGGCTCCTCCGGCTGTTCCCTCTTCGTGGTGGGTGCTTTCTCCAGTTCTGCCGTGCCTACCGACTCTTCCCCATCCGATTGAACGCAGGTGGCGGCCCCTGACACATAATCATACTCATTATTGTCAGAAATTAAACCAGACGTACGTACCATATCCACGAAGACGTTGACCCGGACGATCGTGACGACAGATCCGGTTTCCAGCTGGTCCGACTCTGGCCCCCAGCCAAAATCATCGACGATCTTCTCTCCTTCAGGGTTGGTGATGATCTCGCCGACAACGAAGTTCTTCATACTTTCCAGAGCTTCTCTCGTAATGTAAACACCTCTGGACGCAGGCCCCACGGTGGGCACCAACTGTCGTGGGAAAGTCACGACAGATGTTACCGGAGGTAACTTAGGTTGGGTTAAATCGACTCTGGTGTTTGGGAGAGGGTTTAGCTCAGATTGGACACAAGATTTATCCTGATTCAGCCTCTCCATCGGAGATAATAGCTTACATCCAGCTAGGATCATATTGATTGGCGATCTAGAGGCTCGGGCTGCAATGACGCCGAGACTCCAATCTAGGGTTACAAGTACTTGCTCTTGCATATCTAGAATAACTCGAATCTCTTGAAATCTACTGCCTACGCCATAAGGACCGGTTTATATAACACCCGGTTTCCTGGATTTCCTTACAAGATACGGCCAGAGTCCTACCCGGTGTCTACACGTAACCCTAAATTACTTTTCGTGACCTCCAAGTCTCAGACTTCATGGTTTGCACCGCCTTTCGGGTCTTCTAGAACCTTTCTTTCCACAAGCCGAGTTACCAATACGACTGCTGGCCCATCAATGACGTCCGACCCATTATCATATTGCAAAGTCTTGTGTAAACTTCCTCCAGCCGGGTCTTTATTCCTCTGCATGAGCCTGCCGGGTTATTATCCCCCAACAAGCCCCCCCAACCGGGGCAAAACAGCTGTTTATTCTGCATGAAACTAAGTAACTCTTCCGGCCTTTACCACACGTACTTCTCTTGTCGCTCTTAAGTATGTAACTGTACCTGAACAGGAAGTTAGTTTAGACAAAGGTCTATACAGACAAGCGTTCAATATTCTGCACCTATCTACAACACTAACCACAGACACGACGCACACAGTTGGAACACAGACCTGCTAACCAAAAGCTTAACCGACTCTCTGTGTTAAATTAGGCACCCTCGCATCATCCGCAGAAACATTATCCGGTTCACTGGGCAACAGATAAGTTCGACAGGTTCGTACAAAAGACAACAAGTACCTCAAAACACAGCCTGCAATGCCATATGCACTACAAAATTCAGTAAAAATTAGATACATCAGCAATCTATAGTGCCATCTAAACATTCAACATAGTCCAACCAAGCAAAATGACAGGATCAGAATTGCTACCTCTTCTTGATTTCAACTTATCAATACTTTCAGCACATACATTTGGACCTACATGTTCCGCCACAACTATGCGAGATAATAGTATCGCTTATAGACACACCCGAAAAGCGAACTTAGTGCACTAAAAAACAAGGAAATTTGTACATTCGTGCTGATTAGCATAGTTTCTGATAATTGTATACGCAAGTAGTACATAAATAAATATAAAGCTTATTCTCTTATATGTGGTATCCATTTTTAATAAACTCATCTTTTTATAATGTGAACCAAAACTCAACTCACCACTATAGTTTCTAAGTAGAAATACACCTAATATATGCTAATTAGGTGCCCCAATGGAATTGTCTTTCTTTGTATTTGGTTAGGTTATATGAACATGTAGTAATATTAGCACACAAAACAAATGTGAGACACAATCGAACAATAGCGAAGCATGGAATGGGAAAACGGAAAAAGGGGAAAGGATGCATGCCGACGGTAGTGCTGCCGGCATAGCCCTGCCAGGAGCTTTGCCGACGGTTCTCCCATAGGCAGCCGACGAAGCATGGAATGGGAAAATGGAAAAAGGGAAAATGATGTATGCCGACGGAGTTGGCACCGGCATAACCCTACCAGGAGCTATGCCGACGGTTATCCGTTAGGCCATCGGCGTATGTGTAATGCCATGGAGCCGTCGTCTGTGGTGGGCTGGGCAGCGCCACGTGGGGGCAGCTATGTGGCGACGGCCGCATTGTGCCGACGGTTGCCGTCGGCATAGGCTTATATAAAGCGACGACCATTTTGTGTCGATGGCCGTTTTTTGTCATTCACTAGTAGGAAAAGGCTTACTAGTGACCAAGCATATTTTGCTACCTGCTGGCGAAGCAGACTGTTCGCCAGCGCTATATTGTTCGCCAGCGGTATATTCAAAATATTAAAATAATATTTTCCCCATATTTTTGAAAATTTCAAAACATTTGAATTGTTGAACCGTTTAATCGCACTGTAGATTATTTTTTTGCTTTATTTCAATTTAAATTGTTCACTTCCCCATCGATCACCCATACTCTGACTACTCTAACCCCAGCAAGGTTAACTTTTTAGTTCCTTCCATATGAGCTATCAAGGAACAACTCATACTTTGTTAGTAATATACTGCTATCAATTCTATTGATCCTTGGACAATGATGCACACACCTTTACTTTTTGAATCCAAAAACATATTTAAGTAAACAAAAAATACATAAGTAATAATAATCTTGAATTGAAATAACAATAAAATAAATTTAAATATTTTTTTTGCATTTTTTCATTTAATATTGAATAATTCATATCTACAAATCCGTAAATAAAAATTCGACAAATGATATGTCTAAATTGATTAGAAAAATGAGAGAAATCAAAATATGATATCCATATCATATTTTTAAATTAATTTTTTTTTCATTTTTAAAATAACTTTGTTTGACTATAGTTTGAATATTTTTATTTTTTTTATTTTGTAGGAATATTTCTTCTTTTTAAAATCATTTTTTTCTTTTTGAAGGTGATGGCTGATGTTGGTGAACCCCAAGAGAAAGGTTGTGAAGAGTGCAGCGGCAAGTTTTCCCTCAGAAAATAAACCAAGGTTGAATCGACCAGTAGAAGGACAAGCAATTTCTAAAGGTTGATACAGTTGATGTGGTAGGGCGCACTACCGGTTCAGCAGCAACGTGAAACCTACACAACACAATCAATTCACTTTGCCCCAGCGAAGCAGTGAGGTTGTCAATCTCACCGGTTTTGCTGATAACAAAGAGGTTAAATGTATGGTGTGGAAAACAGTATGAGAACAATATGAAAACAGCAGGAGCAGTGTGAAAACAGTGGAAGCAGTGATTGTATTATCAGTATGAGAAAATGGACCGGGGTCCACAGTTCACTAGTGGTGTCTCTCCATAAAAGATAACTAACATGCGTGGTAAACAAATTACAGCTGGGCAATTGATAGATAATGAAACATGCATGACATGATGATTACTATGTGATTCATGCGGGTATTACAACAAGATACACTGTCGTCCAACTGCATCTATGACTAATAATCCACCCTCCGAATATCATCCGAACAAACATTGGGTATTAAGTAGCAAGCAACAGATAATCGCAGTAAGCAAAGTGTGTAATGTAAACAATGTAAATATTGTTGTTTTCTCCCTAATGACAACAACACATCCTCCATCCGTCACGTTTCTGTTGCTCGAGCACGGATGTAAAGGAGGCTTGAACCCACTATCGAGCATAAATACTCCCTCTTGGAGTCACTAGTATCTACTTGGCCAGATCATCTACTAACAGCGGAGAGCATGTAAGATCATAAATAACATACACATCAAGACAACATGATAGATTGATAATAAAGAGACATAACATTCAAATATCATCGGATCCCAGCAAAGACAACATGCAACATTACAATAAGATTATCGCGATCATGTAGGGCAGCTTACGAGATCTAAAGATGAGGCATAAAGAGGAGAGAACAACCATCTAGCGACTGTTATGGACCCGTAGTCCAGGGATGAACTACTCACACATCACTCTGGAGGAGGGCATGGTGGTGTAGACCCCTCCCGTGATGATTTTCCCTCCCGGCAGGGTGCCGGGGAGAACTCCAAAACCCTCCTGATCTTGGGTTGACGATGACGGCAGCCTCGGGTGTTTTCGGTGGAAAAGTGGTATCTATTTAGGGTTCACACATTAGGGGAAATATATAGGTGAAAGGGCGATGGCGGTGGGCGCCCGAGGGGCCCACACCACCCCATGGCGCGGCCAGGGGCGCCGCCTCATGGTGTGGCCCTCCCTCCAGGTCTCTTCGAGACTTCGTGGAACCTTCGGAAATTCTAAGACTTCCGGGTTTTTAATTTTCCAATTCCGAGAATATTTCCAGAATAACTTTTATGAAACTAAAAACATCAGAAAACAGGAACTAGCTCTGTGGCATCTTATCAATAGGTTAGTCCGAGGAAATCGATAAAAATGACATAAATTGTAAGGAAAACATGTAGCATATGGCATGAAAACAACATGGAACATCAGAAATTAAGGATACATTTATGAGGTATCAACATCCCCAAGCTTAGTTCCTACTCGTCCTCGAGTAGTTAAACGATAAAATCACATAATTTCTGAGATGACATACTACCAACATAAACTTTATCATCTAAATTGTAAAAGCATAAGTATAGCTGAGATCATAGAATTTTAACACAAGCATGATAGATATAATTCTAACAATGAAACATAGCAATCACTTTGCATCACGAAAAGTAACACAAATGAGAGATCATGAATAATAATGCACTCGAAAGTTATACGTTTGTTTCAAGCATATAGATAACATAGCAAAGTGATATTTCACTTGTCCTTAAGAGTGGAGCAAAACATAAATGCCAGGACACCTTCAATGTTTAAGAGTAAGACTGGAACAAATAATTTGAGAGAAAATAATAACACTTCATGAATCAATTAATAATGTTTCTGAGACAAATGCACATTAAACTCAGAATGGCAACTATGCTCTCTCAAATGTGCATAAATTTAGAAGATGGATACTCAACATAAAAGTAAAAGAAAGACCTTTCACAGAGGGAAGCAGGGATCACTCATGTCTAGAGCTTTTTATTTTGTTAAACAGAGGTATTGAAAACTTTTTTTTAGAGAGGTGTATGCTTATGTCAACGAATGGTAAACAGAAAATACAGTACGTCAAAAGCCAACTAGAGTTCACAAGAGCGGCTCCCATAGAAGGACGCTTCTGGGTAGAAGGTCATCCCTTTTTCTCTTTTGTTTACACAATTATGCTTTGATTGATATATCATGGGCAAAAGTAGTGAAGAGAGTTTGTTTTATTAATTTGGGGCTGGGCACCCCGCTGCCAGCTCGTCTGTCAATTGGATAAGCGGATGAAGCCACTAGTCCAGGGTGTGAAAGTCTAATTAACAAGTAAGATAAAGATCTCTATTTACGTCCTCATGAGCTGAAACAGGAGCACAAAACAGGAGTAATTTTGAAAGTTTTAAAGGTAACGGAAGGGCCATTTACTTGGAGTGGCGGTTAAATACCACATGTAGGTAGGTATGGTGGACACATTTGGCAAACTTTGGGTTTGGGGAGTTGGATGCATGAGTAGAGCTCATACTCAGTACAGTTGGAGGCTAGCAAGAGACTGGGAGCGACAAATCAAGAGAGCAATAATGGCCATAATCATGCATAGCGACAAAAACATCATTAATCAAAGCATAAGTTGTACTAAAGGTTCAAAAACTAATTTATCATGGAGTTTATAAGTGTCTTGTTTGTATTCATAAACATGGTTTGAGCATGCGCCAAGTCAACCAAATAAAACATTCAAAGGAGAACACCACAAATTTATGCTTTAATATGACAACAACAACTCATGATTCTTTCAAAGGCACATTAAACACTCTCAGCTATTTGAGACAAATCATGCTACAAAAATAACCACTAGGCTTTATAATTAAAATAACATATAGCATGACATGAAAAATTCTAGCCACAGTCTATACATGCTTCTATTTGCAGCGTTATAAGAACGAAAACTATACTACTACTTTCCAACACCAAGCATTACATACTAAACAAAAACTCTTCAAGAGATACAACAATGAAACCAAAGATTACTAACACAACTCTACTAAAACTAACAACTCTGAATAAGAGATGCAAGAAAAACATGAGCTAAAAAAGGAATTTTGCAGCAACTAGAAGAAAAACTAAGAATACGAGCATAACGAGTATTCATACGAAAAAGCGGAGCGTGTCTATCTCCCACACAAAGAATTCTAGGTTCCAAAAACATTATTGCAGCAAGGAAAATAAAAGAAAACAAAAGAAAACAACAGAAAAACAAACATACGCTCCATGTAAAATTCATATGATGTAACCGAATAAAAATATAGTTTCACTAGAAGTGACCTAATAAATTGTTGATGAATAAGGGGATGCCTTATGCATCCCCAAGCATAGACGCTTGAGTATTCTTAGAATCTGCTGGGATGAACCACAGGGGCATCCCCAAGCTTTGACCTTGCACTCTTCTTGATCACATTATATCACCCTCTTCTCTTGACCCTTGAAAACTTACTTCACACCGCACTCAAAGTAATTGATATTAGAGGGTTAGTGAAACAATAAAAAAATCCATGGGTTCTGCATGGACACAAGTGCTATTGATACTTTTAAACATTAGCTACAGCCAATGATGTTTTGTGAAGCAAATAAATCCACTTGACATAGTAAAAGAGCAAATGCAAGAAAAATGGCAGAATCTGCCAAAACCAGAATAATCTGTAAAGACGTTTTTTTTCGGGGAACTTAAGTTGCTCAGATAGAAAAATATAAAGAACGATAATGTTTTGGTATTAGCCGAGGAATAAGCACAAAAAGTTTCATGTCATGTTGATCTGTCTGGAATTTATACGAATTTTTATGGAGGACAGCAGAAATCTGTTTCCTGCGCAGAAATCCAAAACCAACTCCATCTTTCGCTAGAAACTTTACTTGGCACAATTAATACATGAAAATAAAGATATAAAGGAGTTGCTACAAAAGTATACAACCCCTTGAATAAAAGAAAATAGAGAAAAACAAAGGAAAGATAAAACCATGGGTTATCTTCCAAGAAGTGCTTTTGTTTAACGCCCTTTAGCTAGGCCCAGAAAAGTGGAATCAAGTGTTTTCAAGTGAAGAAGCATCCAAATTGTAATTTTTTCGAATAATAGGATCAAAAAGCAACTTTATTCTCTTTCTAGGAAAGTGTTCAATACCTTTCTTGAGTGGGAATTGATATTTAATATTCCCCACTTTCATATCAATAACAACACCAACAGTTCTAAGAAAAGGTCTTTCCAAAACAATTGATCAAGAAGCATTGCATTCAATATTCATAACAAAAAAAAATCAACGGGGAAAAGGTTATTGTTAACCATAATAATAATTTTATCAACTTTCTCCAAATGTTTCTTTCTAACATTATCAATAAGACGAATATCCAAATAACAGTGCTCCAAAGGTGGCAAATCAAGTTTCTAGCACCAAGATCACATAAATTATTACAATCAAAATCATCAACCTTCATTTTAATGACGGTTTCCCAACCATAATCTAGCTTCCTAGGGATATAGGCTGCACATCTTAATTCATCCTCTGTAATTTGTATGAGAGCATTTGTAATATGTTTTATGAAAGCCATATTCATAGAACTAGCATTAGGACATCTGGAAAGATTTTGTAGAAACTTAATCACTTCAGTTATGTTCCAATCATCAAAGTAAAGATTATTTTTATTAAAGGTAATGGGACCATTGTCTCCCATGTTTCTAAAAATTTCAGCACTTTTACCAGGAACATTTTTAGCAGTTTCAGGCAGTTTTGAACTTTTAACAGCAGAAGTGGGAATATTGCCAACACCAATTACTTTACCATTGATAGTAGAAGGTTTACTAGCATGAGAACCTTCAGTTTTACTAGTGGTGGTAATGGTGCAAACATTAGTTATATTATTCTTTCTAGCTATTTCATCTTCTCTTTCCCATGTAGCATGCAATTCAGCTAAAATCCTAACATTGTCATCAATTCGAATTTGGATGTCACTCAAAGTTTTGCTTTCTTTAACATCATGAGGCATAACCTTTAGTTTCAGTAAATCAACATCAAGAGCAAGGTTATCAACTTTAGAAGCAAGTTCCTTAGCATAATTATTAAAAACAGTTTGTGTACTAATAAAATTCTTAAGCATGTTCTCAAGATCAGAGGGTACACTTTTGTTGTTGTTGTAGGAATTACCATAAGAATTGAGATAACCATTGTTATTATTAGGAGGATATGGCCTATAATTATTGTTACCAAAATTATTCCTATAAGCATTGTTGTTGAAATTATTATTTTTAATGAAGTTCACATCAACATGCTCTTCTTGAGCAACCAAAGAGGCTAAAGGAACATTTTTTGGATCAATAGGAGCATGCCATTCACAAGCGTAGACATAATAGCATTAATTCTATCACTCAAAGAGGAGGTTTCTTCAACAGAATTTACCTTCTTACCTGTTGTAGCTCTCTTAGTGTGCCATTCAGAATGATTTACCATCATATCATCAAGAAGCTTTGTTGCTGCCCCTAAGTTCATGGACATAAAGCAGCTGAATCCAGAAGGTTTCTTGAAGAAAATTCAGACCTGCATAAAAAGTTTGGATGATCAACCAAGTAGTCAGTCCATGAGTGGGACAATTATTTACTGAAGATTTAATTCTCTCCCATGCTTTAGCAACATGCTCATTATCAAGTTGCTAAAAATTAATAATGCTACTTCTTAAAGATATAATCTTAGCAGGACGATAATATTTTCCAATGAAAGCATCTTTACATTTAGTCCCAGAATCAATACTATTTCTAGGCAAAGATAGCAACCATTCTTTAGTTGTTCCTCTCAAAGAGAAAGGAAAAAATTTCAGTTTAATAATATCTCCATCTACATCTATATATTTTTGAATCTCACATAGTTCAACAAAATTATTAAGATGGGCAGCAGCATCATCAGTACTAACACGAGAAAATTGCTCTCTCATAACAAGATTTTTAACAGGGCAGATTTTATCTCATAAAAATCAGCAGTAGGAGCAGGTGGAGCAATAGGTGTGCTAATGAAATCATTGTTGTTGGTGCTAGTAAAGTCACACAACTTACTGTTCTCAGGGGTACTCATTTTATAGCAAGACTAAAAACAGGACAAAAACAACAACTAGAATAAGAACTAATTTTTGTGTGTTTTTATAAAGAGAAGCAAACAAGACAAAATAAATTAAGCAAAAATAAAACAAAGTAAAGAGATTGGAAGTGAGAGACTCCCCTTGCAGAAATTCTGTTCCTCCCCGACAACGGCGCCAGAAAACTTGTTGATGGCTGACGTTGGTGAACCCTAAGAGAAAGGTTATGAAGAGTGCAGCGGCAAGTTTTCCCTCAGAATAGAAACCAAGGTTGAATCGACCAGTAGGAGGACAAGCAATTTCTGAAGGTTGATGCAGTTGATGTGGTAGGGCACACTACCGCCTCAACAACAACGTGGAACCTACACAACCCAATCAATTCACTTTGCCCCAACGAAGCAGTGAGGTTGTCGATCTCACCGGGTTTGCTGATAACAAAGAGGTTAAATGTATGGTGTGGAAAACAGTATGAGAACAATATTAATACAGCAGGAGCATTGTGAAAATAGTGGAAGCAGTGATTGTATTATCAGTATGAGAAAATGGACCGGGGTCCACAGCTCACTAGTGGTGTCTCTCCATAAAAGATAGCTAACATGCGTGGTAAACAAATTACAGCTGGATAATTGATAGACAATGAAACATGCATGACATGATGATTACTATGTGATTCATGCGGGCATTACAACAAGATACATAGGCCGTCATCCAACTGCATCTATGACTAATAATCCACCCTATGAATATCATCCGAACAAACATTGGGTATTAAGTTGCAAGCAACAAATAATCGCCGTAAAAAAATTGTGTAATGTAAAAAATATAAACATTTTTGTTTTCTCCCTAATGACGTGTCTGTCACTCGAGGACAGACGCAAAGTAGGCATAAACCCACTATCGAGCATAAATACTCCCTCTTGGAGTCGCTAGTATCTACTTGGCTAGAGCATCTACTAACAACGTAGAGCATGCAAGATCATAAATAACATACACATGAAGACAACATGATAGATTGATAATAAAGAGACATAGCATTCAAATATCATCGGATCCCAGCAAACACAACATGTAGCATTAGAATAAGCTGATCTTGATCATGTAGAGCAGCTCACGAGATCTAAACATGCGGCATAAAGAGGAGAGAACAACTATCTAGCTACTGCTATGGACCCGTAGTCCAAGAATGAACTACTCACTCCAGAGGCGGGCATGGTGGTTTAGAGCCCTCCGGTGATGATTTTCCCTCCCGACAGGGTTCCGGAAAGAACTCCAAAACCCTCCCGATCTCGGGTTGACAATGATGACGGCCGCGGGTGTTTTCCGTGGAAAATTGGTATCTATTTAGGGTTCACGGGGGGAATATATAGGCTAAAGGGAGATGGCGGTGGGCGCCCGAGGGGCCCAAACCACCCCATGGCGCGGCCAGGGGCGCCGCCTCATGGTGTGCCCCCTGCGGCGTCCTCCGGGTCTCTTCGAGATTGCGTGGAACCTTCGGGAATTCTAAGACTTCCGGGTTTCGAATTTTCCAATTCCCAGATTATTTCCAGAACAAATTTTCTGAAACTATAAACAACAGAAAACATGAACCGGATCTGTCACATCTTGTCAATAGGTTAGTTTCATGAAATCGATAAAAATGACATAAAGTGTAAGGAAAACATGTAGCATATGGCATGAAAACAACATGGAACATCAGAAATTAAGAATACGTTTATGACGTATCAGATGGCGAATCTGAGAAAACCTCACCGGATAAACCCGGATGAGGTTGAGTTAGAAATTTGCTCACGATTTTTTTGATATATTAAACACGTTTTTTTTCCGACATCGTATGCAAAAGTTATGGCCATTTTACTTTTTTTTTTTTTTGAAATTTGCAAAAAGGTCAAAATTCATATTTCAAATTTTTTATACCAACTAGGCGCTAAACCCTTACATATCAAACAATTTTATTTTTTGAAGTTTTTATCATATTCGTTTATGTTTTACAAAATAAAAAAGACGGAGGGGGTGGTCTGGAGTGAAAAGTTCAAAACTTACCACCGGCGCACAAAAAAAGATGTTCGTCAGCGAAGCTGCATGTTGGCCAGCGGTACGGATAGCGCTGTCGAAGCTACACCCTGTTCTCTAGTGGTAAGCTAGATAGCGCTGGCGAAGGAAAATTTTGCCCCGCAACAGTACTTGGCACCACACGCACCCCCGGGCCCACTGTTACTGCTGGCAAACGAACTGGCATGTTCGCCAGCGGTAAGCGTGATAGTGCTAGCTAACACAAAAATCGCTTCGCCAACGGTAATAACGTTGGCTAACACCAAAGCCATTTCACCAGTGATAAGCTGGTAGTTTTAAGTCTTTTCCTACTAGTGATTGGCACCTCCTTACTGTGCCGACGGCTCCGACCTTTCTCCGTCGGCGTTTCGCGTGATTCCTTTACTGCCCGCACCTTCGTGTAAAAGATATGCGGCTGGACTTGCGTGAAAAGAGCTGTATAATCGACAGAAAGAATTCATGCTTTTCAATTCACGGTTGGTGCATGAACATTTTAACTCGATTGGTGCTTGTCCATGGCACGTATATATCCAGTTAATAGCAATGCCATCTTCCGATAAGCTTTCTTTCTCTATGCTGACCCATTAGCAATGATTTTAGCCGTACTTAAGAGAGAATTAGAATGCATTTGAGCCATTTTTGTGAACACCTCATGATAGCTCTCACAAAAGCTTTTCGTAATTATTATGTTCCAAACCGCACTACTCATCAACAGATATGTTTATCCCACGGCAGAACACAATAGTGTACTAGTAATTAAATACCTCTGTGAAATTAATAAACATTTTACAGGAGTCTATGCCACCAACCAAACGAAATGACATAAACAACACTACAACAATAACATGGACATCAATCATATATATATAGAGGTAACTTGAACAAATACATATATCCTCTGATATTTTTGGCGTAATATTTTCCTTAGTGGCTAGCATGCAGCTGGAATCTTCAGTTCCCTACTTGGGTACAGTGGCAACCTTTCAGCTCAGGGCATTGCAGCATGGGCTTCCCTTTGTTTTTTTGGCCCTACGATGATACGACAAAAGAGACCCTAAAAGATAGAAAAGAGGAGCACGAGAGATACTAAAGCAACGCCGAAGCCAAAGGTCACCGACCGATCCAATTCAAACCTGAGCTAAGTTGGTGACCACCCAACCCTTAGCTTAGCTTTTGCCTGCATATACATGGTTCACATCAACAAAAGGAGTAGATTCTTGAATATGCATGCCATGAATTTTGTGAGATTATTGGGTACTTCCTGGCTCAAATTCGAGTCTTACCATGGGCAGCGCGAGCTCTTCTGAGGAAGGAGAGGAAGACAATCACAACAGCGGCCGCCGCCACGATGCCAATGATGATGGCCAGAGTCTTCCCGGATCCATCTATAAGATGCAGATGTCAAAAATAATATTCGTTCCACTCTATGTATGTCCTGTGTTCGATCCCATCCTACCACTAGTAGCACTACATAATTGTAGCTTTTTTCAAAGTTGCCTAGTAAAAGTTTTAAAGCTACAGAGCAAAGCATAAAAAGATGGGTATAGTACTCTAGTCAGAGTGGGTACCAGAGAGATATACCGCCGATACAAAGCACAGCCAGGATCATTTCGAATCCGCACTTTGTGATGTGCTGGTTCAGAGCACGATTGATGATAACAGGAAAGTGAATCAACATTTGTTTTTCGAAAGTGAATCCACATGAAAGTGTTTCTAAAAGTTCAGATTTAAAATATGTGTACCAAAAAGTCCTCTTAGAAAACATGGTCTCTTTTGAAACCTTTGCTACAGTTTGAACCCATCATGCTCTGCTGGCCATTTCTTAAGTACAATATACTATGTCTATGTGCATGTGTCACAGAATGGCAAACCGGGGGCTAGGGTGCAACTGCTAACTTAGTTTACACACACTGTAATAGTGTAATGCAGTAGGGTAACAGACATCTACTTGCATATACCAGAAAAAGAAAATGATGAAACGTTCTACCTGGCGCCCCTCATCATTGATGACCTAGGCAGTAGTCATGCCTAATTTCTGCTGTAGATTTTGGCAAAAGGTACATTAGAGCCCTAAATTTCAGCAAAGTTTGCTCACATTGTGACTACCTATGTAGTCACATGCGCCTAGCTAAGTCGATGCAACCTCAAATACCTGGCCATTTCTTAAGTACCATGTACTACTATGTATATGTTCTTGCATTAGAGAATGCAAACCACTAGTTAAGTGCAACTGCCAAGTTGTCTTTGTTCACTACTAGTTAATCCAGTAAGATCAGATTGATCTACTTGCATCTGGGAGGAATAACTAAAAGGAAGGCTGTACCTGGCGCCAGCCCTAATCATGGATGCCCTAGGCAGAAGGCCCACTGGAATCCTAGCTTTCAGAAATTTTTGCTCTCACATCAGGTGGCAGTAAACCAGCAATAATCAAGGTTTGGATCTTCGAACTGTGTAACCAACTCCCTGACAATGTTACACAGCGAGTCTAAGGGACTATTTGGTCGGCTAAGCTGTCCAAAGACTGAAAATACTTGAATGTTAAGTGACGGTTAACAGGTGAACTCAGCCTGTAAACCTTTCGTAAACTAAAACAGGCATTGATCTAGAAACCCCGTAATATGTACCCTGCGAGCATTTGATTATATGGATCTATTCTTGGTAATAATGGCCTAATGGGACGAACTTAACGAATTAATCGTACGCCTGCCCTCAAAAGAAGGCATAATTGTATCTTACGCGTAGCTCTGAGTGGACCACTTCCGGTTGCAAGATCCAACAAATATACTCAGAAACGGGATGTAATCTGGATGGGCTCTCGAATTCAACGCCATATTCTTCTGCATCCGTGCCGTACGTACACGCGGTGCAGTCATTGACAGCTAAAAAATTCATGTAGGAGTACGTACTAATTAAGTTGCCAACGGTGGCATGCATCATGCTTACCTGGGACGTCGGCGTACGTATGAGGCACGAACCCATATCCGCCTGCGCCTGGGACGCCGACGGTGCCGCCGCCAATGACGCCATTTCCACCGTCACCGACGACGCCCCCGTTCCCGCCACCACCGATGATGCCGCTGCCACCCCCGTTGGCGGCCCCGCCGGCGCCAGCATTGGACCAGAATCGCGCGTAGCACTTGCCGAGGTAGACCTCCCCGGCCGACGAGTCGTCGCAGCCGGCCTTGAGCTGTGCGGCCGCGGCGGCGACGCAGTCGGTGCACGCCTTGTCGCCGAGGTCCCCCACGCACTGCGACATGGCCTGCACGTACCCGGCCGCCCCGGAGCGGTACGAATCCTCGCCCGCGGGGGACGTTGCGGCCTGAAGCGCGCCGAGCGCCCCGTCGCGGAGCGCCGCGATGCCTGCATCCCCGCTGCTCTCGCCGCCGCACTTCTTGAACAGCACCGTCGTGTCCTGCTTTCCAAGGAACGAGTCGTTGCCGTAGCGTAGGAAGCACGCGCGCAGCTGCACGGCCCCGCC
The DNA here is from genome assembly GCA_028641055.1 of Alopecurus myosuroides. Classification (NCBI taxonomy): domain Eukaryota; kingdom Viridiplantae; phylum Streptophyta; class Magnoliopsida; order Poales; family Poaceae; genus Alopecurus; species Alopecurus myosuroides. The sequence continues at coordinate 719,736,610 of CM054057.1, read as the reverse complement.
GGCCGCCGAGTTGCAGAGGGAGGAGAGCTTGGAGACGGACGCCTTCACGCACACGCCGCAGACCGCGGCGGGGAGGTCGGCGCGGCACTGGTAGAGGCCGACCAGGCCCGTGGCGGCGCTGGAGGGGGGTTTGTAGTTGGCGTAGGTGGTGGAGCCGGCGCTGTCCGTGAGGGCCGAGAGCACCGTACCGACGTCCGACGCGTACTGCGTGCCGGGGTCGTACCGCGCCTGCGAACACCCGGCGTACACGAACGCCGTGTAGTCGTCGGCGCCGCGTGCGCACGCGGCCAGCAGCGACAGGATCGGGAGCGTAGTTGCAATGAGATTCCACATTCTCGGACGCTTGTACGTGCGTGTTGGAGCTTGGAAGGTGAGGCAGCTAAGCGCGGAGGAGGAGAATGGCGGAGTAGCGAGGGAGTGATCAGTGGAATGAGGAGTGGTCTTAAAAGGGTTTGTAACGAGCTAATTACTGGGACCAACAATAAAACAGATCACTGTCACTGGCGTTCTCTAAAGTACGCGTGAACATGTCTGCCTGCCTATGCTACAACAGTAAATGGTTGACTCATCACTGACTCCGTTTCGAAAAGACATCCACAAACGGATGACATTAGCCGGTAGTAAAATAATTACCCCCTCAGTATCAAAATATGAATCTACACGCTAAAATGTCTAGGTACGTTTTGTCTAGAAAATGTTTAAACATCTTACACTCTTGAGGAGGAGCGTCAAGCTGGGACGTTGGTCGCGGAAAGCGATGGCATTATGGTGTTTCCAGAGGTCCCAACAACATAGGAGCATGAAGGTGGAGGCATTCCCCGAGGGGACTGCAGCGGAGGGGGGGGGGGGGGGGTGAAACATGTGGAGGTCTCGGACATCTGCAATTGTAGGGACTTGGAGACCCACATTCCGCCAGAAGATGCAGGCAAACTGCCACTCGAGGAAGATGTGGATCGCCGTCTCCTCGGGGATTTTGCAGACGGAGCAGACATCCTCTTCGGCTGAGAGGATTCTCTTCTTCCTCAGCGCGCTCCGACACTAAATGCGGTTCATGGAGAGGAGCCAACCGAAGAACTTGGCTTTCGATGGGGGCGTAGTTGCGCCTAACAAAATCATACGATGGGGAGACCAAGTTGCCCCAGGTGTGAAGCTTGTAGAACTCGCCAGCATCCAGCGCACCAGTCTTCTTCTTGCGGCGCACCAGCTCGCGGACGTCCCTAACAAAGGCATCCAGGGAAACCGCCTCAAGAAGGCTGCACAGGATGCCAAACTTCTGCTCACCATCCGAGTTCAGCCTACGGGCGAGAGCCCGACGAACCCCGGTCCCGAGCACCGAGGCAACCGTGGTGTTTGTGTTCAGGGCGTGGGAGTGCAGGGCGGGCAACACTGTGCAGACGGCGCCACTGGGGAGCCATGAGTCAAGCCATAAGGCAGTCTGCCCATCTCCGACCAAGGCACAAGAGATCTCTCTGTATTGAGGCATGAGGGCATTATACCGCTCCTAGTGCGGGCCAAGGTGCGGCAGACCCCTGTTCATGTTCCAGACCTAGCGCGGCTTGGGGGCAGAGGGTTCACTGAACAACTGGTGAACCAGCTTTTGCTGCCGAGACTCGTTTTTTACAGCGAGACTTATGATGCTCATCCCTCCCTTCTCATTCGCCCTGCATACCATGTCCCAGGCCACGAGAAACTTGGCGCCGCTAGGCCTGTCTTTGATGTTCTAAAGGAAGGAGCGCCCCAGACCCTCAATGGCTCGCAATAGCGCCGGCGGCAGTTCTAGCGCCCCCATGACGAAGGTGGGGAGGGCGTTGAGGACATCATTGATCATTATGATCCTCCCACCCGACGAAAGTAGAATTGCGGACCACCCAGAAATATACTTGTCGATTTTGACAACCAATGGGGGTGAAATGCGTCAACTTTAGTTTTTTGGCAGAGGGGCGGGAGGGGGGGGGGGGGAGCCCGAGATAAAATTTCGGGAAGCCTTGAACTCGACAACCATGCGCAACATGTATTTCTTCCTGGAAGTCTGCATCTACATGTATAGGAACCACGATGCTCTTATGAAAATTATTGTGAGCCCAGCAGCAGCCGCAAACATGTCGAGGAGCTCCTTCAGTTTGCGAGCTGCACCGCAATCAACTTCTATGATGATAAGCGTGCCGTCAGCCTATTGAAGCACGGGACAAGGCTCGCCATCCATGAGGGGGTGTCTGAGTAGAGGGTCCTGGCGAATTTGAAGACCAGCAGGAAGAGGTACGGGGACAGAGGGTCCCCCTGGCGCAGCCCTCTCTTGCAGTCAATCCAAGGCCTGGGAATGCAATTTAGCAGGTTTGCAGACTTGGACGTGGAGAGGATCAGATCCGTCCAGTTGCATCAGAGCTCGGGAAAACCACGAGAAGCCATGATCGCTCGCAAGCTGTTCCAGTCAATCGAGTCAAAAGCCTTGAAGAAGTCAAGCTTGAGGACTACCTTGGGGGCCTTCCTCTTGTGGCACCACTGAACCATCTCAGTGGCAAAGACAAAATTTTCTGCAATGCTTCTCCCGGACAGTAACGTCCACAAGGCTGCCAATTTGATCCTAGAGGTGGGAAGTTAGTGTCTTGCACACTACTCTTATTGAGCAGTTATGGAGTGAAACATGCCGAAATGAGCTAGGGGAGAGGACCCCTTCGGCCTTGGTGGAGCAGGATCACATGTGCATGGTTTAGGGCCCCGAGTTGGGTCGAGCGCATGTGGCCTCAAACAGGCGCATCACCACGGGCTCGACCGCCTGCCAGGCCACATGGTAGAAAGAGGGGCCCAAGCCATTGGGGACGGAGGTGCTCGTCTTGTCCATCCCCCTAACTGGGGCCTGGATCTCCCTGGCTTTGAAAAGGCCTGTGAGCGACGACCCATTCACATGGGGCGGGGACCATCGTCCCAAGCAGAAGGCCCAGCTAGTATGCCTTGCGTGACCCAGCAGGTCTTTATAGAAGGCATGCAGGGCAACCTCCTTTCCCTCTTTTAACTAATCTAATTGGAGTTCGGGTTATACGATTTGGCATGGAAGAAACGGGTGTCTTCATCCCCTCTTTTAACTAATCTAATTGGACTTCGGGTTATACGATTTAGCTATTTTCATTTGGCACTAATAACCACACTGTTTTCCAAGGTAAAGATTTGCAAAACTAATATTTTACTAGAAAGATCGGAAAATTCAAGATAACTACTGCCAAATTTTGATAATGGCAAGTCAAAATAATATTGTACACAAATATAAGAATCGAAAGAACAATATTGAGCCTATATTTACTTTATTTGTGTGCTTGCCCACATTTTTTGCACCTTTTTCCTGCTTTTTTCTTCCAGTTCATACATGTTCTAATATAATCCTTAGCAACACAAGATTTTTGCATACATATCTCTAGAAATTAAAGGTGCCTCTGAAAGTTAAAATCTTCATGTGGTTTCTCTATCGTAAGGAGTTACTTACTAAAGATAATTTAGTTAAACGTCGATGGTCTGGAAGTAGAAAATATGTGTTTTGTGATTCTGATGAGTCTATTGAGCACCTATTTGTTCACTGTGTTTTTGCAAAGAAAATTTGACGTTTGGTCCATTTTACCTTTAGCATTACGCCTCCTAATAGTGTTAACAACATGTTTGGAACATGGCTGTATGGGATAGACAAATCAACTAAAGCTAGTATACGCATTGGTGTATGTGCTTTTCTTTGGGAAATATGGAAATGCCGTAATGATGTCATTTTTAACAATTTGGAGGTGGGACATTTTTATGCAGGTGGTTCATCGGGCGACTCAGTGGATCCATCTGTGGTCTTACCTGCTACCACCAGATCAGCGTGGACGCTTGGATGCAGGATGTTCTCGGCTGATGGCGGTCGTACGGGCTATCTTCAGCCAGGGTGGATGGTTGCATAGTCAAAGATTACAATGGAATACAGATTGAAGGTGTTTATCTTTAGGTGGCTGGTCTTTGTGGCCACTTTAGCGGATCGTTGAGTTGTTTTGTGCTTTTTTATGTAATACTGAGATTGATACTGTTTTTTAATATAAAAAGTCGTGTGCATCGATCCGATGCAGAGGCTGAGCTACCCATTTCAAAAAAAAAAATAACTTACACGTGGAATGACCATATTAGTCGAGCAATGCTAAATTGTAGTTTCTGACTAGTTAACGGTATGTTTTCCATCATTTTTCTTAAATTATTATGTGATTCACAAACTTACTTTTTTCATAAAATTAAGTTTCAAATAGCATTTGAACGCACATGGTACAACTAAGGAGGCACATGTGGGCAATGACGCCTCCGCGTAGTTTCGACACGATGGCCATGCAACCTCACAAGCTGCCACCCAACCCCGCCACAACCACCACCAGATTCCTCCCATCAGTGGGAGGTAGTTTACGATTCTTTACTTCGTTGGCTTGATAACATATGCATTGACACAATAACTGGAACCTTCACTAATCCAACTGTGTGAGTTATCCTCGGATTGCTTCTTTGGATAAGGGGCGAGATCCAGGATGGGTTTGTTTGAGGTTAGTGGTAGTTGTTTCCGATACGCTATCTTATCCCCTTCTTTTAGCCGGAAGTCGTAGCGTGTTTCTGTAGTTGATTAGAGCAGCCTGCTGCCGCACTTTTGTATCACCTATTCTTCCGTTGAACCCAAAGCATCTGTACTTGGTGTTGCCGGGTACACTTTGGCATCTTGTGAGTCTTGCTTGCCAGTACTTGTCTGTACTGACGCCTTTGGGGATGTGGTTTCCGCAGACTACGTTTCCGAGGATTCCCTTGGTGGCTACTACGTGGAGTATGACGAGGCTGCTGACGAGTAGATAGCGGACCCGGGCAGGATCCGAGACATCGTGGATGGGCTTCGTCTTTTCGTTTCCGGCCTCTTAGGCCTATTTGGATCTTGTCTGTACTCAGACACTTTGGATGCTTCCGCTGTGATGTAATGATGACTTGTTGGGACATGTGTCCTCTGCATGATTGTATTTGCTATCTCTGCTCTAGTGAGAGCTATTTGCAACTTATTTCTATTTCTTTGTGTCTTAGAGATTTGTTGTGATATCACTTGTTCGAATGCCGTTGACGTACCATGTGTGTATGTTATGAAGTACGTAAATGGAAGTAGTCGGATTTCTATGGGATGGTTTAGACAGACGATGGATAGTAGAGAATGGTTGTCACACGTTTACATGTTGGCCTGCTCATATTGAGATGCGGGTGCCGGTATGCCCCGTAAGCCATTTAGCTACTGTTTAGCGGGCTGTGAGTATCCTCTAGAAGTCCGGGTGCGACAGCGCCGTTCCCGGACTTCTCGTCGGAGAGCACGGAGTCCTCATCGCGCCGCCCGGATATGGAGTCTCCGCGCGCTTCCCCGGACCGCTCCATCGCCGCTGAGATCGATGACATAATCAACACCATGGATCCCATGGTGGATTCACCGAACCGCGCCACCGGCGACGAGCCGAAGAAATCTTACGACGGCCAGGCCCGTGAGGATCCATCTCTCACGGCTGCAACCCTGGCCGCGTCTTCTTCCGCGCCGCCTCCACCTTTCGCTCCCGAAACTGTGGAGGAGAAAATCATGCTCGTCGGAGAAGAGCTTGCCGCTGCGTCCGCCGCCGCCGGAGCGGAGGACGAGGGCGAGAGTGCCGGCAACTGGAGCCTTTGCAATATTCCCCCCTCTCTTCTTCTGACAATGGAGAAGGAGGGAATGATTGCAAAAGGCGAATGGCGGTGCGAGGAGGAAGAGTCTGAGCCCCTTCCTAGGGCCGGAGAGCGGGTTCTTCTCACATCTCATATCTTATGAGGTCTGGGATTTCCGCCATCCGCCTTATTCCTCCAGGTACTTAACCACTATCACATCCAACCCCACAACTTGCCACCCAATTCCATCCTCTATTTAGCCGGATTTTAGGCTCTTTTTGAAGGATACCTAGGTTTAGCTCCTAGGTTAAATTTCTGGCAATATTGCTTCGGGGTTAAGCGTAACCCTTCTGAGGGCGCACTCCCGACTTGCGGAACCATTTCCTTTACCATGCGTAGATCCAGGGAGGATTGGTTCCCCAAGATCAAAACCTCGGAATCCGTCAAATTCTGGAAGGGTTCCTTCTTCTATCATCCAGACGTTCCTTTTCCCGGAAAATCCACTGGGATTCCACCTTTCGCCAACACCGCTGCCACCCCCAGGAAAACTGGGCAACTGAAGCAGTGCAAACCCTGCTACCAGATCTCCTCAAGATCAAGCGGCGCATCGCCAACTCGTCACTTCCGATCCACCTCTGACCGGCATGGACACAGTTCTATGCTGGTTAGAGAGGCGAATTCAGCCTTTGGCTGACCACGGTCCCCGACTTTTATGCGACTATACGGGAACCGCGGATGCCATGCGGACGTTGGACAAATCCTTGACGGCGAAGGATTTACGGAAACGTGTGAATCAATTGGTCGCAGCACGCGACCAATACGAGGAAAGCCGGCCGATGTACACGGTAGCTAACCCGGCTCCAAAGGTACGTCTTTCACATTTTGGGTATCACATCATTCTTTTTCTCGGATAATTTGTGTTAACCCAGACTTTGTCTTTTTGACAGATCTTTGATCTTCCTGAGTCGGACCTCGCAACTGATGCTGAGTTGGATGCACTGCGTGCCAACTTCGTGGGTGGGCGGAAACGCAAGAAGATTTCCGCCTCCCAGGAAGTGATTGATCTTGACGGTGTCCCCGTCGTTACCTCCAGGTTTGACATCCAAGTTTTTTATTTTGTCGGAACTTTTCTTACTTTGTCTTGGATTTTTGATCTTCCGGTACTTCTCTTATTAGCTTGCATACTTCATCCTTGAAGCCTAAAAAGCTTAAAAGGTTTAAGGCTGCGGCTAAAAGAGGTCTACATCCTTCTCCTGCAACTGCCCCAGATTCTCCAATTGCAGATACAGAAGAGCATGTTGCTGCAATGAACGAAGAAACCCAACAGACCAGCCATCCCATTGTGCCAGAAACGGACACGAGGGAAAGGGAAGCCCCGGAAGTGGGAGGTCCTTCTCAGCCAGCTAAGGAGGATCCCATTCCCACGTTTGATAAGGATTTCAAGGATATCCATGAATGCCTTAACAATGTCGGAACTCTTTTTGCCGAGTTTGCAAAAGAGTTCAACGAAACTAGGTCAGGTTTGCAGCGGATGAGCCAGGTAATATCTTTAGCCCCCAAGCAATAAGTCAAATGCATGCTTTTGCCTTAATGCTTTTTTCGCTTTTATGCTTGTTTTTAACTTAAGCATTTTTTTTTCTTTTTTCCGTGTTTCAGCAAACCGCTGAAAACATAAACATGTAATTTTTTAACAAACTTACCGTCAAGAATAAGGAGGTGAAATCCCTTCTTTCTATTATTGAGGGTAAAGAGACAGAACTGGCATCAACGCAGCAGCAGCTGAAGAAGACAGCAGGTAAGATTTTTCTCTGCTTCCAGTTGTATGAATTTTTTCTAAGTATTTTTCCGAGTTTTCTTACTCGTCTTTTTTACTTGCTGTTCAACTTCTTTGGCGAAACCCAAACAAGTTGCTGAAGATGCCGACAATGCCGAGAACCTGCGCCGGAAAAACCTGGATCTTCATAAGCTCAATATGAAGTTGCAGCAGGTCATGGAGGCCAGCCAATTGGCTGTCGGTATTGCCGAGTCCAAGGCCTCTGACCAAGCAGCCAAGGACAAGGACACTATTCGAGACTTGGAGAATGCCTTGAATCAGCGCTTGGAGGAAGGCGCCGAGATGGGCAAAATTTTCGGTAAGTTTTTCTCTTTTACCAGATTTTTTATGTTGACATCTTTCTCTGTTTTGCTAACACTTTTTGTGTCTTTATTAAAACAGGAGATAGCCCCCCCAGCTTACTCGGATTGAGAAAATCCAAGCTTTTGGAAAGGTGTTCACCGCAATCAAGCCTGCGGGGATGCTGTTGGTCAGCAAATGCCTTCCCACCAGGACTGGGGAGTTCTCGGAAGTTGAAAAACTTTCGGAAGCTAGGGTGGAGGTGGCGCAGTCCAGGGAATCCGTCATGCGCTCCGCGGCGCGTGGTGGTGCGCGCATGGCTCTAGGACTCATGCGCATGCACTACCCTGACGCCAAGTCTTGGCGCGTGGCGTCCGGCCTCCCGCAAGGATACACGGAGGCGTAGCGGGCCGGCATCTTCGAAGCCATCAAAGGTCACGCCACCAAGATCGCCACCACGGTCAACATCTCCACCTTCTACCCAGAGGAAACCATTCCAGATATTCCCGAGGAATCCAACAGTGAAGATGACTCGGATGCCTGAAGGATGCCTTGTCCTGGGTAGAAAATAGGAAATAGGAGCATTACTGATCTTACAATGTAAACTTATTGTAATGCTTTCTATTCTGTTGTAAAAACAAGTACTCCGCTTTTGCAGCAATTTTTATTAAGTCTTTTGCAAGTATTTCGGGTTTATATTCCTTTATCTTCTAAGTTCTCTGGTCCATATGCTTTAACTGTCCTTAGTGTTTGAAATGGCTCGATAGTATTTTAATCTTCATGCCAAGTGACTGGGTATAACCAATCAGTCGAAACTCGAAAACATGGATCGTACCAAAGGCATTTTTACTTACTAGCTCCAGCGACCCAGCATAAAAACAATCAGATAATACTTAGAGAACAGTAAGGAATTTTTTTGAATGAAACTCAGGCACACAGGCACAATCTGGGTTTCCTTAAGCCATTTTAAGCTGAAAATCATTTAGTTTTTTAACACCGAGCACACAGGCACAATTCGGGTTGACATTGAGTATTTTAAAACTGGGAAATAGATAAGACGGAATTATGTTTTAAACTATAATGAACATGTAAAAACACAAATGTATGAATTCCGACAACTTTATTTCATGATCTCAAAGATGTTTACATAGAAATTGAACTAAGTATAGAAGGGACGTAACTGCTGGATGCTCCAGGGTCTTTTGGTCTCCCCTACTTCGTCATCTATCTTTCTCTTTCTTTTGCAATTCGGCTTTTCGGGATCATCTTCCGTGTCTCGAATATTTACAAGATAGTATGATCCTCCCAAACTAGAGCCAATTTGTGCTTTCTTTGTTGTACCAATATTAGCACTAGGTCACCTTCTTTAAAAGAACGATGCCTGATTTTCCGACTATGGTAACGTCGTAAACCTTGATGATAAATTGCAGATCTTTGAAGCACAAGTTTTCGTTCTTCCTCTAGGAGATCGACGGCATCCTGTCTTGTGCTTTCGGCATCCGAGTCACCGAAAGCCTGCACTCTTGGACTATCATGGATCATGTCCGTTGGAAGGACTGCTTCCTCGCCATAAACTAGGAAAAACGGGGTTTGCCCTGTTGACCTATTTGACGTCGTTCGAATACTCCAAAGCACGGAAGGTAACTCTTCCACCCATGCTCCAGCTGCTCTATGAAGAGGAGATTCGAGTCTTGGGCGTATTCCTTGCAGGATTGAACTATTCATTCTTTCAACCTGCCCATTGGATTGTGGGTGTGCCAAGATGCAAGATCTAGGCGTATTCTCGCTTGTCGGCAATATTTTGCCAACTCTACTATAGATAAATTTGTCCCGTTGTCGATTATTATGTTGTGCGGAACGCCATATCTCATGACTACGGCAATGATGAAGTTTCTGGCTGTTACACCGTCAGGCTTTTTGATGGGTTTTGCCTCCACCCACTTGGTATACTTATCTACTGCAACGAGTAGATGTGTAAGTCCACCTCTTGCAGTTTTGAATGGTCCATCATATCTAGCCCCCAGACCGCAAACAGCCATGTAATAGGGATAGTTTTGAGTGCTTGGGCTGGCATATTCATCTGCTTGGCGTAATACTGGCATCCGGCACATGTATTAACTATGTGTTCGGCATTTGTCTTGGCTGTTAGCCAGAAAAATCCTGCACGGATTGCTTTCTTAACTATGCTTTTTGATTGAGCACGATGTCCCGCAATCTCCAGCATGGATTTCTTGCAGAATTTCTCGTCCTTCTTCCGACGAAATACATCGCAGAAAAATTCCGGTAGTGATGCGCTTATACAGGCAACCGTTGATTACCGTGTATCCTTTGCATCGACGTTTTATTTGTCTTTGCAAGACCTCGTCTGCTCCATCCGGGTACTTCTGATCTACTAAGAAGTTTAGATATGGAATTGTCTAATCTTGGTTAACGAGCAGGACTTCGATTGATTCGGAACCAAGAGGATAGTCGACATCTCCACCTTTTATGGATGGTTCCTGCAAATGCTGGACAAACACACCTGGTGGTAGGGTTTTCACTCTTTCCGAGCCCATGCGGGCTAGTGCATCCGCATTACAATTTTCTTCACTTTTGACATGAAGTACTTCAAATCCCAGGAAGCAAATTGCAAACTCGTCCACCGTTCTCCAATATTCGGCCATGATGGGGCTTTTGGCATCCCATGTTTGGTCGAGCTGATGCTATAGCAAATCTGAGTCACCATAGCATAAGATGCGTTTGACACCTATTTCTTTTGCAATGTGCAAGCCATGAAGCAAAGCCTCATATTCTGCCGCATTATTGCTGGCGTTGAAGTGTATTTGTAATACGTACCCCATTGTATCTCCCTTGGGGAATTTTAGGACTACACCAGCTCCAGCGCCCTCCTTCATCTTGGATCCATCAAAATGCATAACCCAGTATTCCGACTCCGGCATTGGTGTGTTTTCCATTGCTTCTGTCCAATAAGCGACGAAGTCTGCCAACACCTGGGATTTTATTGCCGTTCGGGGTTGGTACTTAATGTCGAACGCAGCTAACTCGATGCCCTATTTGGCTACTCGTCCTGTTGCGTCTGCATTGTTGATTATATACCGTAGTGGTGCTTTACATACCACTGTTATGGAATGTCCTTCGAAGTAATGGCGGAGTTTTCGAGATGCAAAAAATACGCCATGTCGCACCCGGACCTCTAGAGGATACTCACAGTCCGCTAAACAGTAGATAACTGGCTTACGGGGCTTACCGGCACCCGCATCTCAATATGAGTAGGCCAACACGTAAACGTGTGACAACCAATCTCTACTATTCATCGTCTGCGTAAACCATCCCATAGAAATCCGACTACTTCCATTGACGTACTTCATAACATACACACATGGTACGTCAACGGCATTTGAACAAGAGATATCACAACAAATCTCTAAGACACAAAGAAATAGAAACAAGTGGCAAATAGCTCTCACTAGAGCAGAGATAGCAAATACAATCATGCAGAGGACACATGTCCCAACAAGTCATCATTACATCACAGCGGAAGCATCCAAAGTGTCTGAGTACAGACAAGATCCAAATAGGCCTAAGAGGCCGGAAGCGAAAAGACGGAGTCCATCCACGAAGTCTCGGATCCTGCCCGGGTCCGCTATCTACTCGTCAGCAGCCTCGTCATACTCCACGTAGTAGCCACCATGGGGATCCTCGGAGACGTAGTCTGCAGAACACGCAGCCCCAAAGGGGTTAGTACAGACGAGTACTGGCAAGCAAGACGCACAAGATACCAAAGTGTACCCGGCAACACCAAGTACAGATGCTTTGGGTTCAACGGAAGATAGGTGATATAAAGAGGCGGCAGCGGGCTGCTCCAACTACAGAGACACGCTACAACATCCGGCTAAAAGAAAGGGATAAGATAGCGCATCGGAACCAACTACCAACAACCTCAAACAAACCCATCCTGGATCTCGCCCCTTATCCAAAGAAGCAATCCGAGGATAACCCACACAGTTGGATTAATGAAGGTTCAAGTTATTGTGTCAATAAGCTTATTACTAGTCAAATTATTAGTAATTAGGTGTAAGTTGTCTAATCCTTGTTAGCCAGCCCTATCACCAAGTCATCCATAACCGCGGACAGCACGGCTTCTCGAGAAGATTTAACCCTGCAGGGGTGCACCAATTTGGACGTACACGTAAGAATATCCCGCCAGACGGGGATCAAACCCACCAAGCGAAACACTCAACACAACCCAACTCTTCTTCGCATCAAGCCCAAAGAACCACGTGCTGTGCGTGCGCGGCTAATCGAGCCCCCACGAAGAAAAGGGGGACCCTCATAGCACTGGAAGACCACGCCGCCCTAAATGCCGACTACAAAAGTTCCACCCTAGCGCCGAGGGTTCGTACCTGCATATGAGTGCATCAAATGGAAAGCCCGAACTAACTGTGGCGATTTGGACGAGATGCGAATCGAATCAGAGTTGCGGGGGGCGCCCATACACGCTTCCCACATGCGGTTAGCGCGCTCAACATGGATCCAGAGGACAAGAACTTTTCCCGAGTTCGGCACTAGCAGGCCTCAAAACCATACCAGGCCTCCTGCCGGTGCCTTATCATCAATTAGCATTACCTCAAACATTAACAGGTTGTTGTTTAACATCGAGCCCCCAGAACATAATAAATATGGTAAAAGAAATAACGGACATCAGACTCGAGCATAAACAACCCTAAGCATGCTAGTAAGACACATACAACAAGCAACAGGGGATAGGTGTGGAGGTGAGGCTATATCAGGGTTACAGGATAACATGTGATAGGATCGGAACACAAGCAACAAATCTTAAGGCTAGCAGATTAGACAACGGAAAGTATCGGTATCCAGTGTAGAAAGGACACAATGGTTCAGGTGAGTGAATACTTGCCTGCAAACTCACGAACCGGGACCAATGCCCCCTTCCCCTATATATACTGCCCCAGCCCCTCCCCCCTTCCATCTTTTTTTTTGCTTGGAGGTGTGAGAGAGTGTGGTGTTAGTGTGTTTTATTTTACTATGCACACGAGGTGTTCGACGAAATTCCCGAGCCGCACATAAGCTCACTGAAAATGGTATCTTCGACCGAGGTTAACAAACTTATCTTTTTCATCTGTAACTGATACATAAAAAAGTAGTATTTGTCGTAATTATGTTATTGTAATGTATTTTGATAAATTAATTTACGATGCAGCTGATGCACGGCAGCGATGGATGTATGGTGACCGACGCACTTCCGAGTTATATGGCAGGCCTGAATGCATTTCTTGCTGTAGCTCAGGCGAACAAAGATAATGGCTTCATGTGTTGCCCATGTGTTGATTGTCGGATCGTCAGAGAGCACTCTTCCGAAAGAATCATTCATGGCCATCTACTTCGGAGAGGTTTCATGCCCAGCTATAATTGCTGGACGAACCATGGAGAAAGAGGGGTTGTGATGGAAGACGATGAAGAAGAAGAAGAAGATCCTTTGTTCCTGAATACGACGATACTGCAATGGAAGAGAATGGAGAAGAAGGAGGTGATCAAGAACAGGCATCAGAAGAGCCCGATGATGATCTTGGCCGAGTTATTGCTGATGCAAGGGAAGAAAAAATTGGAGAGGTTGAAGCTGGACAACATGTTACAGGATCACAAAAAATTGTTGTACCCAAATTGCGAAGATGGTAGCACAAATCTCGGTACCACACTGGAGTTGCTGAAATAGAAGGCACAGAACGGTGTGACTGACAAGGCATTTGAGAGTTTACTTCAACTAATGAAGCCATAACTTCCAAAGGATAACGAATTGCCTGAGAGTACGTACGAAGCAAAGAAAGCTCTCTGTCCTCTAGGATTAGATGTGCAGAAGATACATGCATGCATTAATGACTGCATCCTTTTCCACGGTGAGAAGTACGAGAATTTGGATGAATGTCCGATATGCACTGCACTTCGGTATAAGATCAGAGCAGATGACCCTGGTGATGTTGACGGCGAGCCCCCGCGTAAGAGGGTTCCTGCTAAGGTGATGTGGTATGCTCCTATAATACACGGCTGAAACGTCTGTTTAGAAACAAAGAGCATGCTAGGTTGTTGCGATGGCACAAAGAAGACGTAAGAAAGACGAAAGTTAAGGCCCCGCGATGGATCGCAGTGGAGAAGATCGAGAGAGACTTCCCAGACTTTGCAGGAGAGGCGAGAGAAACTTATGGTTTGGTCTAAGTACAGATGGCTTTAATCCTTTTGGGGGAGCAGAGCTCCAGTCATAGCACTTGGCATGTAACTCTATGTATGTACAACCTTCCTCCTTGGTTGTGCATGAAGCGCAAGTTCATTATGATGCCAGTTCATCCAAGGCCCGAGGCAGCCTGGAACGACATTGATGTGTATCTAAGGCCATTAGTGGAAGAACTCTTACAATTGTGGGGCAAACCAGGTGTACGTGTGTGGGATGAGAGCGAACAAAAGCCATTTGACCTACGGGCGTTGCTTTTCGTAACCATCAATGATTGGCCTGCTCTTAGTAACATTTCTGGACATAGAAACAAGGGATACAATGCATGAACACACTGTTTAGATAATACTGACAGTTTTTTTTTTGGATAAATGTAAAAAGGTTGTATACTGGGGCATCGTAGATTTCTTCCGATCAAGCATCCCGTAAGAAAGAAAGGAGGGAAGCATTTCAGAGGTGAGGCAGATAACCGGAAGAAGCTGAGCTGCGTAGTCGTAATGATATATTCGATATGGTCAAGGACTAGAAGTAATCTTTGGTAAGGCTGCTGGCAGCCAACAGTTCCGTACGGCCTTGATAGCGCGCACCCATGTGGAAGAAGAAATCTATATTTTGGGAGTACCCTATTGGAAAGTTTTAGAGGTCCGGGCTTCGATCGATCGACGTGATGCACGTGACAAAGAATCTTTGTGTCAATCTGCTATGCTTCCTGGGGTGTATGGAAGTCCAAAGATACGCCAGAAGCACGGGGAGGACAGCAACGTGAAAGACCAAGCAACAAGCACACAGATAGGCGCCATTACTTAGCAGCTACGCTCTTACTAAAGCAGAGGAAGGAATATTCTTTGAAGTCCTTTACAGTATCAGGGTTCCGTCTGGCTTCTCGTCGAATATAAGGGGATAATAAACATGGCAGAGAAAAAATTCCAAAACTGAAGTCTCATGACTGCCACGTGATTATGACGCAGTTGCTTCCGATTGCATTGAGGGGGCTTCTACGGAAAATGTTCGAGTACCCATTGTGAAGCTATGTGCATTCATGAACGCAATATCTCAGAAGGTAATCGATCCAGAAAGTCTGACAAGATTACAGAGGGATGTGGTTCAGTGTCTTGTTAGTTTGAGTTGGTGTTCCACCATCCTTCTTCAACATTATGACTCATCTCCTGGTTCACCTATGTGAAGAGATTCATATTCTTGGTCGGTATTTCTACACAATATGTTCCCCTTTGAGAGGTTCATGGGAGTCTTGAAGAAATATGTTCATAACCATGCTAGGCCAGAAGGAAGCATCTCGAAGGGCTATGGAACAGAGGAGGTCATTGGGTTCTGTGTTGACTTTATTCCTGACCTTAAGACAATTGGTGTTCCTGAATCGCGACATGAGGGGAGACTGAGGGGAAAAGGAACGCTGGGAAAGAAAACATGATACCTAGGGACGGGCATTCTTGACCAAAGCACACTACAGTTCTACAAAATTCTATGTTCATGGCTACGTATCTCGAGGAACACAAGAATATTGTACGGTCTGCAAACCCGTGGAAGGATGACTCATGGATTAACGCGAACACATGGAGACTTTCGGAAGTTGGTGGCAAACACGTCTTATAAATGACACCACTGTTGAAGATCAGCTTACATGTTGGCAGGGTCACCATCTTCGACTATTGGGAGTTTTCAAGGGTACGAGATAAATGGGAATACATTTTACACGAGCTCCCAAGATAAGAAGAGCACCAACCAAAACAGTAGTGTCCGCTTTGATACAACAAACGAGAATGGAAAAAATGACACATACTATGGTTACATAGCGGAGATATGGGAAACTTGACTATGGACCTTCTTTTAAGGTCCCTTTGTTCAAGTGCAATGGGTCAACCTGAATGGAGAAGGGGTAAAGGTAGACCCGCTTTATGGAATGACAACAGTGGATCTCAACAATATTGGTTACAATGACAAACCATTCGTCCTAGCCAATGATGTGGCTCAAGTCTTCTATGTGAAGGACATGTCTTCCAGACCGAAGAAAAGAAAAAATAAGGAAACAAAATTCATCATACGATGAGCCGAAGCGTCACATCTCTCAGGAAAAGAAACATCGTGGGAATCGAGGACACGACAGACATGTCAGAGATTATAATAAGTTTGTTGAAATTCCACCCTTCACAGTGAAAGCTGACCCCACCATCCCGTTAAATAATGAAGATGCTCCATGGTTACGGCCGAAGCGAACATAAGCAAGGGACACGAAGAAAATTCAGAAGACTAGATAGGGATGTTGTTGGTGATGTGTAATAATAAACGTGGAATACATGATCATAGTTCTTATAACGTAGTATGAACGAGATTTTGTTAGCCAAAATGATATTTATACATATTCTATGATTATGAATGGAGTAGGTGCAAGTTTGACCAATAATTTGTATTGATCGGTCAAAAGCTGGCAAGCATTGAGTGCTTGACAACTATGACCAGCCTGACTTCATTATTATTCCAACCAGCGGCACACCCACCCACTTTTCTGTTTCTCTCTCCTCCGTCTGTTGGTGATGTGTAATAATAAGCGTGGAATACATGATCATATAGTTCTGTTTGATCAGTATTTTGTATTGACCGTAAAAAGCGGACAACTATGACCCATATCGAGTATGAGATAACTGTAGGCAGATATTGCAGGAACACTTCGAAGTGATAGTACGGATACCATCTGACAGATATTGCAGGATTATAACTACTTTGGAGATGTAGTACGTGTTGACACACGGTATAGAACAAGTGATTATGGCAGGCCTCTATTGTTATTCATTGGAGTTAACCACATAAACAGCGAAAACAGTTTTGACTGACTGCTTTACATCGATAGGGGATGCAGTTGCTTTGCTTGGCCAGGGACTGTCCACCGCTCGGATATATATCAAAATGCAACGAAAGTATTACGGGATATATTGCACTGTTCGGAAACTTTCACTCATGATTTTAGTAGGTCTTGGCGAGTACAATCTGAAGGATAACGAGTGGCTATGTAGATTGTATGAGGATAGAGAAAAATGGGCTTTGCCTTATGGGTGTCATATATTCTGCGCAGATATTGCAGGCACACTTCAAAGTGATAGCAGGGATACCATCCTGACAGATATCCTTAAACAGAAATAGAGCTTCGGTACTTCTTTAACAGATATGATAAATTTTTGGAGGAGAACGTCTAACTGAACAACGAAGATCCCAAATGTTGAAGGCGGAGGGGAGCGCGACGGCGACGGCGGACGAGCAGAGGAGAGCAAAGCGCGACAGCAACGGCGCGGTCTCCCCGCCCGACCGCCCGTCTCTGCTTTAAGTCTGATGCTCCCGCTGAGGCTTGCCGCGTACACGGAAGTTACTATGTTTTAAAGCGGGGGGTCGGGATAAAGGGAAATACGTGTGGATGCGCAGAGTAAACCTTCGAAGGAAAACTATGGTTTTTCTGTTGTAGACAAAGATCTCAAATTCACCGTGTCAATAAGGTACAACTCGCTTTGTCGAACTTTATATAAATCACCCGGGATGGCTTGTTGCTCTGGACTAACTCGGAAGATCACGAGAGAAAACAAAAATTGTAACATTTTTATATTCAAAAATATACATGGTAAAATAATTAATAGTTTCAATAGTTAGAAAAATTATTTAGTTAAACGAAAAATGGATTTAAATTAGTTATGCAAATTCTAGTATTTTTCATGTTGGAATTTTTGTAAAATTCGAAAGTATATAGAAGTTGTTAATGTGCAAACTTAACAATTTTTCAAATTTTGGCGCTAAAAACTTTTGGGCGCGCAGGGTGCCACCCCAAAAATTCGAAAATATGTTTTTGGTCCCGGCCGTGGTACCAACGGGACCAAAGGGGCTCTAGTCCCGGTTGGTGGCACGGGCCGGGACTAGAGGCCCGGTTGTATAAATATCTCGGCCCTCTCTCCAGGCCGAGCTACCACCCAGGACAACGGACATGGCTTGGCGAAGCCCTGCCGGCGGCGGGAACGAGTAGGAAGATCCCGCCGGCGCTGGTTCCGCCGGCGGGGTTGGACTAGGGACGTGTTTTTGTCGACACAAATACATATTAAAAAGGCCCGGGGGCCGTACTTACATAGGGGGCGGCGCGGCCACAGGCGGCCGGCCGCGCTTACATATAGGGGGCGGCGGCGCGGCCAAAGGCGGCGGCCGTTTCTTGGGGGGGGTGGGTAGCTTAGCCTAGGGGGGGGGGCACCGGCGCCGATCTACTCCTCCTCGTCGGAGGAGATGCACTGGTTAGGGGGGTGGCTGCCACAGGTGGGCAGGCGGCTGGGCGGGCCCGCACGGGGGCTGCGGAGGCATCAAGGGCGCGTACGGCGGTGGTGGGGGCAGCACCTCCTGCGGCGGCGGCGGTGGCGGGGGCAGCTCCTCTCCTCGGCGACCATACGCGCCGGTCCAGGCCCAGCTCATCCCGTACTCCAGGCCGGGGGGAGCGGCTGCGGCGGCGGCTAGTCCTCGGACGCCTCCAGCTCGACGTTCATCACCTGCCACCAAGGGGCAGGCGCCGAAGGGGGCGGGGGCGGCATGGCGTTGGCGTCGGCGGCAGCGGCGGCCAGGACCGCCTCCCACCGCTTGACCTCGTCCTCGACGAGGGAGCGGCGGGAGGCCTCTAAGGCCTCCTCCATGTTGTCCCGGAGCTCCTGGTCGTCGTCCTCGTCGACGTGGGCGTCGGCGTCGTCCACCAGGAGCCAAAGCTCCGGCTCCCTCCCCGGCGGTGGCGCGGGGTAGTCCTCGGTGCTCACCTCCTCGGCTGTGGGGATGTAGGAGCGGCGGCGCTGCTCGTGCTCCTGCTGGAGCCAGGTGGCCTAGTAGGGGGAGCTCCGCGCGTACGCGCGGTCCCTGAGGAGGCGGGCCGGCAGGAGACGGCGCCGGCGGTCGATCTCCTCGCCCAGGGCCTCTCTGCTGGACGGGGCCGGCGGCACCGGGATCCTCTGGGGGTTGAGGTGCCAGCCCTCCGGGAGGTGGACGTCCGGCCAGAACACCGGCGTGCGGCGTTCCCAATGCCACTCCGCCTCCTCCTTCCGGACGTACCGACGGAAGCGCTTGCCCTTGGGCGCGCCGCGGGGCGGCGCGCGTGACGCCGGAGGCGGAGCGGGGACGCGCGGCTGCCCGCCAATGCGGATGCCTCCCGGGCCGAAGCCGAAGGCCTCCGCCGGCGGCGGTGGAACGGCGGAGCGCGCGCCGCTCGAGGACTTGGCCTCGTGGTCGTTCCGGGGGCGCTTGCCGCTCGAGAACCAGCGGGACATGGTGGCTAGGGTTGCTTTGCCTGGGGCGCGGCCGGGGTGGATGGGCTGTACGGGCGGCGGGGGCCCTTTATAAAGGACCCGGCGGAGGCTGGCATGCCAACCGGCGGCCTGAACGTGGCGGCGGTTGCAGGCGGCCATGAATGCGGGGCGGGAGCCGAGGCGTGGCGGCGGTTGCAGCTGGGCACGCGCGCGTGGGGAAGTGGAGGGGGCGGGAAGACGAGGCGGGGCGGGAAGATGAGGAGGCAGTGGGCCCTTTGACCGTCCCTGTGGTCTTAATTTAAGGGACCGGGCGAGCCAGCCACTAGGCCGCTGGCCAGTGGCCCATTTCGACCCCTGCGAAACGTTGACCGAATATAATAAAAGACGCGGGCCAGTGGGCCCTTTTGACCAAAAATGTGGCCAGTGGGCTTAATTAAAGACGTGGGCCTGGACGCGGTTGGGGAAGGGGAGGCCGGTTGGGGATTGCGAGACAGGAGCCAAAAAAAAACGAAACGAAAAAAAACCTGCTGCGGCAGGAAAAAGTGGGCGGAATAATTTTTTTTTGTAAACAAGTTATCCATCCCGGTTCCTAAAACGAACCGGGACGAACTCCCTGGCCGTCCCTGGCCCAGGTTCGCCACGTGGGCCATCCTTACCATCCCGGGTCCTGGCACAACCGGGACCAATGGGGGAGGGCCATTTGTCCCGGCTAGCCCATCCCGGTTGCACAACCGGGACAACTGGCCCTTACGACCCAGGACAAAAGGCCCTGTTTCCACTAGTAGTTGTAAGTATAGATCCGAGATCTTTGTGCTTTTTGGAAACGAACATGAACGGTACGAGTCCGGGTTTTAAGCCATTGACGAAATCATGCATTGCTTGTACGTCAGTTACTCCAGAACAGCTATTTTTCATTGCATTCCACCTTGAGATAAAGTCCACGTATGGTTCATCTTCAAACTGGGTGCAGCGGTTTAACTGGTTGATGCTGTTGGGGTTTGTACATTCCCTGAAAATGTTGAGTAAATACTCTAGCCATATCATCCCAGCTATCGACAGTCTCTGGCTCCGTCCAGTAACATTAGGGGGAGGAATTTTACTGCCTCTAGGTCTGTCCCATTGTTAATCTGGACGGCTGTGTAATAGTCTGAGAGCCAGGTATCCGGGTTTGTACTGCCGGTGTATTTTTGATATGTTGGACCAACTTTGGCGAAGCCAGAATGCAGAGTTATTCTCCGGATCCTGTTTGTGAAACACTTGGGTCCGAAGTATAGATCATCTCTTTCCGCTCTATCAATGTGTGCGGAATATCTCCCGGCTGAATGGATAGAAGGGGATCTGCTCCTTTCTTTTCCATTGTTGCGCGAACGCGCTCTTCCGGGGTTGTCTCTATTTCCTCCATTATCATGCCCTTTGGGATAAGGTGGAGTTCTGCTCCTATGTCTTTCTTTATTCCTGGGAGGTGTACGGGATCTCTCACGCCTGTGAGGAATGTCGTATCTTCCGGCTTTTTCAGCAGGGCGTCTCGGAGACGGCATTGCTTTGCCGTCTTTCCGGTTTCGTTCTTCCCGATCTCGGGGATTAATTCCATCTTTCGGTAGATGGAATCCGGTTCTGGACGCTGCATCCTTGTTATGAGGATTTTTCTTGTCCTTTCTTGGATCTTCTTTCTTCTCTTTCGAATTATTGGAATCTCCAGGTTCTTGAGGTCCAGGTGCTCCAGCGGCGCATGTAGCTGTTTTGCATAGGGCTGAGTCGTCATGCAACTTCCCTGATCTTTCTTGCCCTCGCTGTTGCTGTTGCAATGCTTTTCCTAAGAAAGCGTACACCCCTTGAAGTTTTTCACCGTTGGAGTACAGATCGTTGTTGAGGATGGCGAACGCGGCCTCCGCGTTTTCTGCTGCGGTTTGGTATATAGGTTCTCCCATTGCATTTTTGTCGTTTACTTGCTTTTGCCAGGCCGGGTTTTGAAACCGTTCCTTTGGCGGTAGTACTTCCGGTCTTGCGATTCCGGGTAACCGTGTAGGTTTAATGCCAGATCTATTCCTTCTCTCGTACTCCTCGATTTCTTCCTGCTTTAACTTAATGTCAGCTTGGGTTTTTTGGAGATGTTCTCGAGTTCGGAATAGATGTTGATGTTGTCTTTGGAGAGCTTGTCTTCTGGCTTCCAGCACTTCAGGGGGTTCGTGGGGTCCCACTGCTGTTTGAAGTAGATCCTGTTCGTCTTGTTCTTACATTGGCGGAACAGAGATTTCCTTTGTTTTCTTCTCCGCAGGCTTAACTCCACTTCCTCCTCCTGCTTCCAGGTTTTCGTTGGCTGGATCAGCCAATTTTTTCTTCCGGAGCTTGTACTGGAGTTTCTTGGAAGCTTTGTGTCACGACCCCAGAACCAGAGATATACATACTGTTATGTGTTCCTAGCCATAGACTCCCAAGGGCTTCAGAGTTACCAGCCCCGGCCGCAATAAACAACGGCAGGCAGACTGGATTCATCGGCACGTAGTCCGGATCCCCAGTCTACTACTCCTTGCATCCATGCTAGTCATAACCAACTATGCATATCAAAGCGTCCACGGATCGTATGAAACTGAAGGAAATGGGACCAAAGCTATGCAGAGATGCTATGTGTCCAGAAAGTGCAACAACAATCAGGGTTACTGCGGTTACCTCGCCCCAGGACGAATCACATCGGCACGCGGGCTCGGACATGGATCATCGGCTCCACAACCCCTCGACTGCGACAACTATGCAGGCATAGCCAAAACTGTATAACAATGAGCTCGAAACCAACAACCGATCAAAGCAGCACAATAGACATGAAGCAGTATTAAACAAGTGTTACTAGAGTATAGCTTACAAGCAGAGGTCACACGACCCAACATTACATCAAACAACGGAATTCAAATTATGTTGCTAATCAACAAGAACCAAAAAGGTCTAAGAGGCCGCAACATAAGGCGACGTCCCAGCCCATAGATTCCAGGCTGCTACCTGGGAACCCGGAACTACTCGTCGATGTCCATGTTGAATCACCACCGATGCGAGATCTTCACCTGAACCAAATTTAAGCAAACCTGAGTACGGGAGGTACTCAACAAGACTTTGTTAACCTATTATATGTCTGCTATCTTCAGAAAGGGTTTTATGAAGGCTATTTTGCGTAAAGCAATCTTTGTTTTCCAAGTCGAGGAAGAATAGCACATCTCAAGGAATATTTTAAAAACAGATGAGGAAGCTACTCAACTACTGATATCATCAACTTTTCATCCACCAACATCATTTCCCAGAAACTCTCATGCTACAAGGATCACCCCTCTCGGCATCTCCGAGGAGGCACCCTTCAATCATGGTTAACAAGTTTTAGTCATTCCGTTGAAATTATCTATGATCACAGAATCCGTTGCCAAGTCGTCCGTAACCGTGGACACGGCTTCTCGAGGAGATTTATCCCTGCAGGGGGTACACTTTAAGCATACGTACCATCCGACTCTTAACGCCATATGTACGCTCGTCCATGGAGCGCGGCAGAGGGTGGCTGTCCACGACCTTTACCTTGCCCGACCCTATCCATGAGTCAACCCAAACAGGGCCACCCCGTCAACAGGGAGTTGGCCACCTCCTGACGGCACATGGTCTGTGAGTCGGGATCAATATCCGTGTACGTCCATCACTTGTCCTGGTCACGCCCTAAGTTTTCTCCAAATCGTTTTCGGACTCGCACGCAGATGGAAAGATCAAACTACGTGACTCATGGACGTGTCCAAACAAGTTAGTTGGTCGAGCGCTGTCTGTTAGGCCCCACGTGTGGTTGCACGCTCAGTCTTGGCTTCGAAGGCGAGAACTCGCTCCTAGGGTCATGAACAGGACAAAACGCCACAACACATTGTGGCCTCACATCCAGGTCGTTATTTAGTCAAGTTATCAAAGATAATACAATTAACAACGACCTGACATAAAAGATTCACGTATTGACCAGATTCATCAACCGGATGGATCAGATCACAACTAGGCATGGCTAAGCAAGACTCACTGGCTTTAATGAGGCGCGCACAAACAAACCTATAGCGGCTAGGAGCAGTGGATCAGGATATTTTAGGCGATGCAATAAGTATAGGAGAACTCTATCTAAGACCATAAATACTTTGAACCGCATGCAATATACGAGATCCCAAAACACTTCGAAAACCCTATATGAGCAGATAATATGTTATGCTTGCCTTGGTTATAAGAAAACCAGATAGAGGCTTCTGGAATAAGTGCTTGACTTGTCGGTTAAGATCAAGTATTCACCATTGGATTGCTGGCCTTCTCTTCGGAGTCACGTTCTACCGAGGGGGAACAAACACCGAAAAGAAGAATAACAATCAACACATGGCATCGATGCAATGCACAACATGTATTCATGAGAAAGTTAATGCAATAAATTAAAGCCCTAAACATGATCGTTGGGTTGCTAGGGTTCATATGTCAGTTATGCAATTGTACTGAAATTAGCCCGAAATAGACCCCGAAGGGTAATTCGGTGATTATGGAAGTGAGTACAATTTAAAGTTCTCAAATGGGTTTCGAAACATCATAACTAGATTCCATTTGTCATTTTTAGCAATTTGGTATATAACTTTTAATTTTCTGATTTTAGTGATTAAAATCTTATTTTTCTATTTTTAAATGAATAAACAACATTAAATAATGTTCAAAAATCAACTTTCTCAAACGTGATTGAAAATGATATATTTGGGTAGATTACATTTTTATGAACATTTTAGTACCTCACTTTTATTTTTCTGAATTATAAAACATTAGTTATTGATTTTACAATTATTAAACATTTTCTGTAATTTAAATCAACAGAGAGGTCGACGTGTCATATTAATCAGTTTCAAAAAATATTAATTCAGGGATGATGTCAGCATGACACGAGGGTGATCTCATCTTCTGTTGATCTTCACAGATGAGTTCAAATTCGACCAAAATCGTCGATGATTCTCGAATTGGAGGCGATGTGGAGGTGCAGCAGCTCGAGGCGAACGTACAGGTGGTGCTGGGTGACCAAATGGTCACCGGAATTCTTGCCGGCGACCATGGCGCGGCGACGGCCGGCGGGGGCACGGGCACAGAGAGCTACGGAGGGGGAGGAAGATGGAGGGAGCACCGGGAGGCTAACCAGTTCACGGTGAGCGCGGGAAGGTGGTTGACGATGACGGGGACAGTCGGGTGGCGCCGGAATCACGCGGCGAGCGGCGGCCGGAGACGAGGAGGATGCACCCGATTCGGCTCCTTCCGGTTGTCCTATCTCGAGTGGCTTCTGGAGGAGGTAGAGGAGGCAACGACAGAGCCGATGGCGTGCACGGTGGGGCGCGGGGGTGGCCAAAACGACGGCAATTCGACGGAGGCCGTCGGGGCAGTTAGGGTTAGGGTTCTTGTGGGAGCTACAGAGAGAGAGGGATTTCGAGGGGGAGGTGAAGGAGGGAGGGTGCAGGGTCTCCGTGGCGTCTTACCCTTCTGCGGAAGCAAGCAGGAGGTGGCAATCCGGCGACGGCGGCACTGCCACGCAGGAGCTCCTACTGTCAAACGAGGAAGATGACCAAATTTCACAACACCCGCTGAAATTTCTGGAAAACACAACTAGGTCCTTTTCTATTTTAAAATAGGACAGAAAACAAACTTTTGAGGGCCTTTTTGAAATCAGAAAAATTGGCAAAAATAAATTTTGGAAAGCTTGTGAAATTTCCAACAAAACCATGTGTTTCTTTGGTGTATTTGAAATATTTTTCAATACAAGATTTTGGGACCCATTTTAAGTACTATTTGTGGGATTTTCTCAAACTATTTAAATTCACAATTTAAATTAGTTTCAAACATTGCTTAAATTTGTGGTTTCATGAATGTATGATATGAACAACACCACACACCCTATTGTTGCCAAATTTGGGATGTTACAAATCTACCCCCCTTACGAGAATCTCGTCCCGAGATTCCTGAAGGAGAAGAAAGAAGGAACACCGTTTTTGAACGATTTCTCGAACCTTACGGTTCTCTTCTCGAAGAGGTGGATCCTTAGCACTTAAGAAGATACCCGCGGTTACACCTTAGGTAGAGGGAAAACTCTTAGGAACTGATCTTTACGAAGATCGAGTATCTCATGGCTAACTCATGGCAGGGATGTTCATAAAGAACCTTTGGAGGTAACACACATGAAACACATCAAGGTAACGGAGGGAGCAGGATAAGGTTTCAAGGTTTTGGACGATGGTTCTTGAAAGGATTTAGAATATGAGCTTTGCACAAGACACTACTAGAGATTTTCTTATAGCAGCATATCCTACCACAGGCGAACACGAAAGTCGACGCGCCTGGGCTACTTAGCGCAGGCGAACAAGAGATATAAGCGCCTGGGGTAAGTCTCTTACCCCAGGCGAACAAATTACGAAAGCGACTGGGGTAAGTTTGGCAGGGTACCCATCACCACCCCTGGCACTCTTCCTTTACCCCAGGAGAATAGCGTACCTGTTCGCCTCCGGTATAACACATACCCCAGGCGAAAAACTTACCTCTGCGCCTGGGGTAAGCCCTCGCTGTTGCTGCAAAAAATGAGAAACCTTTAGGACCGGTTTTTGTTACAAACCGGTTCTAAGGATCTGTCCCCTGGGCCCCCCTCCCTGCAGCAATGGTCGCAAGGCCTTTAGGACCAGCCATTTGCTGCAGGGAGGGGGGCCCAGGGGACAGATCCTTTAGAACCGGTTTGTAACAAAAACCGGTCCTAAAGGCCTTGCGACCATTTGCTGCAGGGAGTGGGGCCCAGGGGCAGATCCTTTAGAA
This sequence comes from Alopecurus myosuroides, assembly GCA_028641055.1. Taxonomy (NCBI): domain Eukaryota; kingdom Viridiplantae; phylum Streptophyta; class Magnoliopsida; order Poales; family Poaceae; genus Alopecurus; species Alopecurus myosuroides. The sequence continues at coordinate 719,710,506 of CM054057.1, read as the reverse complement.
CCGGTTTGTAGCACAAACAGGTCCTAAAGGCCTCCTTTAGAACCGGTTTGTATGACAAACCGGTTCCAATGTCCTTAGCTCAATGCTTTTTATTCTAAGTGGTCACCAGATCACCCGCACCCGCACCCACGCACCCACACGCCGCCGTCGTCTCCCACGCCAGTGTCGAGGAGGAGCAGAGCAGGTCGCCGCCGCCCACTCCGTCGTCGCGTCGTTGCGGATCCAGGTCAGCCCCCCTCCCTCCCATCCCCCTCCATCCAAGCCCACTCCCTCCCGTCGTCGTTGTGGATCCAGAGGATGCATATGCGCCTGCTCCTGGTGGCCGCGGTGCTCCTAGATTAGACGAATCTGAAATGGATTTAGTGAACCGGTTTTGTTGCCCATATGCAACAGATTAACAACAGGACCTATACAATATCTCATTGCATCACATCCTATGCATACACACTGGACTTCACTAATGATCAATTGGAGTTTATCCGTCAGCAGCAATGTCAATGAGAATTACAAGACCATGAGTTTGCTGCTATCTTCAAAGAAATATCTTCAAATATGTGAACTGGATATTATCTTAATCACATTTCTACCTCCCTGATGGTGAATGAATTAAGATGGATAATAATCAGTGATAAAAGTTTCCGTAGAAACTTGTTCCATTGGTGACCAATGGTCTCAAGGGGGAAGGAATGTGAGGGAATGTAATAGGGGGGTTATTAGTGGTTTAGTAGCAGTGAGGGTATTATCGGTATTTCATCTAAGATTTTGTTTCCCATGTGGCTTCACAATGCTGGCAAAGCATCGGTTTCGTCACATGATTCTGCATTTCAGGAATCCACCTACAAGTGTTGCTTTGTTTTTGGATATTCCAATAAAGTAGATAGCCTTTCTGCATTTGTTTTGTGATAAGTAGGTGCTGCCATTTGTCTTTGTTTTGTGATAGCTAAGCTCCTCTAACCTCTATGTCTACTTTCTTAATTTAATAGAACATGGCTTGCAAAGTATGTCGGTCCCGATGTGCCGAAGGACGATTCACCGGGTCTTTTTCATGCTTCAGCTCCACGACGGTGACCTTGATTCTTAGGTAATTTTCTTTTTATGTTAACTTGCACTTGTGTTCTTTCTTTTTACTATCCATCTTAGATTGGTATGTTTCTTAACAAAAGATTCTTTTATATTTCTTTTTTAGATTGTACCATGCAATATTCGGGAAGAGTTCAACGAGTTAGTAGGCAATACCGTGGATTTCGATGTTCACGTGACCATTTACATTCTTCGAGTGAAGAAAGAAAGAAGACCTACTTCTACGGGGAACAATTGCAGGCTATCATCGCCACCTATAATTTAAGCGGATGTGATTACATTCACTTCTCTATGGCAGGACCGCAACCTCGTATCAAAATTGTGTATATGGGCGGGATTGCGAGCGAGGATGGCGGTAGTGAGGATGATACAGACACTGAGGATGATATGGACACTGAGGATGATATGGACGAGGAGGACCCATGGAAACATGTGGTGGTTGCTCAAAGAGCCAATCTTAGCGAGCTTGAGAAGGACCGTGTCCTTCAGAAACTCGCCCAGATAGATAGCTACATCGGGTTCCCTTTCGTGCATCGCATCACCAACACTAATGTCTCCAATGGACATGTCATGGTATATTTCTTAACACTTTCTTATTCCTATAGTTTCTTATGTTATAATGTGGCCGATATGTGACATTGTGCTTTTATTCTTTCTTGAAATTGTGTATTCTAGAAAATACCTATGGCGGTAGCGGACAGTGCTGGCATGGAGCAAGGTACCATTGGAGTACGCCGTGTAGAATCAGGAAATGTCACCGCAGTTCCGATCACCAGGGATAATGCTGATGGTCGCGTCATCCTCAACTCTCAAGCATGGAGGCAGTTCCATTCCGCAAGAGTTGGTATGGAGGCTGGCCGAGCTATTCTGATCACCATGAGGAATAGTGACATCCCCAACTTGGACAAGATCATGGTCATCAACTACATCAGCCCGCGCTAGATAGATGACGAGTTTGTTCAAATTAGAACAAATAATCATTTCCATCTGACTAACTACTGGATTTATTAGTATTATGGTTGTTTTCGAGACTATGTAATTTTGTTGAACTATGTGGTGATGATCGAGACTATGTGTTGATGATCGAGAATATTTCTATTATGAAACTTAATTGTGTCATTTTGTTGTTATTCTGTCATTTTGATACTTTTTTCTATCAATTTCCTGTATTTCTGTTATTTTGGTTTCTTTTATATTTTGACACAGCAAAACCATACCCCAGGCGAACATAATACAGTACCCCAGGCGCATCTGTACCCCAGGCGCACAGTGCTTGTTCGCCACAGGTAAAAGGCTTACCCCAGGCGCACAAGGCCTATTCGCCTGGGGTATGCCAAGTTACCACAGGCGCATTTCGTAATTCGCCTGGGGTAAGCCATTACCGCTGGCGATATGGTCCCAGGCGAACCGAAATGCGCCCGTGGTAGGCATTTTTGGTTCGCCTGGCGTAAGCTTTCCTCTAGTAGTGACACTTTAAATACCTTTGCAAAAGAAAGGTTGGACAACTTATGACATAAGGGTTTCTTCAAAATAGAATACCAGGATGGAGAGGATGGTCTTGGACATCACAATGTAATATCCGTAGACGAGGGAAAACACGAGAAAACACTGTAATCGTGCGTCGGTGAAGATTTGATACATGATCATGTTCACTCTTCGGAGTGGACACAGAAGATAACGGAACTTTCATTCCGTTAAAGTTTGTCGAAATCCTTATCAAGGATCGGAATATTACTTCACGGTAGAAGATGAGTAACCAAAAGCAGTTGGAACATCGTAATTAAGAAGGGATTCTTGGTCATACCATAAGGTTGAGTTACCAATGAGGATTGGAGCACCGGAAGGAAATAAGGAATCTCTTTCCTGTTGTGGGTTATCCGTAGCAGTACGTTTACCACATGGTTAAGATCCCATGGCTGAAGTAACTGACAATTTCACACAATGTGTGAGATGAACGGAACTTCAAGTACAAACAACTTGAAAAAGGGAACTGATCATGGGCGGTTACAAAACACCAAGAGATGTTCTCGTGATGAACTTGTTTCCACTAGAACAAAGGTTTTGGAGGTTCAACGGATAGATATTGGAAAGATCAACTTCCAACTTATCCTTGATGTTCTAAATACCGACAGCGGGCTCACGACAATCCTTCTATAGGTCATCAAGTGAAATTTAAACTTCGGTCAAAAGAACGGTGAGGAAAACTTGTTAGAATGAACCACAGCATAATTCTCATGGGGAGTGGTTGTTCTTACGGATTCAAAGAGATATGACATTAGGCCTTCCGGCTAATTGTGTCAACCACAACATCAACCATGCCGGATTTTGAAAAGACCTGATTCAATACTCTTGAGGAAACACTAACCATCATTGCTGCTTGAGATTCAGCTCTGGGTAGTGGATTGATAACTCAGACTCAACGTGTTTGATCGAAGAGCTTGCACCATTTATCAACGAGATACATATGTTGGATTCTCAAGATATAGACTACGATGCCAAGCTCAAGAAGACGAGCAGGATTTCAAAACTCATGTATTAGGAACTTGACAAAGATGGTTTCATCTATATGGATTACTTGCAAAGAACACATCAGAGTCCTTGTTAGAAGGATGTTACAGAGATAACGAAGTTTTTGGACTTCTTCCCTTCCACGAACAACCAGTCAGTGGTTGGGTGCGGATACAAAACTGGTTCAAGAAATGGAGGTAACAACCCACCATATCAAGAATAGTCCACACATTCATAACTGACTTGGGGTTTTTCCCGAGGGAACAAGAAAACTTTTCTCGGATCCATGGTGACAACTTTCACCCTAAGCACATGAACCGGAGTAAGTGACTTCAAACATCCAGAACACAATCTTCATGATGACACATAGATGGTTCTCAAAAGTTTCCAATATTGTTGCCATTTGTTCAGCATGAACCTCTTGCAACTTGGAGAAATAGGAATGTCCTCGATGGGATCGACAGCACCTTATCACGATACTCCAAGCAGAGGGACACATATGATCTATGAACAAGGCAAAATATTGTTCTGACCAAAGGACATTAAGGTGTACCTAGGAGAAAACACCATTAGTGAAAACACCATAAAGATAGTCCTTGGACCTTTTCTCGATTTGACGATAACCCAAATCAAATCAAGGTTAGAAAGATAGCATGTCCATTAAGGAGATACTATCATGCTTCAACACAAAGGAAACTAGACATCCCTTAATGAAGGATCCAGTTAGGCGGAGCTCTTGTCTTTCAACTCTCCAAGTTGTTGTTTAAGCTCAACCAAATAGTTGAGGGTTCCATCATCGTGTGTTGGAGAGACGAGTAGTTCAAATACCCCTTGTGTAGACATCACGGTCAGGTAACAACCTGGTGATACTTCTAGAAAGACAACCAGAATATCACAACCTACCGTTATGTCACGGAAATCGAAAGGAATCTTGCTTTTCAAAGTAACTGATATGATCTTGAGAGCTTCGGCATGAACCTAACTCTTTGACGAATAATGTGCACCGGAATTAACGGATTTGGTAACACGGTCAACTTCAAATAGAGGCTGGGTGACCAGTAGTGCTAAGAAGGATACAGATGTTTCATAGATTTTCAAAGCAATAAGAATTGCTAGGAGTACCCGATACATATGTCAATGCACAGACCCATTATTCTCATGCATTCAATCTTGGAGGAAGGGGGTGAAGATGTGTAAAAAGCACCACTTCATCAATAAGGCCATGAAACTAGGCACGACCTCTTGATATAAAAGAGTGTGATACTCGGAGGTAGAACATAATAGAAGCTGGTAAAACTTCTTTAATCTGCGAATTACAAAACTTTGACCTGGTCCTAGAGATGAACGAGGTACTGAAGTTTGTTTCTCCTGACATTCCAAGGTGGAACGTTCTGACGGAAAACAAGAGCAAATGCATTGGAAGAATCCAACACCATATGTAACTTGGTTTAGAAACAACGGACGAAGTTCGGAAAGCAGCTAAAGAGTGGGAACGTGCTCTGGAAAATCCTGAGATCACGTTGGATGCACGGGATAATACTCATGTGTAGAACCCATGCCAAAAGGTTGGTAGCTGAGTCAAGAACAAGGATATGGGAATCATGAAGAACACTCTTGTCGTGATCCTTTTGATTCCTAGAGAAAACATATGACTATTAGAATTGAGATTACCTAGCCATCATGAGGTAGAACAGATTCTTCGGGATCCAAAGAAACAGAACTTGCGTTAAAGGTCAGCATCCAGTAATGATGGCGTGAGCATTGCATGGTTATGAACACATGATTCAACCCACCGCAATTCAGCACATTCCGGGACCTTCGGTTCAACTCCAAGGTTAGGAACCAAGAGAAAGGAGTAACTACTCTCTTAGTGTCTTAAAGGACACTATGAATAGCAATCACGAAGTATCTTTAAAAGAAGACAAACACAACTCCGGAAGAATTTGGGCAGAGGATAACAGACACATTCGAGATTAAAAGGAAATCTCGAGGTTCAGGATTTTGAGACTTTAGGACAGGAGTATGTGAAACCCACACAACTCTAAGAGATTATGATGGAAAGGAAATCTCCCAATTTGAAACGAGGGATAATGGAACATGGAACACACGACTCAAGAAACTCAACACTTGGTCAACTTGGGTAAAAGACGTCCTTGCCGAAGAAGGCACCCAGGTTTTGAATGACTAGAAGAGATAGCAAAACCTTTTAAAATCAAAACAGGTAAGGTGACCCAGAGTTAGAGCGATACCAGATACGGAGTAAAAAGAATCCTAAGAAGGTTTTCACAATCAATTTGGAGTTTGAAAATAGTTTTCACAAACACTAGACTCAATATCGACCAAGCAGTAAGGTTTTCCTACAGGCAGTCCTGCTCTGATACCATGACCTGTCACGACCCCGGACCCCGAGATATACATACCGTTAGGTGCTCCTAGCCATGGACTCCCAAGGGCTTCAGGCTTACCAGCCTCGGCCGCAACAAACAACGGCAGGCAGATTGGATTCATCGGCACATAGTCCGGATCCCCAGTCTACTACTCCTTGTATCCATGCTAGTCATAACAAACTATGCATATCAAAGCGTCCACGAATCGTATGAAACTGAAGGAAACTGGACTAAAGCTATACAAAGATGCTATGTGTCCAGAAAGTGCAACAACAATCGAGGGTTACTGGGGTTACCTCGCCCCAGGCCGAATCACATCGGCAGGCGGGCTCGGACATGAATCATCGGCTCCACAACCCCTCGACTGCGACAACTATGCAGGCATAGCCAAAATTTTATAACAATGAGCACGAAACAAACAACCGATCAAAGCAGCACTCTAGACATGAAGCTGTATTAAACAAGTGTTACTAGAGTATAGCTTACAAGCAGAGGTCACACGACCCAACATTACATTTGACAACGGAAGGCAAATTATGTTGCTAATCAACAAGAACCAAAAAGTCCTAAGAGGCCGCAACATAAGGCGACGTCCCAGCCCATAGATTCCAGGCTGCTACCTAGGAACCCCAAACTACTCGTCGATGTCCATGTTGAATCACCACCGATGCGAGATCTTCACCTGAACCAAATTTAAGCAAACCTGAGTATGGGAGGTACTCAACAAGACTTAGTTAACGTATTTTATATCTGCTATCTTCAGAAAGGGTTTTATGAAGGTTGCTTTGCGTAAAGCAATCTTTGTTTTCCAAGTCGAGGAAGAATATAACGTCTCAAGGAATATTTTAAAAACAGATGAGGAAGCTACTCAACTACTGATATCATCAACTTTTCATCCACCAACATCATTTCCCATAAACTCTCATGCTACAAGGATCACCCCACTCGGCATCTTCGAGGAGCACCCTTCAATCATGGTTAACAAGTTTTAGTCATTCCGTTGAAATTATCTATGATCACAGAATCCGTTGCCAAGTCGTCCGTAACCGTGGACACGGCTTATCGAGGAGATTTATCCCTGCATTGGATACACTTTATGCACACGTACCATCCTAGTCTTAACGCCACATGTACGCTCGTCCATGGAGCGCGGTAGAGGGTGGCTGGCCACGACCTTTACCTTGCTCGACCCTATCCATGAGTCAACCCAAACAGGGCCACCCCGTCAACAGGGAATTGGCCACCTCCTTACGGCACCTGTTCTGTGAGTGAGGATCAAGATCTGTGTACGTCAATCACTTGTCGTGGTCACGCCCTAAGTTTTCTCCAAATCGTTTTCGGACTCACATGCAGATGGAAAGATCAAACTACGTGACTCATGGACGTGGCCAAACAAGTTAGTTGGTCGAGCGCGGTCTGTTAGGCCCTGCGTGTGGTTGCACCCTCAGTCTCGGCTTCGAAGGTGAGAACTCGCTCCTAGGGGCATGAACAGGACAAAACGCCACAACCCATTGTGGCCTCACATCCATGCCGTTATTTAGTCAAGTTATCAAAGATAATACAATTCACAACGACTTGCCATAAAAGATTCACGTATTGACCAGATTCATCAACCGGATGGATCAGATCACAACTAGGCATGGATAAGCAAGACTCACATGCTTTAACGAGGCGCGCACAAACAAACCTATAGCTGCTAGGAGCAGTGGATCAGGATATTTTAGGCGATGCAATAAGTATAGGAGAACTCTATCTAAGACCATAAATACTTTGAACCACATGCAATATATACGAGATTCCAAAACACTTCGAAAACCATATATGAGCAGATAAGATGTTATGCTTGCCTTGGTTATAAGAAAACCAGATAGAGGCTTCTGGAATAAGTGCTTGACTTGTCAGTTAAGATCAAGTATTCACCATTGGATTGCTGGCCTTCTCTTCGGAGTCACGTTCTACCGAGGGGGAACAAACACCGAAAAGAAGAATAACAATCAACACATGGCATCGATGCAATGCACAACATGTATTCATGAGCAAGTTAATGCAATAAATTCAAGCCCTAAACATGATCGTTGGGTTGCTAGGGTTCATATGTCAGTTATGCAATTGTACTGAAATTAGCCCGAAATAGACCCCGGAGGGCAATTCGGTGATTATGGAAGTGAGTACAATTTAAAGTGCTCAAATGGGTTTGTAAACATCATAACTAGATTCCATTTGTCATTTTTAGCAATTTGGTATATAACTTTTAATTTTCTGATTTTAGTGATTAAAATCTTATTTTTCTATTTTTAAATGAATAACCAACATTAAATAATGTTCAAAAAACAACTTTCTCAAACATGATTGAAAATGACATATTTGGGTAGATTACATTTTTATGAACATTTTAGTACCTCACTTTTATTTTTCTGAATTATAAAACATTAGTTATTGATTTTACAATTATTAAACATTTTTTGTAATTTAAATAAACAAAGAGGTCCACGTGTCATATTAATCAGTTTCAAAAAATACTAACTCAGGGATGATGTCAGTATGACACGAGGGTGATGTCATCTTCTGTTGATCTTTACAGATGAGTTCAAATTCGACCGAAATCGTCGATGATTCTCGAATTGGAGGCGATGGGGAGGTGCAGAAGCTCGAGGCGAACGTACAGGTGGTGCTGGGTGAACCAATGGTCACCGGAATTCTTGCTGGCGACCATGGCGCGGCGGCGGCCGGTGGGGTCACGGCCACAGAGAGCTACGGAGGGGGAGGAAGATGGAGGGGAGCACCGGGAGGCTCACCAGTTCACAGTGAGCGCGGGAAGGTGCTTGACGACGACGGGGACAGTCGGGTGGCGCCGGAATCACGCGGCGAGCGGCGGCCGGAGACGAGGATGATGCACCCAATTCGGCTCCTTCCCGTTGTCCTAGCTGGAGTGGCTTCTTGATGAGGTAGAGGAGGCAACGACGGAGCCAATGGCGTGCACGATGGGGCGCGGGGTTGGCCAAAACGACGGCAATTCGACGGCGGCCGTCGGGGCAGTTAGGGTTAGGGTTCTTGTGGGAGCTACAGAGAGAGAGAGAGATTTCGAGGGGGGGGGGGGTGAAGGAGGGAGGGCGCAGGGTCTCCGTGGCGTGCTTACCCTTCTTCGGAAGCAAGCAGGAGGTGGCAATCCGGCGACTGCGGCACTGCCATGCAGGAGCTCCTACTGTCAAAGGAAGAAGATGACCAAATTTCACAACACCCCCTAAAATTTCTGGAAAACACAACTAGGTCCTTTTCTATTTTAAAACAGGACAGAAAACAAACTTTTGTGGGCCTTTTTCAAATCAGAAAAATTGGCAAAAATAACTTTTGGAAAGCTTGTGAAATTTCCAACAAAACCATGTGTTTCTTTGGTGTATTTGAAATATTTTTCAATACAAGATTTTGTGACCCATTTTAAGTACTATTTGTGGGATTTTCTCAAACTGTTTAAATTCACAATTTAAATTAGTTTCAAACATTGCTTAAATTTGTGGTTTCATGCATGTATGATATGAACAACACCACACACCCTATTGTTGCAAATTTTGGAATGTTACACTTTGTGTGTTTTCTTGGAAGAGGGAGGTTTTTTACCAGGTTCGTCCTCTGTCAATTCCTTGACATCCGGGTATGTTGGAGTTGTTTCCGCCTCCTCTCTTTCCTCATCTGGCGGAGGTGTTCTAGGGCTTTCCTGACTTTCGGCATCCGTGTTTTCAGCCAGTTTTGCCATCAGTACTTCGTGGAATCCCTCTTGAAAGGATTTGACCTTTCTTTCGAAAGCGTCTACATCTTCGTCTTCGGAATCTAACTGGTCCGATCCGGGTTCCGACTCTAATCTCGCTTCAATGTCGGCTAACACAGAATCAGCTTCCGAGTTCGTCGTCAGATTGACGGATGTCGGATCTTCCACCTCTATTGTGGGATTGTTGTTTTCTACCTCTTCCACAGGAGTGCTTTCATCCGTGTTTTCGGCGATCTCGGATTGCACCATACCGATAAAATGCGATTCAGCAGAGTATCGGCGATCTGAGCAAAATCCGGCGTCATAGTCTTCTTCGACTGGGTATATGGCGGGTGGGATAAATTTGCTTCCACGACAGAATCCTATTTCCTCTGTAGTTAATCCGATAAAGATGTTTCTAGATCCAATCGGTAAAACGCAATCACTTACCAGATGACTCTGTGCTGGCATGTATGATCCGTTGTCGAGGAAGCGCCCGACGTCATTGTCGAATTCCAGACTTCCGACAGTTATGGTACTGCCAATCCCGCCGAGTATCCCCGATCGAAATATAACGCCTGACGTCACTGGCCCCACAGTGGGCGCCAACTGTCGAGACATCGTAGTAGAATTCATAGACGGGGGTGCCATGAGACTACCGATAGAGATTGTGGGGGACGTGATTGTATGATGGACAATGACACCGGGGTTTTACCCAGGTTCGGTACGTCGCAACCAGCAGGCGTTCCTACTCTTGCAATCTCACTAAATCAAGGCTGAAGCCTGAAGTATATGGAGTACAATGTGAGTTTGGTTTAGCTACTCGTCAAGGATCAACCTCTCGGCGAGTTAGCTTCTATCTTGTTCTCTCCTTCTTATCTCCCGTCTGACTTTATATAATAGCCGGGTTAGGGCTTACAGAATAGGAAACCTAGAAGACTACGGTATGTGCTACCTTGGAAGGCAAGGAATCCGCCTTCTACTCCAAGACGTACCACGTGGGCCGTGGTCCGAGTTCTTATAGAATCCGGCTTCCGTGCCTCAGCTTACTAGGCCGCCCAATGGACCGTGATCCATTACCATTTGGGTCACCCTAGTAATCCGGCACTTTAGAGCACCATCTGATATACCCCTAATTGGTATATATCCGACAATTGACACGGAAATTTACCGCAGGACGCAGCTTGAGTGCGATTTCGGGCCCATAAGAGAAATCTTCCTTCTTGTTGTGTTTACGCAAAAGGATTTTTGCATTTGTAATTTTCTGCCCGTACGAAAGAGTTTTCGTGTCTGGAAGCCTTGTTGTGTCCATACAAAAGAAATTTCGTGTCAGGGGCTTTATGCGAAAAAGTTTTCGCGTCTTGACATGCCCATACGAAAGGAATTTCGTGTCAGGGATTTTATGCGAAAGAGTTTTCGCGTTTTGATATGCCCATACGAAAGAAATTTTGTGTCAGGGATCCCACCCGAGGGAATTTTCGGGTTTGATGAGGTATGCAATGATGTCATTGCGCACTTGTTCGTTCTGACTCCTCCTGATGGGACGTGACAGAGCGAAACAGAGCACGATGGCCCACCTTGTCAGATTTTTGACCGGAAACGATAGGTCGTTTCCGGTTTTCCTGCGGGCCACGCGCCGTAAATGCGCACAATCTGCTATAAAGATCGTGGCAGAGATATTTTTTCACCGCTGCTTTGTTTCCACTTCACGCGTGGTAGCCGCGATGGGTGCCACGTCACCAGATCTATGGTTCAGATTGCCTGGTCCGTGTATAAGTAGCCGTCCTTAGGCGGAAAGTAAACTTCCTGGCCATTTTCTCTCTTTCTTCCTCCTCGCGCACACCTCCTATTCTGCGAGCATCCACAAGCTCTCATGGATGGAGGGAAGAAATGCGGCGCTGCTGCATCATCATCGAAGGCGGCTGGAGACGCCTCCACGCCACCCGACGTGAGGACGGGCGACTGGCGCTCGGCCAGCACCACCAACAAGAGCATCAAAGAGATGCAACGGGAGGGGCTGCTGCCCCCCGAGGGCGACAAGAAGGAGGAGGTACCTAATCCCCGCGCGAACGAGCGCGTGATCTTCGCGGATCACGTGTCGCGCGGCCTCTATCTTCCTCTTCACCCTTTTCTCCTTGGACTGTTGTATGTCTACGGCATACAGCTCCATGACTTGCCTCCAAACGCGATTCAGCACATCTCGTGATTTATCGTGCTTTGCGAGTGCTTATTGGGTATCCTCCCGCGCTGGGGCCTCTGGAAGGCCCTGTTCAAAGTGCGGATCTTCCGGGAGAAGTCGCGACTAGGCGAGCAGCCGGGAGAGCCACTGCGCACCGGTGGCTTCGAGATCCAGACAAAGACGGATATTTCCTATCTGGAGATGCACTTTGTCGACTCTTCACAAGGATGGCGGAGGAAGTGGTTCTACGTCGTCGACAACAGCGCGGGTGGGGCTCACGAATTCCACCCATTCGCGGTTTAGAAGCGAAGGAAGTCCTGGGCGCATAAGCCCACTGCTGAAGATAGCAGGATTGTCTCCCCGCTACTCGCGAAAGTGGGGAACCTCCACGATCAGAAAATGGGGGTTGCATTGAATGGCATGCACCTGGCGAGTGTCTTTCTTCGGCGGAGGATATAGCCTCTTCAAGAGAGGCCGTCGACTATGAGGAAGTATCAGGGCACTCAAGACCCTAGCCGCGTCTTCGAAGACATCCTCTCGAATGCTGAATTCGAGATAAAGATTGCGGCTATCACCAAGTTGAAGGTAGGGGAGGTCTTATCGACCTGCTCTCTCGAGCCATTCGAGGCTTCAAAACCCCCTCCAGCCGAGGTAACTTTTCCTCCTGTTTTTGTTTGATTTTCTTTGTCATCCGAAATTTTATCGACCGAAGTTCCTCTTTCTTTTTCTTCTTCTTTCGTAGAGTTTGAAGGTAGCAACATGCTACCCCCAGTCTCGGCTGAAGACGCCTCAGATCTACTAGCGAGCAATCTTGAGACCCCTCTCGAAACCTGTGTTGCTGAAGCTGACTCGAGCTCCGAGCATGACTCTTCGGACGACGTGGAAGAATCGGGTAGCGATCAACTCCATCACCGTAAGCGCCGCATGCATGGGGATGACGAAGCCACTTCCAAAGACAGTTCCTTGTGCGATGGATCCGGCAGGCGAACGAGCCTCACTAGGTGGCGCCTCTAAATGTGCTTCCTCCCCTGGGCCTCAAGTCAAAGGTTCCTACCACCTGGAATGTGGACATTCTGGATGACGACGACGAGGATGAGTAAGTTTCTTTTCCCTTTTCTTTGTGTCTTTGTTTGATTTTTCCTTCCATAGCAGCCTTCAAACCATCAGCCCCGGCCAGTATGCTTCTTCTGTTCCCTCTGTGAAGAGGAAATAAGCAGTTGCGGGTGAAACTCCATTTGCAGAGGCCACCCAAAGTCTCCAAGTCCCGCACAGGCAACCACAGCTCCAGATTACGGGTTTCCTGGCTTCGCGGGTGGGGCCTCAGCGAGCAAAGAAGTTTCGGGTAGCTCGGCGGATCCTTTGTCTACCGCCCAAGGCCAGGTAAATTTTATCGCTTCTTCTCGTATCTTTTGCTTCGTTTGATCGTGATTTCTATCAGGTGCACGACAGTGCTCCCGATGGGAGTAGCCCCCGAGGCCGTGGTTAATCCCTTGCGATTCCGGACTCAAGTTTGAGCCTTTTCCTTTCTCGCTTTTCTTGATTTTATCGGGTGCACGGCAGTGCCCCCAATGGGAGTAGCCCAGGAGGCTATACTCGACTGTGTACAGTCGTGTATAGGCTCAAGAGATTTTGTTCTTAACTCGAACTTTTTTCCCGTGCTTTTGCAGTCTCTTCTCGACTCCCTTGCTGCCATCGGTCGTCGAGTGCTCTTGGCTGAGGCGGATTGCGTTTCCCTTCGGGTGGATCGCGATCAACGCGTCGAGGACGGCCGGTCTCTTCAAGGTAGGTTAATCCGCTCCGTTTTACTGTTTCCGTTGATCACGAAAATTCCTTAAGCTGTGTTCGTTGCTCTGTAGATCAAGTTACTCGCCTGAAGGCCGAGAAGGCTGAAGCTGTCGCTCGGGTGAAAACCCTTGAAGCTGAGTTGGTGTTCACTCGCAAGCATTCAGCTGATTTTGAGGGGAAGCTCGTCGAGACTCAAGAGGCGCTGAAGCAATTGGAGGAGGAAGGTGCCAAGCATGATAGCGATCTTGTTAGCATCGTCCGCCCTTTGGCCCAGAAGTTTGCGGGTAAGCCACACTTGACTATTCTTCTGTTGCAATGCATCTTAATTTTCTATCTTGGAAATTTACGGTATCCTTTTTGTAGATGTCCTTGGGGTTGCAGTGGAGCTGCCTAGGAGCCAGCGACTGGACGCCCTTATGGATTCCTACACCCAGCTCCAGGAGCATGCGAGTGAGATCTGATCTCTCGTTGGTGAAGCCACCCGAGTGTTGAAGCAGTTCCCCGAGCGCCTGCTGGTGGATGCGGCGGTTCCGCCTGGGCGGCCTTCTAAAATTGTTCTTGGATGATGAAAATTTCCTCCAGGCTTATTCAGTCGGCCAGTCTGAGTGCGGGGCTAGGACGGCTATCCAATTTGCGTTGGCGCACGGAGTCTCGGATGACCCGGAGAAGGTGTTCTCGAGCCTTCCCTACGACGCTTTAGGCAAAAAGGTAGCGCTTCGTCCCTTTGGCGCTCAGGCTAAAGTCCTTGCAAAGAAGCTCTCTGAAGTTCTTGCCCGTGCTAGTCGCAAGGGTCAGGCTGCTGCGAGTGGCAATATTTCTGCAGCCCCTTAGGCTAGTTTATATTTGTTTTTGTCTGTTGATGTAATGAACCTTGGGATGTATTCCCCTATTTTCTTAATCGAAGTGTTCGTTGAAATCTTCAGTGTCTGATTGTTGTGTTTCACTGTTATATGCTCCCGATGGGAGTAGCCCCCGAGCACCCGATAGATGGGTGGTGTGTTTGTCGAGTGGGGTCTCGGTGTTTTCCTGAACTTGCTTTTGCTTCTTTTTCAGGTACTTGATCCCAGAGCAGAGTCTTTGAGTGGACCTACTGCGCAGGTGAATTCCCTTGTTGCTGCCGCCAGCACGTTCGCCTCACTCCGTGACCGTGTTGCGGATGGAGAAAGCAAACTAAAGGCTTTGCGGGGAGTGGATGATGTGGCCAAGTCAAAGCAGAAACTTGCGGCTGAGCGCGAGCAGTTTGTGATGGAGGAGCTGGCCGCCGTTGCAAAAGACATGCTTTGTAAGCTTGCGAGCCCCCTAGCACTTTGTTGTTTGCTTCCTTTTCTATTTTGACTTGTTTTGCTGAATTTGTAGTTGTTGAGCCTAACGGACCTTGTGAAACCCACTGGGTGGATACTGATATTGTCCATGAAACGGGTAGCTTGAAGCCGCATGCGAAAAATTTCTGGTCTGACCGCAGTCGAGGCTTTATTTTGGCCACCTTGAAGTATCGGGCTAGCGAGGCGAAGATACTTGTCGATTCCTGTCGCGAAGCCCTTTCTTCTATGCACAAGACGTTCTATCCGCTGGGTACCGTTCCAGAAGGGTTGAGCGATTTGCTAAGGATCTTTGGTCGAGTAGGAGAAGTGCGTGAGTGTGTCCGCCAGCAGCTTATCTGTGGATCTCAAGTAGCGCTCTCCTTTGTTCGGGTGTGGCATCCTGAGATCAACTTTAGCTCTATGGCTAGGCTTCCTGACTCTCCAGTCGATTTTCTCCTCATTATGTAGTCGTTCGTCCTGCAGCGGAGGAGATTATTCGACTGACTTCGGAGGATATTGATCGGATGCTTGCCGAGACGACTACTCGTCGTCAGATGTAATTGTAGGATGTAGATATCCTTTATTCTGGTTGTGATGTCTTTGAAGGCGTAAGCCTTGTCAATTTTGTATAGCTCACTTGATATATTTTTAAGGTGTTTATAAGGTGTGTACCTTGTTGTACCTTGTGTTCTGGGAATTATTTTTATGCTAGTTAGGCGTAGCCCCCGTGTGTTTGGGGTGTATACCTGTTGTTTGTAGCATGTAAAAAATCGAAGATGCGAGTAGTTATGGTTGAAGAACCATGTTTTTTATTGATATGGCTGAGAAGCCATGTATTTGATCGAGCTACAAAGTGACTAGTAGAGCCTTATTTCTTGCGAGTAGAATAATCCTAAGGGTAGAATTTGCGGAGATGCGCAACGTTCCACGGGTAGGAGTAGATGCCACCCGTCTTCGGGTTCTTCAGTCGATATGCGCCACCTGGAATAACTTCGTGTACTATGAAGGGTCCTTCCCATGGTGGCTTGAGCTTGTGTCCTTCCTAATGCTTGAGCCGCAGCACGAAATCTCCTACCACGAAAGATCTGTGGCGTATACAGAGAGTGTGATAGTTGCGTAGCGATTGTTGGTATACTGCGGATCTTGCGAGTGCGATATCGCGTATCTCATCCAGTGCGTCCACATATTCAGCGAGTGCACTGTTTGAAGTTTCCTTGTTGTATGCGAAGACTCGTGGAGTACTGAATTTGAGATCTTTGGGAAGGACAGCTTCAGCTCCGTATACCATGAAAAATGGCGTGTAATTTGTTGACCGATTTGGAGTTGTGCGTAGACTCCACAGTACCGACGGTAGTTCTTCGGACCAGTGCCCTGCTGCTGGGTGCAGTCTATCGAGTAGTCGTTTCTTCAAGCCAGGGCAAACTAACCCGTTGGATCGTTCAACTTGGCCGTTTGTTTGCAGGTGGGCGACCGAGGCGAAGCTGAGGGTGATTCTTTTTTCCTCGCAGAAGTCCTGCGTTTCCTTGGCCATTGATGACTCCCAAGTGCAGGAGATCAATTGTAGTACCTTTCGATAAGTATTTGAGTGTCGAACCCACGAGGAGCTGAAGGTAAGCTATCTATTCTAAAAGCCCTATAACCCTCTTATATGGTTGTTTATGCAAAGCAATAAGTTTGACTAAAAGGAACTAACTAATTAAAAGCAAGTGACGTGGAGTGTGGTTTGTCTAGTAACTAGTGAAGCAAGTTTAAAATGCAAGTATCTAAGCAAGTTTCACAAGTAGAAAGCAGGAAATATCTCAAGTATCTCAAGGGAGCAAGTGTTCTAGCAATAGGTGTTTCATTCGTGTGGTTGTCACAATTAGTGAAGCACATGTTTTAGTCTTAGTTGTTTCTTCTAGGAAGGAGCCATGAATAGGTATAGTCAAGTAAATGATCTACAACCCCTTATGATGGATCATGTGGCCAAGTAAATGACTGCACAAGATTGATTAAGTCATAAAGTCCCACCATAGCCTTACGTTCTAAGGTCCCCTATATATATCCCCCAATAACTTAACTTTGTGGCTCGGTCTCAGGTTACTGTCACTCCCAAGTCACCACCACTCCATTATGGTACCAGTGATCACCTTACATGCATTCCCAACATATGTGTGCACTCATATATTGTACATAAATACAATCATAGAAGATAACAAACTTGTATGCAACCAATCAACGAACTATTTCACCATTGCCAAGAACAATTCACTACTCAAACATAGACGGGGAGACACAACACATCAAGGGAATATAGTATTGCATCATACATCGTGTTTGCCAAGAGATTACAGTGGAGAGATGGAGCTGATCTTGCTGTAGATGTTGATGATGAACATGCCGGAGGGGGTGGAGCCCTCCGGGGGTGATTCCGGCGGCGTTTCCCCCCTCCGATCTTCTCCGGCGGCAGCCTTCTGTCTCTCTTTTTCTTGGTTTCGTCTCTCGGCGCCGCCTCCTTCTCGAAAAGGCCAGGGGACCCTCTATATAGTCGTTTTTAGGTCAGGAGACACTCGGGAGAAGAAAGATCAACGACATCGGAGCCACGGGGGCAAAAAGGGGGCCCCACACGCGGCCAAGGAATCTGGCCGCATGGAGGGTCCTCTTTGCCACCTGGTTGGAGTCCCGAAGCTCCCGGAAAGTCTGAAACACTAAAAAGTACGTTTTCTGGAAAAACAGGGTTAGAACCAAAATAAGGGGGATTGTTTAAAAAATCCCCCAAATAATTATAAAACATGAATATAAGTTGCTAATATGTAGGAAAAAACAAGTAATAACATGCAAAGTTCATGTATGCATTTTACATGCATCAACATCCCCAAGCTTAACCCATGCTCGTCCTCGAGTATGAAGGTGATAAAACTAACATGGACTTTGCATATTGAAACAATAATGGGATATCAAGGAGTATTATTCATGCTACATATAATCAAATGATTAAAACTAGAAATGAGTATCAATATACAATTCATGTTGTAAGAAATATCAAATATGCAAGCAAAGATGCTTCATGAAAGTTCACAAAGTGTATAATGAAATAAAAGCACTATGGACCAAATGCATACACAAAATGAAAAATAAAATCCTATATTGGTCAAAGAATAGCATAATGGAAAATAGAAAATATGGTGGACACTTTGGAGAAAATTGAGTAGTGGTAAAACATGATGAAGTCTTATTTAGTCTCTAAATTATTCAACTAAAATTACTAATTGAAATGTGGTATCCATTGATCTAGGACTCTCATTGCCCCTTTATCACTAGCATCTTAAAATTGTGAGTATTGAAGTAATGAGAATGACAAGGTGGTTGAAAGCCTCATGCCCCGTGAGTGTGAAAACCTACTCCATGATTACTCAACTTAAGATTCCTAATAAGCTTTGTACAATCATAATAAGTATTAATGACATCATAGAGAACCGCAACGAGGTACCTCTTGCCCCATGACATGGAAACAAGCCCATGTTACAATGACAAGATGAACAAACGTAGTAGACTCATCATCCTTTTTATTTTCATTCACTATTATGCATAGCTTCTTATTTTATTATAGGATGTGTTGTAGAGTCACTCAAGCTGTAAGTAAATTTCCACCATGATAAAGCATGGCTTGGGTTAGCGGCCCAATGCGTTCTCTAGTCATATAGATACTTACTCATCAAAACTTACTATTCTCTATTTCATTTCGGCATGGCAGGAGTCCAAAAACAAAAGTACATGATATCAACCAAATGTAAATTTTTTGTGCAATGTTGAAAGCTTTCTGGTGATACACGTTTATAGCTAGCTCCCAACCACACACTTGTCAAACGCAAAACTTGTGGCTCCCATTATTGGGTCATGTTTATTAGATGCATAAAAAGTAAAGTGTGCCTTCAAAAGTTCGTGAGAGTCCTATCCCAAGTTCAACCCATGACAATTAATAAAGTGAATATCTTAATTTAGAACATAAATAACACAATAACATGGTGAACATACTCGGAATAGCAATGAAGCTAATGGGAAGATATGGTGGACTCACTGGAAATACTTGGCTAAGGAGTGTTGGAAACAAGTTTTTACTTGTTGGAATTTTTAAATTTTTGGGCTAGCAAGAGGGAGATAGTTGACCAGCTACTATGCATGGATATGTCCATAGAACTACTCATTTCATGACAAACTAAATAAACCAGCAATTAACATCAAGGACATGAATAAGAGATAGCTCAAGACAACATTATTGCAAATTTCTACACATAAAAAGCCTATAAATAATGCAAACATATGTAGCTCTTCAAATCAACCACGGCATCCCTATTCCAAATCATAATACTAGCATCCAATACATTCCAACCCCAAACTCCAGTAGCTCAATCTCATATAAAATGATGGTGGTGGTGTAACATCCCTGATTTTTGGAAAATGCAGAAATCACAAAAAATTGAAACTTTTTGTTTTCATGTTATGCAAGTCACCAAGAACCAAATGAGAAGCAAGAAACAAAAGAAAACATACATATTTCAATGAAATTGAGTTTACCAATCCAATTATGCCTTGTTCATTAAACCCTAAAACCTTATTCAAAAAAATAAGTTTCTTTATATAAAGGGAATATCTTTTATTAACAAACCTTTACCTAAAATGTTACAACTCCAAATATTAATCTGAAGATATTTTATGGCATCAAAAATCAAAGTTTTGTAACCCTTAATAAAGTTCTAGGCCTTAAAAGTATTTGAGGAGAATAAAATTATTATAATAATAGTTGTTATTCCATGTTTTAAACATAAAGGTGTGAAAATAAAAATGCATTGCTTGATAATAACATAAAAGAGGGTTTTGAAAACATCATGACTTGTGGTTTTATTCTAAAATTTATTGATCAACAATATTAATTAATTGATATGAACTAATTAAATAACATTAAGTTACTATTAGTAAATCCTTCATATCCTAAAATTATAAAATGTGAAAATAGTTTTAAAATGGCTTTCCAAAAATAATATATGACATGTAAAATGCCTTTGAAATTTTATTTAGATAATAAAGTCAATTTATTATTTTCTAAATTTTAAAATGGCCTTAAAGTATTATTAGTGTTTTAATTATATTTCAAAATATAAAATTGTGAAAAACAAGATGAAATAACTTTCAAAATTATGTTTTCAACATTTATAATGTCACTAAAATTTAAATTGACCAATAACTATGTTTCATAATTTTTTAAATTAAAAATCACATTATGTGACTATTAAGGAATTATTCAATTTTCCAAAATTCAAAAATAAAATATGTTGAAAAGTTTACAAAAATGGTACTGTTGGAAAGTATTTGAAATTTAAGATTTTAGAAATTTGTTTCATGTTATTTGGTTTTATAAAACAAAAGATATAATTAAATCAAATAAACAGAAATAAAAGAAAAATATCGATGACGTCACGCATGACGTCGTCATCTTCTTCCTCATAAGGAAACCCACGGCCGTTTCTTCCCGATTTTTCGCCCCTCGATTATGCGCCATTAAGGCCATAAAAACCTTCCTCCTATGGCACTATAAAGAGCCCACGACCCCCTCTTTGTCCTCTCCCTCTCGGCTCGATTACGCCCCCGTGGCCCTGTAATTTGTCGCCGGAGTTGCTTCGGGCCGCCGGAGTTCGTCATCGTTTCCGGCCACAGCAGTAGGTCCCCGCGACCGATTTCGCACTACCTCTCCTCCCCTCAACCTCCTGCCACTCCTCATCCATTTAATTCTCTTTTTCCCGCAGCGGAACCTCAGCCCCGACGACCACCGGAGTCGCCGTGACCTCGTCTCCTCATCATCGTCGCCATAGAGCTCGCTGCACGTCCCCAAGGTCCCCATCAAGGTCACCGTGACGCGCCACGACTTCTGGACCCCTTCCCGAGCCTGGGGAGCCACCGGATCTCCGCCACCGTCGAGGAGCTGCATTGCCGGCCACCCCGTGGCCATTTTCGGCCACCTCTCCGACGGCTCGAGGTAAACCTTGCCCTGTAGCCGTTTGATCCAAATCCAACGCATAGGATTAAATCAAGCCGAAGCGGTATGCTATCGTTGGATCTGGATCTGACGGCCCAGATCCAATCACTTAACCACATCACCCGTCCAGTCAGCAGGCCACGTAGACACCCAGTCAGCACCAGTGACCAATCAGATCCAGAGACGTGGCCAGCCTGTAAATTCAATTTTCTCCCGGTGGAATTAATTGGCAGTTTTACAGTTTAGTCCCTGACTCTTAGATCTATCATATCTTTTCAACCACTTTGCCAAATTTAGCAATCTTGGACATTTTGAAAAGCCCTTGACATCTAGAAACTTTTGGCACTGTCCAAATTTAAATTTGAAAAACTTAAATCTGTTCAAATTCAAATATGCTTGTTTGATGAAATTTGGCATAATTCAAATTCTACAAATCCAAAAATTGTAAATAAAATATATTTGGAAACCTTAGGATGTGTACTTTCATAACCTCTGTCCCAAAATAATTATTGATCAAATTAAAACTGATTTTAGAATTAAATTATCTGTTTGAGTATTTTGACATAGAATTATTTCTATAAATAATTAGAAAATGTTTTCATAGGCAAAGTTGATTCTTTTGGTAGTTAACCAGAGACATCATTTCCCAACAATTTTGGACACCATTGGACCATGACCATGTATTTTAGCCAAAAATCCATCATAGTAGTCCATCTAGTTATTATGTCTTAGATTTTGTTTCTATTTCTTTCTACCATTGTTTGTTGTGGCCATTTTTGGATCCAAGACCAAGTCCCTAAAATTACCAAGTAGTGAACCTCAAACACTAGCACCCTAGTATTATATCTACTTCTCCATTCCCCTATTCTTGCTTCAAGAAATCATAAAAGTAGCAAAATGGAGATCAAGACTCAAGCACAAGAAGAAAACTTCAATTTCAACTTAGTGGAAACATGAAGAGCTACGAGGAAGATCAATGAAGAAGTTTTGAAGAAAATAATTGGACTCCACACCTAGAAGAAAACTCAAGAAGTACAAGTGTGAAGAAATTTAGAAGAAAACATCTCCCCCTCTCTTCCTATCCTTCTTCTTATTTTTCTTTCCAATTTGACTTAGTGGTATTTCTGCCCATCCCATACCCAAACCAATTAGTGAAGTGAAAACCATGTAGACTATCAAGACCAAGAGGATAATCCATCCAAGGAACAAGACTACAATAGAAGCATGAAGATGATCTTCAAGAAGGCAATCACATGAGGACTAGAAGCAATCCACCCAAGTTGAAGAGTAACAAGTTATTTTTGTCCAACCATTGACCCAAATGGAAAACCCAAGACTTAGTAATATTTTCCCTTTGATGATGAAGTTAGTAGACCTACCCTAACCACAATGGAAAATACTAACATAGTCACTCAAATATTTTTGAAGGTGAATATGACCAAGTGTTTGCATGTATTACTTTAGTTGAAGAAGTAAGATGTTTATTCTTAGTGAACTCTTGGAACTTCCTCGACAAGTATGGTTATAATAAAGTTTGATCACTACAAACTCAACCTAGTCCATCCCAAGTAACCTCTTGGAAATCCCTTAACAAGTAAGGAACCAAGAAAGAATAAATCTTTCGAACCCAAACCTTGTCCTAACCAACTTGGTTAAGCCCCTTTTGATATGTTAGTTGCTTTTCTACACTTGTATGTTTGTTTGCTAGGATGCTTGTTTATTTGGTTTTGTGTTGTCAATGAATAGATTGTACGGAGAGCAACGATCTTTTGTGAAGAGAGTGTGATATCTTCACCAACTTCAACAAGGCAAGTAACACATCATCAACTACCCATTATTTTCTATATGCATTAGTTGATTTTGAGTAGTATGCATGATAGGAAATTTTAATAAGTTATATTATGCTATGCTATATCCTAGTAGTGTGTAGCCATCCCTTTTACCTTGTTATTTTGATAGCCTTATAATTTATTAGATGCTATGCAATGTTACAAATTGTTTTACTAGATGTTGAGGAAAAATTCTAAGTATAACTAATGAATGAACCACCTGGGTGGAAGTGGTAAGACTGGTTTATGTTGAGTGTTGCCTCAGGGCCCTTGTCTAAGGGTTATTCCACTTGAGGTTGTCACTTGAGGATGGCCACCCAGGAACAAAGAGATTACTATGTCCTTCTAAGTTTAGTAGCTTCCCGTGCAACCTTTTGACATATGGGCTCTGTCTTGATCAACTAAGTTGTGAGGGTTCAGCCCAGGCTTGACTAGCAGATGTAGCAAAATTATAGGTGGAACGGTCTTGCCGGTGGGTTTGGACTTCTTCTTCTGAAAGATCTCGTCTCAATTCTCTCCTTTCCATGATGCACTCCGGGTGTATAGGATGTTTGGGCTAATTGAAGACAAAGGGTGAAAGTGCACAAACTCTGCAGAGTCAACAAACTAAGATCTTAGCCGTGTCCCCGGTTATGGACAACTATGAGCAGCTGGACAAGGATTGACGGAAGAATCTCATCACCATTTTCAATAAGTAAAATTTGACCAAGTGAACAGTATTTGTGGTGCTTGGATCTTAATCCAATGTTGCCACCCTTTTGAAAATAAAAGTTTGTTTTACAAAAGAGATAGGACAAAACTGGCTTTATGCAAACTTAGCCTAAACTCCACTCAGCCAAATAAGCATGTAGTATTAGTCTTGCCATTTATATCCACCATAGTGTTACTTGCCAATACATTAAATTGTATTGACTCCCTTGTAGCTGCATATTCCATATTGCAGATGTTTCAGAAGACGAGTGAGGTTTTCGTTTAGGATCTCGAGACTATCGCCAACATGTTATGCCTGTGGCACATGAAGAAGATGGGGTCAATGTTGTACTATGTTTTCCGCTGTATTTCTTTGTTTTCTGCTAGTCATCTAAGACTATGCAAATTGTAATCCTATTTTGTAAAGACTGGATCATGCGATGTAATAGAATTTGATGCATTTGCATGATATTTCATTTTGTACTATGGTGCTAGCAATTGATCCAGGGACTAGCACAATAACACAGGTATTCCATCTTTATTAAAAGTTGGGATGCTACAAAATGGTATCAGAGCATTGTGTTGCCTGTAAGATTCGAGACCCTAGGTTTGGATTAGAATAGGAAAATCCATAGGAATAAAATTTTACTATCTTACAACTACTCCTCAAAGAAATCTTTTATAACTTCATTTCTCCTCGTACTCCTTCCCATGATACATTTCTAACAATTACTCTTATCTGTAGATGGCCAGTATCATCCAATCACTCAAGAAAGGACCAATGATGACCATGACCCTGGAGTGCGACACTGAGTTCCCAAGAGCACTGAAGGATCTCATGTTAATCATCAGATTTAAAGGACCAGCAGTCTATTGGGGTTTTCCCTACATAGATGAGGAGGATGGTTTCGAATATTGGTGGGTGCAGATTCATCTGTACAGAAACAAGTATTACGACCAAAAGATGGGAGGAGATTGCATGTTCACCAACAGGATAATGCATTTTTCATTCCTCGATTCAGCAAGAAGTGCTGCATGGAGTGCTATTAAAGAACTTACAGAGATACTCAAGTGGAGACTTTACAACACTAAGAAGGGTCTCAAAGAAGCTGAAGAAGAGATCAACACTCTTGAAAAAGAGATTACAATGTACAAGAACGCGGATATCATCGTGAAGACTGAGTATTGAAAACCTCTCATGAGGAATAAAGCAAGAAAGTTGTTACCTTGCCTTAAATAGTAGACCACCATGAGAGGTAATAAAGTTGTGAGACACAAAAACACGATTAGTGTATTGATCATACCAATGAGTGTGGTATGACAATATTAGTTTGTTTTCAAAAACTATGTTGTTTGGTGTGATGAATGTGTTGCTTTGTGTTTGTTATGTGTTGTTTGTAAGATGAGTTTCCTTGATCTGCTATTTTGGATAAGAACCTTCCTTAGCCATCTTTCTAAATCTCTACTCATTCCTACTAGATAAAACCCAACACCATACTCATTCACCAACCATAGTGAGAACCATTTGGAATCATACAACCTTTACCCTATTGATACACAAGCCATCCCATTTGAGGAATGCTAGTATCAAATTTCCTTCTTCTGTGTGAAGGAACAATCACATCCATGATCAATGCTAACTGCCTAATAAGGAGTATCAAGCCAATCAACAAGTGAAGAAAGACAAGTGAACCCCAAGTTGCATGAGCTATGAAGATTTCAGATCCAACTACTCCAAGATAAGAAAACGATGAAGAAACACAACTATCCAGTTTGTGTTACATGAGAGTTTGTTTAGAAATAGCATGACGTTTGCCTTCAAGGATGACAACAACAAGATGGAAGATTGTCAAGGATATCAAAAGACCAAGTTGAGAGTGAACCAAAGGTTTTTGATTGACCCAAAGAGTGACCCCTCAGTGTCAAAGGTAGTCCAACATACCTATGTTGGTCTACACCTCTACCACAAAGGAAAGTTCTACTCAAGCCAATCTCAAATCAATCTACACTCTAATCTAATGAAAATAGACTACCCACAAAAGTTCCTTTTAAGGGTGGTAGCCCACCAAGTTGTTCAGTAACCCAGTTACCCAATCCTAATCTTTCTTTCTATCCTTCCCAAATCTCGGGACGAGATTTCTTTTAAGGGTGATAGTCTGTAACATCCCTGATTTTTGGAAAATGCAAAAATCACAAAAAATTGGAACTTTTTGTTTTCATGTTATGCAAGTCACCAAGAACCAAATGAGAAGCAAGAAACAAAAGAAAACAATACATATTTCAATGAAATTGAGTTTACCAATCCAATTATGCCTTGTTCATTAAACCCTAAAACCTTATTCAAAAAAATAAGTTTCTTTATATAAAGGGAATATCTTTTATTAACAAACCTTTACCTATAATGTTTACAACTCCAATATTAATCTGAAGATATTTTATGGCATCAAAAATCAAAGTTTTGTAACCCTTAATAAAGTTCTAGGCCTTAAAAGTATTTGAGGAGAATAAAATTATTAATAATAACCTTTAGTTGTTATTCCAAGTTTTAAACATAAAGGTGTGAAAATAAAAATGCATTGCTTGATAATAACATAAAAGAGGGTTTTGAAAACAATATCATGACTTGTGGTTTTATTCTAAAATTTATTGATCAACAATATTAATTAATTGATATGAACTAATTAAATAACATTAAGTTACTATTAGTAAATCCTTCATATCCTAAAATTATAAAATGTGAAAATAGTTTTAAAATGGCTTTCCAAAAATAATATATGACATGTAAAATGCCTTTGAAATTTTATTTAGATAATAAAGTCAATTTATTATTTTCTAAATTTTAAAATGGCCTTAAAGTATTATTAGTGTTTTAATTATATTTCAAAATATAAAATTGTGAAAAACAAGATGAAATAACTTTCAAAATTATGTTTTCAACATTTATAATGTCACTAAAATTTAAATTGACCAATAACTATGTTTCATAATTTTTTTAATTAAAAATCACATTATGTGACTATTAAGGAATTATTCAATTTTCCAAAATTCAAAAATAAAATATGTTGAAAAGTTTACAAAAATGGTACTGTTGGAAAGTATTTGAAATTTTAAGATTTTAGAAATTTGTTTCATGTTATTTGGTTTTATAAAACAAAAGATATAATTAAATCAAATAAACATAAATAAAAGAAAAATATCGATGACGTCACGCATGACGTCATCATCTTCTTCCTCAGAAGGAAACCCACTGCCGTTTCTTCCCGATTTTTCGCCCCTCGATTATGCGCCATTAAGGCCATAAAAACCTTCCTCCTATGGCACTATAAAGAGCCCACGACCCCCTCTTTGTTTCCCCTGTCCCTCTCGGCTCGATTACGCCCCCGTGGCCCTGTAATTTGTCGCTGGAGTTGCTTCGGGCCGCCGGAGTTCGTCATCGTTTCCGGCCACAGCAGTAGGTCCCCGCGACCGATTTCGCACTACCTCTCCTCCCCTCAACCTCCTGCCACTCCTCATCCATTTAATTCTCTTTTCCCGCAGCGGAATCTCAGCCCCGACGACCACCGGAGTCGCCGTGACCTCGTCTCCTCATCGTCGTCGCCACAGAGCTCGCTGCACGTCCCCAAGGTCCCCATCAAGTTCACCGTGACGCGCCACGACTTCTGGACCCCTTCCGAGCCGGGGGCCACCAGATCTCCGCCGCCGTCGAGGAACTGCATCGCCGGCCACCCCGTGGCCATTTCCGGCCACCTCTCCGATGGCTCGAGGTAAACCTTGCCCTGTAGCCGTTTGATCCAAATCCGACGCGTAGGATTAAATCAAGCCGAAGCGGTATGCTATCGTTGGATCTAGATCTGACGGCCCAGATCCAATCACTTAACCACGTCACCCGTCCAGTCAGCAGGCCACGTAGACACCCAGTCAGCACCAGTGACCAATCAGATCCAGACACGTGGCCAGCCTGTAAATTCAATTTTCTCCCGCTGGAATTAATTGGCAGTTTTATAGTTTAGTCCCTGACTCTTAGATCTATCATATCTTTTCAACCACTTAGCCAAATTTAGCAATCTTGGACTTTTTGAAAAGCCCTTGACATCTAGAAACTTTTGGCACTGTCCAAATTTAAATCTGACAAACTTAAATCTGTTCAAATTCAAATATGCTTGCTTGATGAAATTTGGCATAATTCAAATTCTACAAATCCAAAAATTGTAAATAAAATATATTTGGAAACCTTAGGATGTGTAATTTCATAATCTCTGTCCCAAAATAATTATTGATAAAATTAAAATTGATTTTAGAATTAAATTGTCTGTTTGAGTATTTTGACATAGAATTATTTCTATAAATAATTAGAAAATGTTTTCATAGGCAAAGTTGATTCTTTTGGTAGCCTTTAACCAGATACATCATTTCACAACAATGTTGGACACCCTTGGACCATGACCATGTATTTTAGCCAAAAATCCATCATAGTAGTCCATCTAGTTATTATGTCTTAGATTTTGTTTCTATTTCTTTCTACCATTGTTTGTTGTGGCCATTTTTGGATCCAAGACCAAGTCCCTAAAATTACCAAGTAGTGAACCTCAAACACTAGCACCCTAGTATTCTATCTACTTCTCCATTCCCCTATTCTTGCTTCAAGAAATCATCAAGTTAGCAAAATGGAGATCAAGATTCAAGCACAAGAAGAAAACTTCAATTTCAACTTAGTGGAAACATGAAGAGCTACAAGGAAGATCAATGAAGAAGTTTTGAAGAAAATAATTGGACTCCACACCTAGAAGAAAAATCAAGAAGTACAAGTGTGAAGAAATTTAGAAGAAAACATCTCCCCCTCTCTTCCTATCCTTCTTCTTATTTTTCTTTCCAATTTGACTTAGTGGTATTTGTGCCCATCCCATACCCAAACCAATTAGTGAAGTGAAAACCATGAAGAATATCAAGACCAAGAGGATAATCCATCCAAGGAACAAGACTAAAATAGAAGCATGAAGATGATCTTCAAGAAGGCAATCACACGAGGACTAGAAGCAATCCACCCAAGTTGAAGAGTAACAAGTTATTTTTTTCCAACCATTGAACCAAATGGAAAACCTAAGACTTAGTAATATTTTCCCTTTGATGATGAAGTTAGTAGACCTACCCTAACCACAATGGAAAATACTAACATAGTCACTCAAATATTTTTGAAGGTGAATATGACCAAGTGTTTGCATGTATTACTTTAGTTGAAGAAGTAAGATGTTTATTCTTAGTGAAATCTTGGAACTTCCTCGACAAGTATGGTTATAATAAAGTTTGATCACTACAAACTCAACCTAGTCCATCCCAAGTAACCTCTTGGAAATCCCTTAACAAGTAAGGAACCAAGAAAGAATAAATCTTTCGAACCCAAACCTTGTCTAACCAACTTGGTTAAGCCCCTTTTGATATGTTAGTTGCTTTTCTACACTTGTATGTTTGTTTGCTAGGATGCTTGTTTATTTGTTTTTGTGTTGTCAATGAATAGATTGTACGGAGAGCAACGATCCTTTGTGAAGAGAGTGTGATATCTTCACCAACTTCAACAAGGCAAGTAACACATCATCAACTACCCATTATTTTCTATATGCATTAGTTGATTTTGAGTAGTATGCATGATAGGAAATTTTAATAAGTTATATTATGCTATGCTATATGCTAGTAGTGTGTAGCCATCCCTTTTACCTTGTTATTTTGATAGCCTTATAATTTATTAGATGCTATGCAATGTTACAAATTGTTTTACTAGATGTTGAGGAAAAATTCTAAGTATAACTAATGAATGAACCACCTGGGTGGAAGTGGTAAGACTGGTTTATGTTGAGTGTTGCCTCAGGGCCCTTGTCTAAGGGTTATTCCACTTGAGGTTGTCACTTGAGAATGGCCACCCAGGAACAAAGAGATTACTATGTCCTTCTAAGTTTAGTAGCTTCCCGTGCAACCTTTTGACATATGGTCTCTGTCTTGATCAACTAAGTTGTGAGGGTTCAGCCCAGGCTTGACTAGCAGATGTAGCAAAATTATAGGTGGAACGGTCTTGCCGGTGGGTTTGGACTTCTTCTTCTGAAAGATATCGTCTCAATACTCTCCTTTCCATGATGCACTCCGGGTGTATAGGATGTTTGGGCTAATTGAAGACAAAGGGTGAAAGTGCACAAACTCTACAGAGTCAACAAACTAAGATCTTAGCCGTGTCCCCGGTTATGGACAACTATGAGCAGCTGGACAAGGATTGACGGAAGAATCTCATCACCATTTTCAATAAGTAAAATTTGACCAAGTGAACAGTATTTGTGGTGCTTGGATCTTAATCCAATGTTGCCACCCTTTTGAAAAGAAAAGTTTGTTTTACAAAAGAGATAGGACAAAATGGCTTTATGCAAACTTAGCCTAAACTCCACTCAGCCAAATAAGCATGTAGTATTAGTCTTGCCATTTATATCCACCATAGTGTTACTTGCCAATACATTAAATTGTATTGACTCCCTTGTGGCTGCATATTCCATATTGCAGATGTTTCTGAAGACGAGTGAGGTTTTCGTTTAGGATCTCGAGACTATCGCCAACATGTTATGCCTGTGGCACATGAAGAAGATGGGCTCAATGTTGTAGTATGTTTTCCGCTGTATTTCTTTGTTTTCTGCTAGTCATCTAAGACTATGCAAGTTGTAATCCTATTTTGTAAAGACTGGATCATGCGATGTAATAGAATTTGATGCATTTGCATGATATTTCATTTTGTACTGTTGTCACGACCCCGGACCCAGAGATATACATACTGTTATGTGCTCCTAGCCATGGACTCACAAGGGCTTCAGGGTTACCAGCCCCGGCCGCAACAAACAACGGCAGGCAGACTGGATTCATCGGTGCGTAGTCCGGATCTCCAGTCTACTACTCCTTGTATCCATGCTAGTCATAACCAACTATGCATATCAAAGCGTCCACGAATCGAAAGAAACTGAAGGAAACGGGACCAAAGCTATACAGAGATGCTATGTGTCCAGAAAGTGCAACAACAATCGAGGGTTACTGGGGTTACCTCGCCCCAGGCCGATCACATCGACAGGCGGGCTCGGACATGGATCATCGGCTCCACAACCCCTCGACTACGACAACTATGCAGGCATAGCCAAAACTGTATAACAATGAGCTCGAAACCAACAACCGATCAAAGCAACACTCTAGACATTGAAGCTCTATTAAGCAAGTAATACTAGAGTATAGCTTACAAACAGAGGTCACATGACCCAACATTACATCAGACAACGGAAGGCGAATTATGTTGCTAGTCAACAAGAACCAAAAAGGCCTAAGAGGCCGCAACATAAGGCGACGTCCCAGCCCATAGATTCCAGGCTGCTACCTGGGAACCCCAAACTACTCGTCGATGTCCATGTTGAAACACCACCGATGTGAGATCTTCACCTGAACCAGAATTAAGCAAACCTGAGTACGGGAGGTACTCAACAAGACTTAGTTAACCTATTATATATCTGCTATTTCGAAAAGGGTTTCATGAAGGCTGATTTGCGTAAAGCAATCTTTGTTTTCCAAATTGAGGAAGGAATAGCACGTCTCATAGAATATTTTGGAAACAGATGAGAAAGCTACTCAACTACTGATATAATCATCTTCTTGTATTCCACCAAGTCTTTCTCATACCCACACTATCTCATGCTACAAGGATCACCCCTCTCGTCATCTCCGAGGAGGCATCCTTCAATCATGGTTAACAAGTTTTAGTCATTCCATTGAAGTTATCTATGATCACAGAATCCGTTGCCAAGTCGTCCGTAACCATGGACACGGCTTCTCGAGGAGATTTATCCCTGCAGGGGGTACACTTTACCCACACGTACCATCCGACTCTTAACGCCACATGTACGCTCGTCCATGGAGCGCGGCAGAGGGTGGCTGGCCACGACCTTTACCTTGCTCGACCCTATCCATGAGTCAACCCAAACAGGGCCACCCCGTCAACAGGGAGTTGGCCACCTCCTGACGGCACCTGTTCTGTGAGTCGGGATCAAGATCCGAGTACGTCCATCACTTGTCCCGGTCACGCCCTAAGTTTTCTCCAAATCGTTTTCGGACTCACACGCAGATGGAAAGATCAAACTACGTGACTCATGGACGTGGCGAAACAAGTTAGTTGGTCGAGCACGGTCTGTTCGGCCCCGCGTGTGGTTGCACGCTCAGTCTTGGCTTCGAAGGCGAGAACTCGCTCCTAGGGGCATGAACAGGAGAAAACGCCACAACCCATTGTGGCCTCACATCCATGCCGTTATTTAGTCAAGTTATCAAAGATAAATTAAATCATAACAACATGACATAATAGATTCACGTATTGACCAGATTCATCAACTGGATGGATCAGATCACAACTAGGCATGGCTAAGCAAGACTCACAGGCTTTAACGAGGCGCGCACAATCAAACCTATAGCTGCTAGGAGCAGTGGATCAGGATATTAGGTTATGCAGTATATAGGGGAACTCTATCTACTGACATCAAATAGTTTGAACCGCATGCAATATACGAGATTCCAAAACACTTCGAAAACCATATATGAGCAGATAAGAGGTTATTCTTGCCTTGGTTATAAGAAAACCAGATAAAGATCTTCTGGAATAAGTGCTTGACTTGTCGGTTAAGATCAAGTATTCACCATTGGACTGTTGGCCTTCTCTTTGGAGTCACGTTCTACCGGAGGGGGAAACAACACCGAAAGAGAAATAACAATCAACCACGGCATCGATGCAATGCACAACATGTATGCATGAGCAAGTTAATGCACTGAAATAAAGCCCTAAGCATGATCGTTGGTTTGCTAGGGTTCATATGTCAGAAATGCAGTTTTAGTAAAAAAGTCCCGAAATAGACCCCGGAGGGGGTTTCGGGCGATTCTGAAAGCGAGCACCATTTTAGTTGCTCAAATGGGTTTGAAAACATCATAAACACGTTGCACTTGTCATTTTGAGCAATTTGGTATATAACTTTTATTTTTCTAATTTTAGTGAATAAAAACTTATTTTTCTATTTTAAAATGATTAAACAACATTAAATAAATGCTTATTTTTGAACTTTCTCAAACATTTCTGAAAGTGACATATTCATGTAGATCTTATTTTTCTGATCACTCCCATATTTTCATTATATATTTCTGAATTATATTTTGGGAGATATTGATTTTACAATTTTAAAATATTTCTGAAATTATTAAACACAGGAGATATGACATCACTGTGACATCATTGTGATGTCACTGTGCTCTGTACTTACGGATGATCTTCAAATTTGACGAAATTAGCGCGAAATTGAGGGAACAAACTATACCATCAAGGAGAGGAGATCAAGGGGAGGTGAGGGTTACCAACCGGTGACCAAATGGTCACCGGGATGGCCGGCGGCGACCATCGACATGGCGGCGGGCGGCGGAGCTCGACGGGAGTTGGAACCAGAGGGCGGGGGAGCGGTTAGAGGGGATGGATAAGGAGGCAAGGGCAGTGCAGAACAGGGTGGCCGACTTGGTGGCCTAGATGGACAACCGGTCTTCTCTTCCTATTATCATTTGTTTCCTTTTAATCTATTTCTATCTCCCAACAAAAAAGTTGATGTTTTGAGTAGAGCTTGAAATTGGGCAAGGGAAAAAAATATACAGGAGACTTACGCTAGCCGTCTTAACATACTAAAGAAGGTCTACACTTATTTTTTCCAAAAATTCTGGAGATATTTTAAGGGCGTTTAAAATAGTCGAAAAAATCATGGAGGCTCGTAATATTATAGTGAAGCTCCACCTATTTTTGTTTGCATTTTCGGGAAATCCAAACCACATTCCTGGATAGGTATTTGTTTGGCGCTTTTAATAATTCTTTCTTTATATTTAAATGCAAAATTTTCTTAGAGCTAAAAATAATGCATGTCGTGACATGAGCACATCACACCGCAACACTTTATTAGCAAAATTGGGATGTTACAAGTCTACCCCCTTACAAGAATCTCGTCCCGAGATTCCCGGAGGAGAAAGAAAGAAGGAACACCGGTTTGAATGAGTATCTCGGACCTTGCGGTTCTTTTCTTAAAGAGGTTGATCCGTAGCACTTGCGAAGATATCCAGCGGCTACACCTTAGGTAGGGGGGGGAACTTTTAAGAATTGATCTTCACGAAGATCGAGTATCTCATGGCTAACTCATGACAGGAGTGTTCAAAAGAACTGTTGAGTTATCGCACATGAAACACATCAAGGTAACGGAGGGAACTGAGAGAAGGTTTCAGGTTTATGGACGATGGTTCTTGAAAGGATTTAGAATATGAGATTTGCACAAGACTTTAAATCCTTTTGGAAAAGAAAGGTTGGACAACTGATGACATGAAGGTTTGTTCGAAGCAGAAAACCAAGACGAAAAGGATTGTGTTGGATACCACAAAGTAATATCCGTAGACGAGGGAAACACGAGAAAACACTCTAATTCGTGTGTCTGAGAGGATTTTGATACAGGATCATGTTCACTCTTCGGAGTGGACACGGAAGATAACGGAATTTTTGTTCATCCAAGTTTGTTGAAAACCTTTTCAAATATTAGGATGTTACTTCACAACGGAGGATGAGTAACCAAAGGATGATGGAACACCGTAGTGAAGGAGGAATTCTTGATCACACCATAAGGACGGGTAACCAACAAGGATTGAAACACCGGAAGGAATAGGGAATCTCTTTCCTATGGTGGATTTGACGTAGCAATACATCTACCACATAGTTAAGATCCCATGGCTGAAGTAACTGACAATTTCACACAATGTGTGAGATGAACAGAACTTCAAGTACAAACCACTTGAAAAAGGAAGCTGATCAACGGCGGTTACGAAACACCAAGAGATGGTTCTCATGATGAACTTGTTTCCACTGAAACGAAGGTTTTGAGGATCAACGAAGAGACATTGGAAGAATCAACTTCCAGGTTCTCCTTGAAGTTTTAGATACCGACAGCAGGCTCATGACAAGCCTTCTATAGGTCATCAAGTGAATGTAGAACTTTTTTTTTGGAAGAACGGTGAGGAAAACTTGTTAGGATGAGCCACACAAGAATTCTCACGGAGGGTGGCTGTTCTTACGGATTCAAAGAGATATGACATTAGGCCTTCCGGCTAATTGTGTCAACCACAACATCAACCATGCCGGATTTTTGAATGGACCTAATTCAATACCCTCGAGAAGACACCAACCATCGTTGCTGCTTGAGATTCAGCTCTGGTTAGTGGGTTGGATAACTGACACTTGGTATATATGATCAAAGAGATTGCACCGGTTATCAACGAGATACATATGCTGGATTCTCAAGAGATGGACTACGATGTCAAGCTCAAGAAGATGAGCAGGAGTGCAGGACTCATGTATTAGCAACTTGTAAAAGACGATTGCACCTACATGGCTTACTTGCAAAAGAACACATCGGAGTCCTTGTTGGGAAGATGATAACAAAGATCACCAAGATCTTGGACTTCTTCTCTTTCACGGAAAATCAGTCAGGGGCTTAGCGTAGATGAAAGCTTCTTCAAGAAATGGAGGTAACAACCTACCATCTCAAGAATAGTCCACACATGCATGACCTAGTTGGGATTATTCCCGAAGGAACAAGGACATTATACTCGGATCCATGGCGACAACTTTCACCATAAGCACATGATCCAGAGTAAAGTCACTTCGAACATCCAGAACACAACTTCGCGATGACACAAAGTTGGTTCTCAAAGTTTCCAACATTGTTACCAATTGTTCAACATGAGCCTCTCGCAACTTGGAGAAAATAGGAATGTCATCAATGGGTTCGAAGACACACTTATCAAAACACTCCAAGAAGAGGGATTCATATGATATATGAACAAGGCAATACATTGGTCAGACCAAAGGACACGAGGTATACTCGGGCCAAAGACCATGAGTGAAAACACCATCAAGATAGTCTTTGGATCTTTTCTCGATTTGACGATAGCCCAAATAAAACCAAGAGGTAGAATGACAACATGTCCATTGAAGAGATACTATCATGCTTCAACAGGATGAGAACTAGACATCTCATTCCAAAGGAACAAGTTAGGATGAGCTTTTGTCTTTCAACTCTCCAAGTTAGTGTTTTAAGCTCCACCAACTAGTCCAGGGATCCAGCAGGGTTCCTTGGAGAAAGGAGTAGTTCAAATTACCCCTTATTTAGACATTATGGTCAGGTGACAAACCTGGTGATACTTCTAGCAAGACAACCAGAATATCACAACCTACCGTTATGTCTCGGAATTTAGAAGGGAGGTTTGCTTTTCAAAGCAACTGATATGATCTAGAGCGCTTCGGTGTGAACCTAACTCTTTGACCAAGAACGTGCATCGGAAAAAAACGGATTTGGTAACACGGTCAACTTCAAACAGAGGTTGGGTGACTAGTAGTGCTAAGAAGGATACAGATGTTTCCTTAGGTTTTCCAAAGCAATGGAATTTTCTAGGAACACCTGATACACATGTCAATGAACAGACCCATCATTCTCAAGCATTAAAGCTTGGAGGAAGGGAGAGTCAGGATGTGTGAGAGCATCACTTCATCATTAAGGCCATGAAACACAACACAACCTCTTGATATATAAGAGTGTGATACTTGAAGGTGGAACAGAACAGAAGCTGACGAAACTTCTTTATTCTGTGGATTACAAACTTTGAACCGGTTCTTAAGATGAACGAGGTACTGGCGTTTGTTTCTCCTGACATTCCAATGTGGAACGTTCTGATGGAACTCAAGAGGAACTGCATTGGAAGAATCCAACACACCTATGCAACTTGGTTTCCAAACAACGGACGGAGTTCGGGAAGCAGCTAAGAGTAGGAACGTGCTCTGGAAAATCCTGAGATCACGTTGGATGCACGGGGTAATACTCATGTGTAGATCCCATGCCAAAAGGTTGGTATAGCTGAACCAAGAACAAAGATATAAGAATCATAAAGGACACTCTTGTCGTGATCCTTTTGATTCCTAGAGAAAACCTATGGCTATTGGAGCTGAGATTACCTAGCCATCCGGAGGTAGAACAGATTCTTCAGGATCCAAAGAAACAGAACTTGGGTTAAAGGTCAGCATCCTGTACTGATGGCGTGAGCATCACATGGTTAAGAAACCACACGATCCAACCCACCGCAATTCAGCACATTCCGGGACCTTCGGTTCAAGTCCAAGGTTAAAAACCAAAAGAAAAGAGTAACTACTATATGAGTGCCTTGAAGGACACTACGAATAGCAATCACGGAATATCTTTCAAAAGACAACGTAACTCCGGAAAATTTTGAGCAGAGGATAACGGATACATTCGAGATGGAAAGGAAATCTCGAGGTTCAGGATTTTGAGACTTTAGAACAGGAGTATGTGAAACCCACACATCTCTGAGGGATTACGATGGAACGGAAACCTCCCAGTTCAAGAGATAACGAAGTATGGAACACACACGACTCTAGAAACTGAACACTAGGTCAACTTGGGTAACAGACGTCCTTGCCAAAGAAGGCACCTGAGTTTTGAATGACTAGGAGAGATAGCAAAACCTTTTCAAATCAAAACAGGTAAGATGACCCAGAGTTAGAGCGATACCAGATAAGGAGTAAAAATAATCCTAAGAAGGTTTTTCACAACTCATTTGAGTTTCCAAGTAGTTTTCATAAACTCTAGACTCAGCATCGACCAAGCAATAAGGTTTTCCTACAGGCAGTCCTGCTCTGATACCATGACTTGTCACGACCCCGGACCCAGAGATATACATACTGTTATGTGCTCCTAGCCATGGACTCACAAGGGCTTCAGGGTTACCAGCCCCGGCCGCAACAAACAACGGCAGGCAGACTGGATTCATCGGTGCGTAGTCCGGATCCCCAGTCTACTACTACTTGTATCCATGCTAGTCATAACCAACTATGCATATCAAAGCGTCCACGAATCGAAAGAAACTGAAGGAAACGGGACTAAAGCTATATAGAGATGCTATGTGTCCAGAAAGTGCAACAACAATCGAGGGTTACTGGGGTTACCTCGCCCCAGGCCGATCACATCGACAGGCGGGCTCGGACATGGATCATCGGCTCCACAACCCCTCGACTGCGACAACTATGCAGGCATAGCCAAAACTGTATAACAATGAGCTCGAAACCAACAACCGATCAAAGCAACACTCTAGACATTGAAGCTCTATTAAGCAAGTAATACTAGAGTATAGCTTACAAACAGAGGTCACATGACCCAACATTACATCAGACAACGGAAGGCGAATTATGTTGCTAGTCAACAAGAACCAAAAAGGCCTAAGAGGCCGCAACATAAGGCGACGTCCCAGCCCATAGATTCTAGGCTGCTACCTGGGAACCCCAAACTACTCGTCGATGTCCACGTTGAAACACCACCGATGTGAGATCTTCACCTGGACCAGAATTAAGCAAACCTGAGTACGGGAGGTACTCAACAAGACTTAGTTAACCTATTATATATCTTCTATTTCGAAAAGGGTTTCATGAAGGCTGATTTGCGTAAAGCAATCTTTATTTTCCAAATTGAGGAAGGAATAGCACGTCTCATAGAATATTTTGAAAACAGATGAGAAAGCTACTCAACTACTGATATCATCATCTTCTTGTATTCCACCAAGTCTTTCTCATACCCACACTATCTCATGCTACAAGGATCACCCCTCTCGGCATCTCCGAGGAGGCATCCTTCAATCATGGTTAACAAGTTTTAGTCATTCCATTGAAGTTATCTATGATCACAGAATCCGTTGCCAAGTCGTCCGTAACCGTGGACACGGCTTCTCGAGGAGATTTATCCCTGCAGGGGGTACACTTTACCCACACGTACCATCCGACTCTTAACGCCACATGTACGCTCGTCCATGGAGCGTGGCAGAGGGTGGCTGGCCACGACCTTTACCTTGCTCGACCCTATCCATGAGTCAACCCAAACAGGGCCACCCCGTCAACAGGGAGTTGGCCACCTCCTGACGGCACCTGTTCTGTGAGTCGGGATCAAGATCCGAGTACGTCCATCACTTGTCCCGGTCACGCCCTAAGTTTTCTCCAAATCGTTTTCGGACTCACACGCAGATGGAAAGATCAAACTACGTGACTCATGGACGTGGCCAAACAAGTTAGTTGGTCGAGCGCGGTCTGTTAGGCCCCGCGTGTGGTTCCACGCTCAGTCTTGGCTTCGAAGGCGAGAACTCGCTCCTAGGGGCATGAACAGGACAAAACGCCACAACCCATTGTGGCCTCACATCCATGCCGTTATTTAGTCAAGTTATCAAAGATAAGTTAAATCATAACAACATGACATAATAGATTCACGTATTGACCAGATTCATCAACCGGATGGATCAGATCACAACTAGGCATGGCTAAGCAAGACTCACAGGCTTTAACGAGGCGCGCACAATCAAACCTATAGCTGCTAGGAGCAGTGGATCAGGATATTAGGTTATGCAGTATATAGGGGAACTCTATCTACTGACATCAAATAGTTTGAACCGCATGCAATATACGAGATTCCAAAACACTTCGAAAACCATATATGAGCAGATAAGAGGTTATGCTTGCCTTGGTTATAAGAAAACAAGATAAATATCTTCTGGAATAAGTGCTTCACTTGTCGGTTAAGATCAAGTATTCACCATTGGACTGTTGGCCTTCTCTTCGGAGTCACGTTCTACCGGAGGGGGAAACAACACCGAAAGAGAAATAACAATCAACCACGGCATCGATGCAATGCACAACATGTATGCATGAGCAAGTTAATGCACTGAAATAAAGCCCTAAGCATGATCGTTGGTTTGCTAGGGTTCATATGTCAGAAATGCAGTTTTAGTGAAAAAGTCCCGAAATAGACCCCGGAGGGGGTGTCGGGCGATTCTGAAAGCGAGTACCATTTTAGTTGCTCAAATGGGTTTGAAAACATCATAAACATGTTGCACTTGTCATTTTGAGCAATTTGGTATATAACTTTTATTTTTCTAATTTTAGTGAATAAAAACTTATTTTTCTATTTTAAAATGATTAAACAACATTAAATAAATTCTTATTTTTGAACTTTCTCAAACATTTCTGAAAGTGACATATTCATGTAGATCTTATTTTTCTGATCACTCCCATATTTTCATTATATATTTCTGAATTATATTTTGGGAGATATTGATTTTACAATTTTAAATCATTTCTGAAATTATTAAACACATGAGATATGACATCCCTGTGACGGCATTGTGATGTCACTGTGCTCTGTACTCACGGATGATCTTCAAATTTGACGAAATTAGCGCGAAATTGAGGGAACAAACTATACCATCACGGAGAGGAGATCAAGGGGAGGTGAGGGTTACCAACCGGTGACCAAATGGTCACCGGGATGGCCGGCGGCGACCATCGACATGGTGGCGGGCGGCGGAGCTCGACGGGAGTTGGAACCAGAGGGCGGGGGAGCGGTTAGAGGGGATGGATAAGGAGGCAGGGGCAGTGCAGAACAGGGTGGCCGACTTGGTGGCCTAGATGGACAACCGGTCTTCTCTTCCTATTATCATTTGTTTCCTTTTAATCTATTTCTATCTCCCAACAAAAAAGTTGATGTTTTGAGTAGAGCTCGAAATTGGGCAAGGGAAAAAAATATACAGGAGACTTACGCTAGCCGTCTTAACATACTAAAGAAGGTCTACACTTATTTTTTCCAAAAATTCTGGAGATATTTTAAGGGCGTTTAAAATAGTCGAAAAAATCATGGAGGCTCGTAATATTATAGTGAAGTTCCACCTATTTTTGTTTTCATTTTTGGGAAATCCAAACCACATTCCTGGATAGGTATTTGTTTGACGCTTTTAATAATTCTTTCTTTATATTTAAATGCAAAATTTTCTTAGAGCTAAAAATAATGCATGTCGTGACATGAGCACATCACACCGCAACACTTTATTAGCAAAATTGGGATGTTACAACTGTGGTGCTAGCAATTGATCCAGGGACTAGCATAATAACACAGGTATTCCATCTTTATGAAAAGTTGGGATGCTATAGGTGGTCTTATCAAAACAAAAATAAAAATAAAAACTAGACGCTTCAAGTCTCTACGATAAATGCTTTGCTTAGAAAAACAGAAAGTAGACGTGTGCTAAACAAAAGAGTGTAGCTCCAGTGGAGTGTTCATCACATCCCCAAGATTATGGATTTCACCATTCTTGGATGTCTTGAGGCGCAACTCCTCTATTCCCTGTGAAAAAACTTCACAAAACATGTTTCTCCCATTCTTTTTCTGTGGGGTGAGATTAGCAAGGACAAACAAATCACATGCTTGCTGCGCAAAATTCCAAAACAAATGCTCCAGAAGATAGACAATAAGGTTCATAATGTTGTATGTTCACTCTCTAGCTCGAAAATATCAAGTAAATTCAAGTCCCAAACCCAAAGAGTGCATCCAACAAAAGAAGGCAAAATCTGTCCAGAAAAGCAATAGCAGCAAAACGAACGTTTTCCCTAAGCTAGACTCATCAAAAACTTAATCCAATTTTGTGCTTACAGAGTACAAAAAGTTGCAGAACATACTTAAAAATTAGCTCAATCCGACTTACAGATAAAAAATGAAAAATCGTAAGTGAGCAGAATCGTGCTGAAACAGAAATTCCAAGCAACTTTTAAATCCAAATGGGTGAAACTTGACACTTTATTGAAAACTCCAGAAACTAAACTAAAGACTAAGTCTCTTGTTACAGCAAGAGGACACTAGGAAAAACCAACTAAGAACAACCGGGTTGCCTCCCGTAAAGCGCTTTATTGATAGCCGTATAGCTAGGCTTTTCTTACTTAACATCATGATGGTTGGAGTGAGGTGGCTCGGCATCCCCAAGCTTGGATTCTTGTACTTATTTGATACATGTAGGGTGAGCCCAGGGGTAAATCCCCAAGCTTGATTGGTTGTCCCTCTTGATCTTTGTTCATCTCACTCAACTCTTCCTCCTAAAAAATTCTTCTTACACAAATCTCAACATAAAACTTGATTAGAGGGGTTAGTGCCTCCATAAATAAAATCCACATAGGTACATCAAAGACACATCATGAGTTGATTCTAAATATTAACTACTGTTACTACAGTTTTGCATTGCTCCTTGATCAAAAGAACCACACAAAACACAAGTAATGAGAGCAATGCAAAATAAAGACATAATCTGCCAAAAACTGAACAACCCGTAAAGAGTGAATTTTTAGAGGCACTTATGTTGCTCAAATCAGAAAACTTAAAACTAATGAAATATTTAGTGATAACTAAATATTTCTGTCGTAAATTACCAGGTCAAAATTCCACTTCTGCGATTTTAAACATTTTTTGCAGTGAAGTTCAGGAATCTGTTTTCTGGAGAGTTAATTACTATTGTTTAATCCTATCTCTCATATAAGATTATTCTTGCCATTTAAGATGAGAAATAAGACAGAAATGTAATTTTACAGTACTGAACTAATATTTTTATTGTTTTTAGCTTTGGAAAAAGTTTTAATGATAGAGACTTTGCAATGGTTTCATTGGCATGAACAACACATGTTCAAGGTCGACCCCAACTTCTCCATGACTCATCCTTCTCATTTACTTTCCCAAATTTTTTATAAAATGAAAATCTTAAACTAAATGATAGATAACAGTAGGTAAAGGTATTTTACATGTTGAAAAGACATAAATGTGTGCTCAAACCGAATAGGAAATTAAAGCATAAGGAACACACCAAAAAATATTAAACAATTTATTTTTAAGTCTAACCCCTTTCCTATGCATTGGCATTTTGTAATGAAACAAATAAAAGAAGCACATAATAGCAAGCATAGAAAGGTAGATCAAGTGCAACTTCAATACTTTCAGCATAAAGAGGGGAAACTTAATATTGTTGAAATATGTGTAACCATGTTTCCCTCTCTCATAATAATTTTCACTAGCATCATGAATAGATTCAACAATATGAATATCACAT
The DNA here is from genome assembly GCA_028641055.1 of Alopecurus myosuroides. NCBI lineage: Eukaryota > Viridiplantae > Streptophyta > Magnoliopsida > Poales > Poaceae > Alopecurus > Alopecurus myosuroides. The sequence goes on along the minus strand of CM054057.1, from coordinate 719,667,957 downwards.
AAAACATTCTTATCATGAGCCACATGCATAAAAGAATCACTACTCTCCACATAAGTAAAATCCTCATTAGTGATAGTGGGAGTTAAACATTCATAATTTTCATTGCAATCATCATATATAGGAGGCATAGTATCATCAAAGTGAATTTTCTCCTCCAAGCTTGGGGGACTAGAAATATCATGCTCATCAAAACCAACTTCCCCAAGCTTAAAACTTTCCATAGAATCAGCAAGTATATCATTTTTATCCTCAATAGTAGGGGGACTAAATATCATATTCATCAACACAAACTTCCCCAAGCTCAAGGTTTTCCTTAGCAATAAAGGTGTTCAAAGAATTAGTACTACCACAAATATGATTGTTGTGCAAATAATTTTTCAATTTCTCCTCAAACACTTCATGTCCTAATTCAAGGTAGATATTATACAGTTCTAAATTGTTTGGTTGTTTTCCATTTTATAATTTTTTTTGTGTTTTTAGGTTTATATGTTAGTATGCAATGCAAACAAGAATAAAAGCTTAGCACAACGATCCCCGGCAACGGCGCCAGAAAAGTGCTTGATGACTCCCAAGTGCAGGAGATCAATTGTAGTACCTTTCGATAATTATTTGAGTGTCGAACCCACGAGGAGCTGAAGGTAAGCTATCTATTCTAAAAGCCCTATAACCCTCTTATATGGCTGTTTATGCAAAGCAATAAGTTTGACTAAAAGGAACTAACTAATTAAAAGCAAGTGACATGGAGTGTGGTTTGTCTAGTAACTAGTGAAGCAAGTTTAAAATGCAAGTTTCTAAGCAAGTTTCACAAGTAGCAAGCAGCAAATATCTCAATTATCTCAAGGGAGCAAGTGTTCTAGCAATAGGTGTTTCGTTCGTGTGGTTGTCACAATTAGTGAAGCACATGTTTTAGTCTTAGTTGTTTCTTCTAGGAAGGAGCCACGAATAGGTATAGTCAAGTAAATGATCTACAACCCCTTATGATGGATCATGTGTCCAAGTAAATGACTGCACAAGATTGATTAAGACATAAAGTCCCACCATAGCCTTACGTTGTAAGGTCCCATATATATATATCCCCCAATAACTTAACTTTGTGGCTCAGTCTCAGGTTACTGTCACTCCCAAGTCACCGCCACTCCATTATGGTACCGGAGATCACCTTACATGCATTCCCCAACATATGCGTGCACTCATATATTGTACATAAAGACAATCATAGAAGATAACAAACTTGTATGCAACCAATCAACGAACTATTTCACCATTGCCAAGAACAATTCACTACTCAAACATAGACGGGGAGACACAATACATCAAGGGAATATAGTATTGCATCATACATCGTGTTTGCCAAGAGATTACAGTGGAGAGATGGAGCTGATCTTGCTGTAGATGTTGATGATGAACACGCCGGAGGGGGTGGAGCCCTTCGGGGGTGATCCCGGCGGCGTTTCCCCCCTCCGATCTTCTCCGGCGGCAGCCTTCTGTCTCTCTGTTTCGTGGTTTCATCTCTCGGCGCCGCCTCCTTCTCGAAAAGGCCAGGGGACCCTTTATATAGTCGTTTTTAGGTCACGAGACACTCGGGAGAAGAAAGATCGACGGCATCGGAGCCACGGGGGCAAAAAGGGGGCCCACACGCGGCCAAGGAATCTGGCCGCGTGGAGGGTCCTCTTTGCCACCTGGTTGGCCCTTTGGCCCTCTACTTTTTCCCATGGTCTTCGTCTCGAAAATTCTGAACCGTTGCTCTTTGGCCTTGCCCTTATTGGAGTCCCGAAGCTCCCGGAAAGTCTGAAACACTAAAAAGTACGTTTTCTGGAAAAACAGGGTTAGAACCAAAAGAAGGGGGATTGTTTAGAAAATCCCCCAAATCATTATAAAACATGAATATAAGTTGCTAATATGTAGGAAAAACAAGTAATAACATGCAGAGTTCATGTATGCATTTTACATGCATCAGCCGTGAAGTTGCTCCCATTGTCCGTGATGATGTTGTGTGGTATGCCAAATCTGCACACGATGGAGTTGAGGAATCTCACGGCGCACTCAGCATGTGCGGAGGTGACTGGCATGGCCTCTATCCACTTTGTAAATTTGTCGACTGCCACGAGCAGGTGGGTGTATCCGTCAGGCATAGATTTGCGCAAGGGTCCTACCATGTCTAGCCCACATTGAGCGAAGGGCCAGGCGATAGGGATCATGTGGAGCTCTGTGGCTTGGGCGCGAATCTTTGGCAAGCATTGCATTTGTCGGCTAGGTCCTTTGTAAGCCAGTAGAATCCTGCCCGGAAAGCCTTGCCCACGATTGCCTTCCAGCTAGCGTGGTGTCCACAATCTCCTTGGTGTATGTCTTGCAGTAGTTCCTTGCCACCTTCGGGTGCTATGCATCTCTGCAATATTCCTGATATGCTCTGCTTGTACAGCTCTCCGTTGAGCATCCGAAAGGATTTTCCGCGTCGCAATATTTGTTGGGCCTCGCAAACGTCAGCTGGTAGCTGTTTGTTGGACAAGTAGTCGAGGTATTTCTGCGTCCAGACTAGCTCGACCAGAAAAACTTGTATTGAAATATTGTGGCTGAGCTTGATGACAACAATTTGCGGGCTGACGTCCGTCTCCAATGCTGCGGGTGCTCCCGCTGGCTTCTTGACCTTGATTGAACGCTTCATCATTCGCTCGAAGTATATTCCTGGTGGTATGGGCGTGTTTGTAGACCCCATGTTTGTCAGTTTATCCACTTCCTCGTTGCTGGATCACGTAATTTGCTTCAGTTTGCACCCTTTGAAACTTCCTTCGAGTAGATTATACATGTCCCGATAGGCGACCATGTTATCCGCGATAGCATCACACTCCCTCATCGTCTGCTGTACGATGAGGTTTGAGTCTCCATAGATCATCAATCAGGTGGCTTCGCAGGCGATCGTCATTTTCATCCCGTGAAGGAGGGTCTCATACTCTGCGTCGTTGTTGGATGCTGGGTCATAGGGTGGGAAGTCCAACCTCAGGATGTACTGCAGCTTATCTCTCCTGGGGGATATAAGGACGACCCCGGCTCCAGCTCCTTCGTTCCTCTTTGACCCGTCGAAGTACATGATCCAGTTGCTCGTGTATTCTGGCGGTCCTGGTGTTTGCAGTTCTGTCCACTCGCTTAGGAATTCCAAGAGTACTTGTGATTTCACAGAGTTGCGCCCTGCATATATGATGTCCCAGGCGCCTAACTCGATGCTCCACTTTGCAATTCTTCCGAATGCCATGGGATTGTTCATGATAGTATCGAGTGATGCGTCGTTTAGCACCGTGACGGTATGTTCTTGGAAGTAGTGCTTGAGTTTTTGAGCTGTGAGTACCACACCATACGCGAGTTTCTGGTAATGAGGGTATCGATGTTTGCACGACGAAAGCACCTCGCTGATGTAGTATATTGGCCTTTGGACGCCGTATGCCTTCCCTTCCTCTGGCCGCTCGACTACGATGACCCTGCTGATGACTTGGTTAGTTGCGGCTAGATAGAGGTATAAGGGCTCCTTCTCTTGTGGCGTTGCCAGGACGCGTTTGCTCTGCATTAATTTCTTCCAATCGAGAAACGCCTTTTTTGCTTTGGGTGTCCACTCGAATTTATCTGTCTTCTTCAATAGCTTGTTGAAGGGAAATGCTTGCTCGCCTAATCTTGCAATGAATCTGCTCAGGGCGGCTAGTCGCTTTGCGAGCTGCTGCACACCGCGAAGATTGGTTGGCTCCTTCATTGTCAAGATCGCTTGGATTTTCTCTGGGTTGGCTTGGATTCCTCGAGCGGACACCAGATACCCGAGAAGTTGTCCTGCAGGGACGCCAAAGACGTTCTTGGTCGGGTTGAGCTTAATCCTGTATGCGTTCAGAGCGTCGAATGTTTCTCTGATGTCCTCGAGGAGCGTGTCCTCCACTGTACGTTCTTGCCAATGAGCTTGGCGAGGCATTTTTGCATGCAGAGATGATATGTTGGGCCTGCGTTTTTTAGCCCGAAGGGCATTGTCGTGTAGAAGTAGATACCGTGAGGTGTGATGAATGTTGTCTTTTCCTCGTCTTCCTTCTTCATCCTGATCTGATTATAGCCCGAGTAGGCATCTAAGAAGGAGAGGCGCTGGCAGCCTGCGGTGGAGTCCACGATCTGGTCGATACGTGGCAAGGTAAAGTTATCCTTGGGGCAGTGTTTGTTCAGCGACATGTAGTCGATGCACACGCGAAGGATGTCAGTGTTTTTCTTCGGGACCAACACTGGGTTTGCTAACCAAGTGGATATCTTTATCTCTCTGATGAACTATGCGGTGAGTAGTCTGTTCACTTCTTCTCCAAGTGCTTTCTGCTTTGGCTCTAAAAACCGTCGGGTTGTCTGCTTGATAGGCCTGGCGTCTTTGTAAACTTCGAGTGAGTGCTTGGCGAACTCCCTGGGTATCCCTAGCATATCTGAAGGCTGCCAGGCGAAGATTTCCCAGTACTCACGGAGGATTTCGACGAGCGCGCCTTCCTTTGCTAGCGAGAGGATGGTGGACACCATCGCCGTATACCTAGTCGATGAAGACTATGATGCCGGATTTTGCTCACATCGCCGATACTCTGCTGAATCGCATTTTATCGGTATGGTGCAATCCGAGATCGCCGAAAACACGGATGAAAGCAATCCTGTGGAAGAGGTAGAAAACAACAATCCCACAATAGAGGTGGAAGATCCGACATCCGTCAATCTGACGACGAACTCAGAAGCTGATTATGTGTTAGCTGCCATTAAGGCGAGATTAGAGTCAGAACCCGGATCGGACCAGTTCGATTCCGAAGACGAAGATGTAGACACTTTCGACAGAAAGGTCAAATCCTTTCAAGAGGGATTCCACGAAGTACTGATGGCAAAACCGGCTGAAAACACGGATGCCGAAAGTCAGGAAAGCCCTAGAACACCTCCGCCAGATGAGGAAAGAGAGGAGGGGAAAACCACTCCAACATACCCGGATGTCAAGGAATTGACAGAGGACGAACCTGGTAAAAAACCTCCCTCTTCCAAGAAAAAACACAAAGATTCCAAGAAACTCCAGTACAAGCTCCGGAAGAAAAAATTGGCTGATCTAGCCAACAAAAACCTGGAAGCAGGAGGAGGAAGTGGAGTTAAGCCTGCGGAGAAGAAAACGAAGGAAATCTCTGTTCCGCCAATGTCAGAACAAGACAAACAGGAACTACTTCAAACACCAGTGGGACCCCACGAACCCCCTGAAGTGCTGGAAGCCAGGAGACAAGCTCTCCAAAGGCAACAGCAACATCTATTCCGAACTCGAGAACATCTCCAAAAAACCCAAGCTGACGTTAAGTTAAAGCCGGAAGAAATCGAGGAGTACGAGAGAAGGACTAGATCTGGCATTAAACCTACATGGTTACCCGGAATCGCAAGACCGTAAGTATTGCCGCCAAAGGAACGGTTTCAAAACCCGTCCTGGCAAAAGCAAGTAAACGACAAAGATGCTATGGGCGAACATGTATACAAAACCGCAGCAGAAAAAGCGAAGGCCGCGTTCGCCATCCTCAACAACGATATGTACTCCAACGGTGAAAAACTTCAAGGGGTGTACGCTTTCTTAGGAAAAGCATTGCAACAGCAACAACGAGGGCAAGAAAGACCAGGGAAGTTGCATGACGACTCAGCCCTATGCAAAACAGCTATCAGCGCCGCTGGAGCACCTGGACCTGAAGAACCTGGAGATTCCAATAATTCGAAAGAGAAGAAAGAAGATCCGAGAAAGGACAACAAAAAGCCTGATAACAAGGATGCAGCGTCCAGAACCGGATCCCATCTGCCGAAAGATGGAATGAATCCCCGAGATCGGGAAGAACGAAACCGGAAAGACGGCAAAGCAATGCCGCCTCCGAGATGCCCTGCTGAAAAAACCGGAAGATACGACATTACTCACAGGCGTGAGAGATCCCGTACACCTCCCAGGAATAAGGAAAGACATAGGAGCAGAACTCCACCTTATCCCAAAGGGCATGATAACGGAGGAAATAGAGACAACCCCGGAAGAGCGCGTTCGCGCAACAATGGAAAAGAAAGGAGCAGATCCCCTTCTATCCATTCAGCCGAGAGATACTCCGCACACATTGATAGAGCAGAAAGAGATGATCTATACTTCGGACCCAAGTGTTTCACAGACAGGATCCGGAGAATAACTCTGCATTCTGGCTTTGCCAAAGTTGGTCCAACATATAAAAAATACACCGGCATTACAAACCCGGATACCTAGCTCTCAGACTATTACACAGCCGTCTACATTAACAATGGGACAGACCTAGAAGCAGTAAAATTCCTCCCCCTAATGTTACTGGACGGAGCCAGAGACTGGATCAACGGGCTTCCGTCAAGAACTGTCGATAGCAGGGATGATATGGCTAGAGTATTTACTCAGCATTTTCGGGGAACGTACAAACGCCCCAACAGCATCAACCAGTTAAACCGCTGCACCCAGTTTGAAGATGAACCCTACGTGGACTTAATCTCAAGGTGGACTGCAATGAAAAATAGCTGTTCTGGAGTAACTGACGTACAAGCAATGCATGCTTTCGTCAATGGCTTAAAACCCGGACTCGTATCGTTCATGATCGGTTCCAAAAAGCACAAAGATCTTGGATCTATGCTTACAACCGCAAATGAGCACGCAACGGCCGAAGATGACATCAGAGCGAGAGGTGGCAATATCAATACTTTAATTGAAGCCAAAAAGACTCCTCGTCCTGAGAAAAAAGCAGCTTCAGAAACACAGCAAAAACCCAAAGAAGTTAACATAGCCTTTGGAAGAGAAAATGGGAGCAAATGGAAAGGATGAAGCACATAATCGATCAACTACACCAAAGAAGATCGGGAAAGAATAAAGTCGGAAAACTGCGTCCACCATTCGCAATTTGGGAAACCCACCCATACTAACGCACAATGTCGGCTCAACAAGCATATGAAAGGTAGTGCAGGATCCGGAAGCAAAGGTAAAAATTCCAAGAGGAAATTTTCCAAGCAAAAGCCAGAAGCTGAAAAAGAAGACAGTGAATCGGACACTGACGAAAAAATCCAGGAACAACAGCGAAAAGGCGAGCCTAAGTTTCCGAGAGTTGAAGAAGAATGCAACCTAACTTTCCTGGCAACTCCGTCAGCAAAGGTGGCAAAAAGAACACTTCGAGAAATAAACGCGGTTGTCGCACCAACCCCAAAATTCTTGAAGTACTCTAATACACCAATTACCTGGGATCAGTCTGATCATCCCGGAAATATCCCAGAACCCGGCACACAAGCTCTAGTTGTAAGCCCTATTGTTCAAAACACTAGGCTAAAAAGAGTGCTGATGGATGGAGGATCCAACATTAACATAATGTACCTGGATACACTGAAGCATCTGCGAATCTCCGAGACCCAACTCAACCATAGTAACATACGCTTTCACGGCATCGTCCCTGGCAGGCAAGCACGATCCCTAGGAGAAATTTCCCTAGAAGTAACCTTTGGAGAGAAAGAACATTTCCGGCAGGAAAAGATATCCTTCGAGGTTGTGCCATTCGAAAGCGTGTATCATGCAATACTCGGACGTCCAGCTTTCGCCAAATTCATGGCAAGATCATGTTATATCTATAACAAGCTGAAGATGCCGGGGCCAAAAGAAGGAGTAATCACCGTAAGTGGAGACTTCAAGTTGGAAAACGAGCTGGAAAGGGAAAACGCCCTTTTGTGCAGAAAAAGTGATAGCAAAGGAGGAATTAAAGGAGCTGGCGAAAGAAGTATTGCCGATAGAAATGACGGCAGGAAAAGAAACCCGGAAGCGAGCAGACAGCTTCAAATCTTCTGAGAGTACAAGACAGGTTATCGTAGTTCCCAAAGATCCGACAAAGTTTGTCGTAGTGGGAACTAGCATGACCGACAAATAGGAAAGCGAGATCATCAAGTTCCTCCGTGAGAACTGGGACACTTTCGCATGGTGTCCAGCGGACATGCCAGGCGTACCCAGTGAACTTGCTGAGCACCAACTCAAGGTAATTCCAGGATCTAAACCCGTCAAACAAGGTCTCCGTCGATTTTACGGAAGAAGACAGAAGGCTATTGGCAAGGAAATTATCCGGCTATTGGCAGCTGCTTTTATCCGGGAAGTTATACATACCGAATGGTTTGCAAACCCAGTATTAGTCCCGAAGAAAAATAGTACTGCTCTTAGGATGTGTATAGATTACCCCGGCTTGACCAAATTGTGTCCAAAAGATAGGTTTGCGTTACCGCGAATCGATCAAATAATAGATGCCACTGCAGGCTCTGAGCTTTTATGCTTTTTGGACGCTTATTCCGGGTATCACCAAATACGCATGAAGAAAGAAGACCAAATTAAAACCTCCTTCATAACTCCATGTGGAACATACTACTACGTAACCATGCCTTTTGGCCTGAAGAACGCAGGTGCAACCTACCAGCGCTACATGCAACGATGTTTGTATAGTAAGATTGGCAAAAACGTTCACGTTTATGTGGACGATATTGTCGTCGTTTCCAAGGAAAAAGACACGCTCCTTGAAGATCTACGAGAAACCTTCGAAAATTTGTGCACTTATAAAATGAAGTTAAATACATTAAAGTGCGTATTCGGGGTTCCCTTAGGAAAACTTCTGGGTTTCATCGTTTCTCACATAGGAATAGAAGTAAATCTGGAAAAGATCAAGGCAATCCTAAACATCTCAAGGCCTACGTGCTTAAAAGATGTACAAAGATTGATGGGTTCTGCAGCTGTCGTCAGCAGGTTTATAAGCCGGCTAGGAGACAAAGCTCTACCATTGTACAAATTGTTGAAGAAATCCGACAAATTTGAATGGACAGAAGAGGCGGACAAAGCATTAACCCAGTTAAAAGAAACCTTGATGCAAGCTCCGATTTTGGCATCGCCAAAAGACGAAGAACCCATGTTATTGTACCTCACAGCAACAAACAGGGTTATCAGCGCGGTGATAGTTGTGGAAAGGTGGAAAGACAAACAAACCATACCAGATCAACATCCGGTGTATTATGTAAGTGAAGTTTTTTCCGAGTCCAAGTAAAGATACCCGCACTATCAAAAACTGGCATATGGCGTATTTTTCGCATCTTGAAAACTCCGCCATTACTTCCAAGGACATTCCATAACAGTGGTATATGTAAAGCACCACTAGGGGATATAATGAACAATGCAGACGCAACAGGCCGAGTAGCCAAATGGGGCATCGAGTTAGCTGCGTTCGACATTAAGTACCAACCCCAGACGGCAATAAAATCCCAGGTGTTGGCAGACTTCGTCGTTGATTGGACAGAAGCAATGGAAATCACACCAATGCCGGAGTCGGAATACTGGGTTATGCATTTTGATGGATCCAAGATGAAGGAGGGCGCTAGAGCTGGTGTAGTCCTAAAATCCCCCAAGGGAGATACAATGGAGTACGTATTACAAATACACTTCAACGCCAGCAATAATAAGGCAGAATACGAGGCTTTGCTTCATGGCTTGCATATTGCAAAAGAAATAGGTGTCAAACGCATCTTATGCTATGGTGACTCAGATTTGGTACATCATCAGCTCAACCAAACATGGGATGCCAAAAGCCCCATCATGGCCGAATATCGGAGAACGGTGGACGAGTTTGCAATTTGCTTCCTGCGATTTGAAGTACTTCATGTCAAAAGGGAAGAAAATTGGAATGCGGACGCACTAGACCGCATGGGATCGGAAAGAGTAAAAACCCTACCACCAGGTGTGTTTGTCCAGCATTTGCACGAACCGTCCATAAAAGGTGGAGATGTCGACTATCCTCTAGTTTCCGAATCAATCGAAGTCATGCTCGTTAACCTGGATTGGACAATTCCATATCTAAACTTCTTAGTAGATCAGAAGTACCCGGATGGAGCAGACGAGGTCTTGCAAAGTCAAATAAAACGTCGATGCAAAGGATACACGGTAATCAACGGTTGCCTGTATAAGCGCAGCACTACCGGAATTTTTCTGCGATGTATTTCGCCGGAAGAAGGACAAGAAATTCTGCAAGAAATCCATGCTGGAGACTGCGGACATCATGCTCAATCAAAAAGCATAGTTAAGAAAGCATTCCGTGCGGGATTTTTGTGGCTCACAGCCAAGACAGATGGCGAACACATAGTTAATACATGTGCCAGATGCCAGTATTACGCCAAGCAGACGAATATGCCAGCCCAAGCACTCAAAACTATCCCTATTACATGACCGTTTACGGTCTGGCGGCTAGATATGATGGGAACATTCAAAACTGCAAGAGGTGGACTTACACATCTACTCGTTGCAGTAGATAAGTATACCAAGTGGGTGGAGGCAAAACCCATCAAAAAGCTTGACGATGTAACAGCCAGAAACTTCATCATTGACGTAGTCATGAGATACGGCATTCCGCACAACATAATAACCGACAACAGGACAAATTTCTCTATTGGAGAGTTGGCAAAATATTTCCGACAAATGGGAATACGCCTAGATCTTGCATCTGTGGCACACCCACAATCCAATGGGCAGGTTGAAAGAATGAATAGTTCAATCCTGCAAGGAATACGCCCAAGACTCGAATCTCCTCTTCATAGAGCAGCTGGAGCATGGGTGGAAGAGTTACCTTCCGTGCTTTGGAGTATTCGAACGACGCCAAACAGGTCAACACGGCAAACCCCATTTTTCCTAGTTTACGGTGCGGAAGCAGTCCTTCCAACGGACATGATCCATGATAGCCCAAGAGTGCAGGCTTTCGATGACTCGAATGCCGAAAGCGCACGATAGGATGCCGTCGATCTCCTAGAGGAAGAACGTGAACTTGTGCTTCAAAGATCTGCCATTTATTAGCAAGGTTTACGACGTTACCATAGTCAGAAAATCAGGCATCGTTCTTTTAAAGAAGGTGACCTATTGCTAAGATTGGTATAACAAAGAAAGCACAAATTGGCTCCAGTTTGGGCAGGACCATTCGTCATCAGCAAATCTATGAAAAATGGATCATACTATCTTGTAGATATTCGAGACACGGAAGATGATCCCGAAAAGCCGAATCGCAAAAGAAAGAGAAAGATAGATGATGAACTAGGGGAGACCAAAAGACCCTGGAGCATCCAGCAGTTACGTCCCTTCAATTTCTATGTAAACACCTTTGAGATCATGAAATAAAGTTGTCGGAATTCATACATCTGTGTTTTTTACATGTTCATTATAGTTTAAAACATAATTCCGTCTTATCTATTTCCCAATGATCTTTCAAAATACTCAATGTTAACCCGAATTGTGCCTGCGTGCTCGGTGTTAAAAAACTGAATGATTTTCAGCTTAAAATGGCTTAAGGAAACCCAGATTGTGCCTGCATGCCTGAGTTTCATTCAAAAAAAATCCTTATTGTTCTCTAAGTATTATCTGATTTTTTATGCTGGGTCGCTGGAGCTAGTAAGTAAAAATGCCTTTAGTATGATCCATGTTTCCGAGTTTCGACTGATTGGTTATACCCAGTCACTTGGCATGAAGATTAAAATACTATCGAGCCATTTCAAACACTAAGGACGATTAAAGCATATGGACCAAAGAAGTTAGAAGATAAAGGAATATAAACCCGGAAAACTTGCAAAAGACTTAATAAAAATTGCTGCAAAAGCGGAGTACTTGTTTTTACAATGGAATAGAAAGCATTACAATAAGTTTACATTGTAAGATCAGTAATGCTTCTATTTCCTATTTTCTACCCAGGACAAGGCATCCTTCAGGCATCTGAGTCATCTTCACTGCTGGATTCCTCGGGAATATCTGGAATGGTTTCCTCTGGGTAGAAGGTGGAGATGTTGACCATGGTGGCGATCTTTGTGGTGTGACCTTTGATGGCTTCAAAGATGCCGGCCCGCTACGCCTTCGTGTATCCTTGCGGGATGCCGGACGCCACGCGCCAAGACTTGGCGTCAGGGTAGTGCATGCGCATGAGCCCTAGAGCCATGCGCGCACCACCACGCGCCACAGATCGCAGGACAGATTCCCTGGACTGCGCCACCTCCACCATAGCTTCCGAATGTTTTTCAACTTCCGAGAACTCCCCAGTCCTGGCGGGAAGGCATTTGCTGACCAGCAGCATCCCCGCAGCCTTGATTGCGGTGAACACCTTTCCAAAAGCTCGGATTTTCTCAATCCGAGTAAGCTGGGGGCTATCTCCTGTTTTAGTAAAGACACAAAAAGTGTTAGCAAAAACAGAGAAAGATGTCAACATAAAAAATCCGGTAAAAGATAAAAACTTATCGAGAATTTTGTCCATCTCGGCGCCTTACTCCAAACGCTGGTTCAGGGTATTCTCCAAGTCTTGGATAGTGTCCTTGTCCTTGGCTGCTTGGTCGGAGGCCTTGGACTCGGCAATACCGACAGCCAATTGGCTGGCCTCCAGGTCCTGCTGCAACTTCATATTGAGCTTATGAAGATCCAGGTTTTCCCGGTGCAGTTTCTCGGCATTGCCGGCATCTTCAGCAACTTGTTTGGCTTTCGCCAAAGAAGCTGAAAAGCAAGTAGAAAAGACGAGTAAGAAAACTCGAAAAAATACTTAGATAAAATTCATATAACTGGAAGCAGAGAAAAAACTTACCTGCTGATTCCTCCAGCTGCTGCTGAACGGATACCAGTTTTGCGTCCTTACCCTCGAGAATCGAAAAAAGGGATTTCACTTCCTTGTTCTTGATAGTAAGTTTGTCAAAAACTTCCAGATTTATATTTTCTGCGGTTCGCTGAAACACGGAAAAGAAACAAAACATGCTTAAGTTAAGAACAAGCATAAAAGCGAAAAAAAGCATTAAGGGAAAAACATGCATTTGACTTATTGCTTGGGGGCTAGAGGTATTACCTGGCTCGTTTGTTGCAAATCTGACAAGTTTTCGTTGAATTCTTTTGCATACTCTGCAAAAAGAATCCCAACGTGGTGAAGGCTGTCTTGGATGACCTGACGAGGTGAAAATATGAAGTTATTCCTTACAATTAATCCGCCTTGCGGCCAAGGACGGATCAGAGGAGCAGGAGCGAAGAACTTCTTAGCCCCTGGACGAATATGTCCATGTTCGTCGAAGGGTTCCTGATGGGGAGATGGTAACCCAGTATGTTCAAGCTTAGGTGAAACCTGGCCCGAAGGAATCATTCAAGACCCGGCCCAAGGTGAAAGAGTTTCTAGAAGGTCCAAGGAGGAGCGTAGGTCTTGTAACCCGTACCTTGAGGATCAGGATTAGAAAACTTAGGGTTGTATGCGGTTCCGGGTAAGATTCCGAGTATGCCTTGTATAGGAAGCCAGAGAGCCGGGTAATATATAAACTGGCTCCTGGGACAAAGAAAGGGACAAGAGTTTTACCAGATATTCGAGTATCCTTGTAATACGAGAGCTGATAATTGTAACCCTAAATCGGAGACTCGGCGACATTGCAGCCCGAGCTACCAGATCGCCAGATAACATGATTTCCCCTGAGCTAAACCCTCTCCCAAACACCAGAGTCGATTTGCCCCAAAGTAAGTTACCCCAGGTAACGTCTGCCGTGATTATCCCACGACAGTTGGCGCCCACCGTGGGGCCTATGTCCAAGGGTGTTTACATCACGGGAGAAGCTCAGGAAAGCATGAAGAACCTCGTCATCGGCGAGATCATCACCAACCCTGAAGGAGAGAAGATGGTGGATGACTTTGGTTGGGGACCAGAGTCAGATCTGCTGGAAACCGGATCTATCGTTACGATCGGCCGGGTCAACGTCTTCGTCGGTATGGTACGTGCATCTGGTTCTGTTCCTGATAACATTGAATATGATTCTGTGTCAGAAGAAGCAACCTGCGTTCAATCGGACGGAGAAGAATCGGTTGGGACAGCCGATCCAGAAGAAGAGCCCACCACGAAGAGGGAACAACCGGAGGAGCCGGCATGGACCCCGCGTGGCCGGGTCGTAAGAGAAGATGATACCGAGTCTATCCTGCACCTGCTCGAAGACCGGTACAAGGAAGATAGCTGTGACGAAGAGGAATACGAATCGTCACCAGGCATCGCGCGCCGGGTCGCGGTCTATACAGCCCATGCAATCAATCTTAATCAGGGGGATGTGATGACGGCCGCGGCCGGAGCGGCCCGAGCGCTGGTCCAACAGCAGGCGCCGGTTGACGGAAACCCGGTTGTAGCCCGGGTCGACGGAGAGTTGGCTTCTGTTACCAGTCATACCGGAGAAAGCGAACGGCAAAGAAACATGTTTGGATTCACAGCAAACAGAACGCCGGGTGCGGGAACCTCGGCTCCGCGAAATCCGGCTATGTTCAACAATAGCCTAATCTTGGATCCCACAGTGTTAGCGACGGTGATAACCCCAGAAAACGCGGCGGCGCGTGCCCGAGATCTGGATGTGGCTCTCCGCGCATTGGATCAACAAAGGAGAGATATCGAAGCCAAAAAACAAGGGATCGCCGCGCGCCAGCGCGAGTTGGAAGAACTGGAGGATCGCCTTCATACTCAGTCGACCAGGATTTACAATCAGAGGCACCAGACGAGATTACCGGCAACCGGAGGGAATTTACAGCCAGCTAAATTGTTCGTTACCCCCCAGGATAAACCAATCCCGGTGGTGAATCAAGAAACCGGATATCGAGCTGCAACCCTGGGAGGACAGCCGGCAAACGTGCAGGCCAGGTTACCCACGTTGCAAACTGGGATCGATGTTGGCAATACTGCACCACCACCACCACCGCCGCGATTTCATACTCCACCGGGTCACTTCAACAATCACATGGATAACGTGTACGCCGCGACTATAGCGCTCGACCGTATCCCACTGGGAGAGACGCCTCGAGAAATTGAAACTCGCCAGGCCATAGAGATGTTGCGCACTGCAGTGGCTCAGCAGGAAAATTACCCGAATAATAGGAGTGGCTTGCATGGAACACCATATGTTAGCCGGCAGAATGGAAATACCGGTTATATTCAGTCAAGCTCAGCAAGGCGGAGGGCAGAGCAGCAGCAAATGTCGCCTCCTCCCCACAGACCGACAACACCCGCAGCATCAGCAGCACAAGCCATTGTGGATAGTTCTCGATCCAGGCGCGCAGCAGCCGGGTCTGCGGTAAGAGGGCCGGTAGCGGTTGCACCCCTCGCCGCACCAGCTGCAGGATCGCACGTTTCCCGAGTAAGGCCGGTACTGGCAAACCTTGCCGGGCCTAAGTGTTTATCGGATGCCATCAGGGCTGAGCCCTACCCGGATAAATTCAAGGAGCCGGGTAAAGTGGTTAACTAAGAGCCGACCATGGACCCAGAAACCTAGTTGAGCAGTTACGAGATGGCTATGTCAATTCGTAACGCATCCGAGAATCTCCAAGCTAAGTTTATGTATCTTATGATGTCCGAAGGAGCAGCAAAGTTGTGGTTCAATAACCTGCCTGAAAGATCCATCAATTCATGGAGTGAGCTGAAAGATGCCTTTATCAAACATTTTCATGGGACGTGCCAAAAGTTATTCACGATTGACGATTTAGAGCGATGCATCCAGAAGAAGGGAGAGTCGGCGGGCAGCTGGGTGCGCCGGGTTATGGAAATTCTCCACTCTTCCACTGATATTCAGCCAAAAGATGCATTGCAAGCTATGGCAAAAACGTGCAAATACTTACCCCTGGCGCAAAAATTGACACGCATGAAATCTAGTCGGCACGCCTCGGAGGTTACAATGGGAGAATTGATGGACGCTTGCAATAAGCACGCTGCTACGGACACAACAGAAGAGGATGCTGATGACAAAAAAGCGAAACCCAACAATGGAAGACCCGGCAATGGGGCTGCACCGGGTAATATTGGAGGAAACAATGGAAATAACCAGCACAAGCGCCCATACGAAGGAAATTCCGAGTTTTTTGCTAAAACAGAAGCCGGGTTTGCAAGACCCAGGGCAGAGGGAAATTTCAACGGAGGAAACTTTAATGGAGGAAATTACCAAGGACCACCGAGACCGGCTAACCATATAGAGGCATTCAGGATGCCCTGTCTGCGTCATAGCAGGAATGGCAGGCCGGCTAATCATTCATTGGGGCAGTGCGTGGACTTACAGAGATGGAAGAACGAGGAAATACATAAAGCCCTGCGAGGTGCAGGCCGGGGAGGAGGACCGGGTCCGGATGGAAACCCGAGTAACGGGCCACCCCCCGCTGGCAACACAGGAGGTGGCAATCCTGGTAATAATCAAGGAGGTGCTGGGGGTTTCCAGGCCAACCCAAAGCAGTTAGGACAGTATCACGTTCACACTACCGGGACTTCCAACAGAGATAGAAAGATACTTAAAAGGGCCGTAAACTCGGTTTCTTCAGGTGTTCCGAGATACTTGAGATGGTCAGATCAAGAAATAACATGGAGCAGAACGGATCACCCGGAAACAATAGAACATCCGGGTGTGTTAGCTTTGGTGGTTGCACCATTGGTCAATGGTTACGAGCTGAAAAAGGTTTTGATGGATGGTGGAAGCAGCATTAATATCTTGTATTGGGAAACCTTCCTACGCATGGGGCTCAAGGAGTCTCAGCTACAGAAAAGTTCCACAGTTTTCCATGGAATTGTGCCGGGTCACTCGGCATGCCCTGAGGGAAAGATAACACTAGAAGTCGCTTTTGGAGAATCCAAGGACAATTTCCGAGTGGAATGGCTCACATTTGAGCTGGTAAAATTGCGCAGTCCCTATCACGCGCTGTTCGGAAGGCCGGCTTACGCTAAGTTCATGGCCAGGCCATGTTATCTATATTTACAGCTAAAGATCTCGGGTCCCAAGCAGACCATTACCATACATGGGAACCGGGCTGTGGTAGCGGAGTGTGATGAAGGAGATGCGGCAATGGCAGAACAGGCTTGCAGGAAGGAAGAGCTCAAGTATTACTGGTCTCAAGTAGACCCGGAAGATAGAACTGCTTTGAAAAGGCCGAATACGGAGGATGAGAGAGCAAATTTTAAAGCGGCCCAGGATACCAAGATGGTGGCTTTTGTAGAGGGTGATCCCTCCAAACAATTTGCCATAGGTTCTAACCTAGACACCAAGCAGGAAGAAGCACTTATCGAGTTTATTCGTGAGAATCAGGACGTTTTCGCTTGGACGCCCAGCGACATGCCGAGTATCCCGACCGAGTTAGCTGAGCACAGTTTGCATGTTGATCCCAGGTCCTGGCCTGTGAAGGAGGGGCTGAGAAAAATGAATGAGGAAAGGAGAAAGGCTATAGGAGCGAAGATAGCTCGGCTTGTCGTGGGATAATCACGGCAGATGTTACCAGGGGTAACTGATCTTGGGGCAAGTCGTCACAGGCGTTCGGGAGAGGGTTTAGCTCAAAGGAAGACATGATACAACTTGATATGACAGCCGGCAATCGAAGTCGCCGGATCTCTATTCTCGATACAATAACTCGATTAGGGTTTACACTGGATACTCGATACCACTCGATATTGCTAAGGTTCTCGAATCTCTGTCTCAAACTATACCCGGGGGTCGGTTTATATAACACCCGTACCCCCTAGCTTTTTCTACAAGGCACACCCGGGTCCTACCCAGACACGGCGTGCTAACTCTAACTTTCCTTTACAACATCCCTAATCCGGATCACTAGGCCCACGAACTTGGGCCTCCACAAACATCTTTATCATTAATCGGATCCTGCACACCATCCTTTGGGCCGGGTTACTTCCCGGAGCCTGGCATACCGGGTTAGTATCCCCCCATCAGTAGTCCCCAGAATAGCTTGGGCTTCACGGATCTCCTTGAAGCGCTTGCTATTCCCTGCAATGATACCGATCATAGGGGCGTACGAAAACTGAGTTAAGATATCATGATATTCAGCTAGGCCTCACTCCATGGTGGCCATACAATAACCCGGACCTCCTCCATATACTTGGGTCCAAATTCCTGAATCCAAACCACAATAAGAAATGATAAGATCTCATGCTTGATAACCAGTCCTGTCATTAGGAACGAACCCCTTCCTTCCTCTGTCACGATGCCTTGCCCAACACTTGACGCACATCTTGCGAAATCGTGATAACCATTACTCCGCAATTCCCGGCTCCTAGCCGTTAAGCTCTCCCTTGCCTTATAAAATAGCGCTTAGAGGGTAACCCTAAGCCCATCACCACGCCACAACTTCTCCTCTCCCTCATTGCTCCTAACACCTTCGCAGCGCCATCGCGAGGAACTCGCGCCTGTTACTGACGCAAGATTAACAGCGGCCGCGCCCGCCCTTGAATCGCCTCGTGCCGCCGTCAAGCGCCACCTTTGTACCTCCATTCCTCCCATCCGAGCCGCACCGCTCGTCGCCATCACATTAAGCCCCAATCTTCTCGTAAGCTCTTCGCAATCAATTAATTCAGCCCCGCAGATTTTAATCCATCCAAGGTCAGATCTAGGTCATCCCGCGATTGTCCGATTGCACCAGATTAGATCGATTCAATGCTCGCCAACCCCTTTAATTGCCTGCCTGATAGCCACAAATGATCTTCCAACCATCTGATCACCAATTTTACTTAAAAGCCATCCGCGAACCTCTCCATCTAGATCCGTTCCTCCGCTGTTTCCGCTTACTGCATTAACACCCGGAAAAACCCTTCTTTTCCAGCTATTTCATTTGCGGTATAAATATGGGCAACCATCCGTCATCCCCAAATACCTTTTCCTACGTAAGTGACCAACAATTTCCACAAGTGTGCTCAATACCCGGACAGTTCTCAACTTCGTACCCTCTTGATACCTTATACTCGGATATTTCAACTTTCCCGGGTCTTATTTCATACATCCTTTTCTTTTTGTGTTTCGCAGGCTGACCCCATGGCTCCCAAGCGACAAGGAAAACATCCGGCTCAAGCAAGGACCACCCAAGCCATATCCGCCAATTGGGGGCGCTCCACAACCACTAAGTCCAAGTTGGACGAACTAACCGAGTTAGGCACCCTCCCCTCTCAGAAAGATATCCGCTGGAGGGTGCCAGGTAACGAAACTCATCCCACTCCCGCAGAAGACGAGGTAATCTGCTTTGTAGAGCACGTGACCCGAGGATTTCGCCCTCCGGGTCACCCTTTCTTTAGGGAGGTCTTAGATCACTACGGACTCCGGGTGTTCGACATAGGGCCTAACTCTATGTTGAACATCACCCACTTCATAGTTCTATCTGAATCGTATTTGTGCATGCCACCAAACCTGACTCTTTCACTGAGTTATTCCAATGCAAACCGTGCCGCGAAAGCGGCGACGGGGCGCTTCTCACTTGCGGCGGGGTATCCATCCAACGCCGTAGGAATTCTTTAATGCCAACCCTCAACCTGCAATCCTGTGCCAGACATTGGCAATTATCCTTTTTTTACTGTCGCGATACCTCCCCCGACAGCGAGAAGAAGCTGCCGGGTTATTCAGAGACCCCCCTCAAACCCTCCGAGTCTTTTAGTGCCTTCGCACCAGACTCGGACAGGGAAGCAATCCTTCCTGCACTAGCCAAAATAGCCATTCTCTCGGCCCAAGGCCTCCTAGGGCTCAATTTGATAAAGACATGGGTCGACTTCCGAATCCAACCTAATTCCATCCGCACCAAATTGATGTGCGAGTATTCGGGTCACACTACAGATGCACTTCGCTATTCCTCCAAAAGCTTTGCGACTGGACACTATCAAGACCATCAAGAGCCTCTTGGCAGATAAGCTGGATGTGATAAAGGGCATCTCCGGGTTACCTCCGTTTACTCGGGAAAATCCAGCTCCAACGGTAATACCCGGCACTCATAACTTGTCTCCACATTTCAACTCGATACTGCTTCTAAACATTAACTTTATCTTTTTACCTTAGGCTGATGACCCCTTCTGGAGAGTAGACCCACTCCCCCCCCAGAGACCCGGAAGAGGAGGACGAGACGACTGACGACAGCGAAGGTACTTACCCAGGATCTACATACTTTTGCTTGTATTACTTTCCTTTCGTCTGTCTTTTTCCCAATGAATACACATCTGGCTCGCAGGGCTGGAGGACGAAGGTGGAAACAACGAGGATGACCCGGAGAGAACCGAGTCTGACCCAGAGGCAACAGCCGGAGCCAAGAGGAAAAGCAGGGGACAGTATCCAAGGTTCCTTTTTCCTCACTATCTTCCGAATCTTACTCCTTTGACGCCATGCGAAGACTTAACCATCAATTATCAAATTCCATGCTTGAAGGAACCTTTCCCCGCCAAGCGCAGGGTAACTCGGAGCTCCCCGGGTGAAGATCCCCTTAACCCGGGCATCTCCACCCCTTTAGTCCCTCGTGGCAGTGCTCCTCCATCTCGTTCTTCCAACTCTCCTCAGCGCCACCCTTCTCCTAACCACCCACGTGCCGGGCAATTCCGGGTTCCATTAGTGGTTCCTGCGAACACCATCTACTTCAAGTGGCGAGCTCCCATCGGATTACACCGTAAATGCCGGGTAAGTTTTGCCTTACTATTTCTTTTTGCCTCTAGCGAACTTTCATCCGAGCCACCGTCATCATCAATAACTGCCTTTTTTCATCTTTCTTTCAGTGCTCAGGTCACCGTCAGTGACCCGGAAAACACAGAAACGGCTAACATTCAGGTGGAGAAGCCGACTGACGACGCAGACCCGCAACCGGAGGTGATGCAGCCACTAACCGGGAACAAGGCCCTCTGAACAATTCACTTTCCCAAACCGTCGGATCTCCTTCCTTATCGGAACCAGTAGACGAAGAGATAGAAATTCTAGATACGAAGATGAGCCCTCCCAACCCGGACACTCAGACTGTCCGGGTCTCCACTCCAAATGCAAGGAAAACCCCCCTGCCTGATGACCAAGCTGTCGGCTCTTCCCGGACTCATTCCGATGAGTTAACGTTTGCCCAGATGCTGGAAACCCTGCGCACCTTACGAGCTAACGAGGAAAACATCCTGGGAGCCTTAATAACCAAACATGAGGTAAGTTGAACTAATGTTGCTTGTACCTTGTCCAGTCCCCAAGTTCCGAGTGAGTTCATTCATGACTTGCTCGGGACTTTATTATACCATTGACTGATAACCGTGCTCTTCTATCTGACTAACACTTTTTAACATCCATGCAGTCTTTCGTGACTCAATATGAGGAGAAACTTGCAAACGCCACCAAGCTCATTGAAAAAGAAATATCTTTACGCGAAGCGGCCGAGACTGAAGCCAGAAGGAATAGGCAATTAATGAAGAAGTACCGAAGAAGGGCTCACCGAGCCGAAGACGACCTGACAAGCCTTTCTGTCGAAATTTCTGATACTTATCGTTCTTTGCTTGGTATGCTTCCTTCTCCGAGTTTATCCTTTTGACCAACAGCAAAAAATGCTTAACTGATATATTCATTTTACTCCAGGCCCGGATGAAACCATGCCGGATGAGGATGATATTGCCAAGCTGAAGACCAGGAAGAATGTTATCCGGCAGCTGTGTGCCGGAACCAGGTGGATTTTGGAAGAGTTACGGTGGCCAGGTAGAGGACATGTTGACCTGAAGAGGATGCTGGACGCCTTTTCCACGATTCCTGAGTGGATTTGGCACTGGAAGCGCTCGTCCTGCCGGGTTGGAATGACCCGGGGGCTATCACTCGCCAAGTCTTACTTCCCAAGCTCGATCTGGCAAAGCTCATGGGCGGCTTCCCCGAATTCAAGCTTGATGGTTCAAAATTCTCGCGGGAGGATTTTCAGGCTGTGCAGAAGGAGGTCCGTTACCCGGCTAGCGTGATCGCTGATGAACTGGACGTCAATACTCTTGTCCCTGCTTATGATGCTGCTGGTGTGGCAATTAAGTCAGATCTTCCCGAACCATATGACATGATGGCTCGGTGGAAGGAGGAAGCTGCTGCGATAAGGGCGGAGGCTGCCAAGAAACAAGCTGAAGCCGGCTCTGCTCCTGCTGCCTCAACATCAGTCGTTCCGCCTCCTGCGGAGCTGGCGCCGCCGATCCGGGTGTTGCTGCTGCCACCAATGATGGCAAGGGTAAGGCCAAGATGAGCGCCGAGTAATATATGGTTTCCGATGCCTCTTCTTAAGCGTCAGTCAGTCGACATACTTTTTGAAACAGTCATTTTTTAGGTGGTGCGCCTGTGCACCTTTGATATTTTTTCACCAGTATTTTGTAATGCACACTAAGGCCTTGATATACTCGATGCCTGTTCCAACCTTTGTAAGTTTAAGCATCTATTCTCGATATCTGGTTTTATTTATTGCTCCTTTTGTGAAAACTCAATTTCCGGTTCTCATGGGTTGACAAGCGGATTTTGCTTCGAAGTCCCAAGCCCCCAAGACTCGGATATTTGGATTTTTGCAACTTATACAAGTAAGCCAGTTCTTTTCAAGACTTCAAGCTACCGGGCCCGGATTGCCGAGCCTAGGACACTTGATCTTGAAAAGGCAACAAAGTACTTATTGCTATTTTCACAAAGATCCATGAGTTGTTTCACATCGGATTTGAAGTTATGCTTAATAGTCATTGAGTTTCCAGCTATTCACCTTATACTCTGCATAACTTGTGGTTTAGATGACCCTTTTGACTGTCTTGTACTGTAAGCCGGCTTTCGCGTGGATACCATGTTGTTACATCAATACGAAGACGTAGCCAGCCAATCCCCGTCGGGTTTCATGACTAACTGCCATCGTAAGCGAACAAATCATGCCACTTTAATGCGAGTCACATCGAGCTTAAGTAAGAGTAGCCAAGAAATTTGGACTTCTTTGTCCGGTTATAAGATTGTAGCCGTACTCGTTTGCGAGTAATCGGCCCTTATAACTCATAGGCATCGTGGCCGGGTCTTTGAGTTTGTAACTGTGCTATTTAAGCGATCAGCCCCCAAGACCTAGATATACGCATCGTACTGAGAATACATAACCTGATAACAACCATCTCTTTTCTTGATAACCATCTCTTTACTTGATATGAAAAACTGATAACAACTATCTCTTTTCTTGATAACCATCTCTTTACTTGATATGAAAAATGTAGGTCAGCAAGCCGCCTCATTAAAAACCCGTCCAGTTGTGACGCCCCGAGATCGGGCACTATGCAGATTTCAGCATTCCCGCCAAATCCGCATAATAACCGATTCCAGGTTGCCATTTAGGATAACATTACAATAGTTCACGAATAATCCACAATTACAACAGAAGCAGATAGATACAAGATGACTCCAACGAGCCAGGGTTACAACTGATACATTACAAAGATCCAAATAACAGCGGAAGAAACAAACGTCCGTCTACGGACAAGATCCAAATTGGACTAAGAGTCCTGAAGATAACCGAAGGCGTCCAATCCCTGCCCAGGCCAAGCCGGAGGGATTCCCAAGCTAACGTCGTCAGACTTCAAACCTGTTGACTGCAAGTTGGAATTTGCAGCCACGAAAGAGATTCGTGGGTCAGTACGGTTAGGTACTGGCAAGGGGGACTAGGCCCATACTCACAAGTTATACCGGCGTAGCCAATCATCACAAGATACAAATACTTTAGGATCAACGGAGAAGAAGGGTTATTGCAAATAAACGACAACAGGCTGCACTAACCAACTACAGAGATTCTATTACTTCCAACTATCAGAAAGGAGATGAGATCGAGTGATAGTGACCAACTGAAAGATAACGTCAAACAAACCCATCCTGGATCTCGCCCCTTATCCGAAGAAGCAATCCGAGGATAACTCACACAGTTGTGATAAGGTGAATCAAGTTATTGTGTGAATAACCTATTACTAGTCAAGTTATTATTCATGGGGTGAAACATGATTAATCATTAGTTGAAGTTGTCCTGAGTACTTGTTAGCCAGTACTTTCACCAAGTAGTCCATAACCGCGGAAACACGGCTTCTCGAGAAGATTTACCCTGCAGGGGTGCACCAAAGTAACCGACACTCATGAATATCCCGCCAGATGGAGCGGCCACTCCACCAAGCGGGGCACTCAACACAATCCAACCCTTCTTCGCATCAAGCCCAAAGCACCGCGTGCTGTGCGTGCGCGGCTAATCGAGCCCCACGAAGAAAAGGGGACCCTCATAGCACTGGAAGACCACGCCGCCCTAAATGCCGACTACGAAAGTTCCACCCGGGATCCAAGGGCTCGCAAGATCATGCATGCAGCAAATGGAAAGCCCGAACTAGTACGGCGATTTGGACGAGATGCGAATCGAGTCAAACTGAGGGGGAGCCCATACTCCCCAAATGCGGGTAGTGCGCTCATCATGGATCAGTAGACAAGACCCTTTTCCTAAATTAGGGGGTCGACACTAGCGGGCCTCAAAACCACCCTGGGCCTCCCGCCGGTGCCTTATCATCAAATTTATTATTAATAGTAACATTAGCATGATTGATTGATTAACATCGAGCCCCCCGGAACGTAATAGAGTAATAACAGGAAGTAACGGGTAACAGACATCGAGCAGAACAACCTAAGCATGCTAGATAAGAACAGGCACAAACAAAGGCTGTAGGTATGGAGGTGAGGCAATATCAAGGTTAAGGGATTCATGTGATGGGTTCGTAACGAAACAACTACCACTAAGGCTAGCAGAAAAGAATCAACGGAAAGAATCGGTAACAAGTGATGAAAGGCAGCCATATGGCATGCAAGTGAGTATACTTGCCTGAGATCCCGCAAGGTAGCAGAACTTGTCGTTGCTCACATCATCTCAACGTCCTATCCGGGAAGAAGCAACGAACCTCGAACAAACACCGGATGCAAAAATTACTACTACGGCAAAAGATCCAGCATGATCAAGATATGGATGCATGACAAGTTTAAAGATGCATCAAAGTAAACTAGTTGACAAGATAAACAAATTTAAATGGACCCATATGCAATTTGAGTTACATATGAAAAGCCCATGCATTATGGTTAGATTATTTGTTTTCCAACTAATCAACAGGTGAAGGTGGATTAGCATGATGCATGGATGAGGAAAACAGCAAAAAAACAACAAATAACAATGATAGAGGCAAAGGAAAAGAATAAAACAAGTTTGGAATTGTTTGTTAATTTTGGAAAGTTTTGGTTACTTAGACATGTCACACAACAATTATTGTTTTCATCAAGTTAGAGTGTGCAAAACAATTTACAAATTTATATTGAAAAGAACATCAAATTTTAGTTGGATTACATGTTTCACATTTTGAAATTGGACTTTGGATTATTTACTTATGAATTAAATATTAAACAATTTTAATTGCATTAAACAAGATTTAATTTGTTTAGGCAATTTAAATTGTTCAAACCAGGAAACAAATTTTATATTTGAAAAGAGAGTTGAAATGGTATGGAAAACATATTTTATTTGCATTATTTGGAGTTAGTATGAATTAGTTATTGATTTTAGCAAATTGCAATTGATTTGTTTGAATTCAAATTTGATTTGCATTTTGGAATTTCAAAACAGGAAACAAATGATACCATTAGATAGAGAATTAAATTTGGACCAGCACACATATTTTACTTTCAGTTATTGGAGTTATAAAACTAATTTTATTGACAAAATACTTCCAGGGACTAATCTGTGATGTGTTAAGGGCCTAGAAGTGAAGGAACAGGGGACAGGGGCCTCTCTGCGAATGCCAGATCCAGATCTGGATCTGGTCTTTTCTCACCGCGGTTAGATCTAACCACGGCGACTGACGCGCGGCCCGAGGCCACGCGGCGCTGACTGACGCGGTGGGAAGCTGACGGGGCTGTGCGGGCCGCTGACGGGCGGGGCCCGCCGCGCGGAGGGGCGCAGTAAAATGCTGGGCAAAAGTTTGCCAGCTCGGGGATTCGATCCCGTGAGCCTTGCTTGCGCGTGAACGGCTCGGAACCACTGCGGCGATCGTGTGGTTGTGATAGGGAGGGGGACTGACAGAGGAAATACTGAACTTGGCCAAGATAACTGAATTCGAACGCAGTTACAGAACTGACGCCGGCGGTGGCTGTGCTGCTCACAGGCGGGACCAAGGTCGAGGGCGAACCCACGCTTGCGTGCAGGGTGGGCTCGGGTGCACGCGGGCCAATAAGGCAGAGAGAAAGGAGGCGAGGGGAAGAGGTGGCGACTCACCTCGGTGCCTGACGTCGATGAAGCAGGCGGACAGGCTGCAGCGGCGAAGGAAATCCCGGCGACGGCGCGGCCGCCTCGGAGCTTCCCAGCAGACGTCGAGGGGGCGAGGAGCCTCGGGGTGCATCCGCGTCTCCATTCCCGGCGGAAGGTGCGCCTCGAGGTGGCTTGGAGGCCGGCGGTAAAGGTGACAAGGCTCGGTGGTTGCAGGTGATTTCAGGTGGTTTCAGATGGTTCAGAGGAACAAGAATCAGCAGAGATGGGAGGGAAGGTGGCGGCGATGGGATGGAGGGACTCTAGGGTTGCAGCTGGTAGGGAGGATGATTAGCTACTTAAGGAGGAAGGGTGCCAGTACGGCATGGCATCCAGAGGGGGTGGGGATCGATCAACGGTGGTGTGCCTGTCGTACAGGGATGACCTCAGCGAGAGGTGGAAGAAAAAGACAGCGAGGGGGTACTGGGCCAGGAATAGGGTAGTTGGGCTGGGCTTAGGGGTAGATAGGTTAGGTGCTGCTAGCTGCGCTTTGGTTTTAATATTTTCTCCTGTTTTATTTTTTTGCTCAAACAGTTTTGGAATAAAACTGTTAAGGTTTTATTTAATAAAAATTTCAGAAAAATTAGGTTAGGCTAGTTAGGAATTTAGAAACCATATTCCAAGATTTGATTTCAAAATTTTGATATTTAAAATATAGTTTGTATTGGAAACCAATTTAGAGGATTTTCAATATTAATAACCCATTATGAAAACATGCTTTTAAAATAGGGTTACCCCTAAGATTAATTTGATTGAAGAATAGTTATTTGAATTAAACCCAACAAGTTGATGATTGATTTTGATTTGAATTTTGGAAGTAGCCATTAGTGTTTTAACAAGAGGGGGGAAGTTATTAACAAGCAATTGGATTAAACAATTTTCAAACTATTGGAGAACAAAGAGTGGTTTAGTTTGCAATTTTGAAATTGGAAATTTTTGAGCAAGGGTGAAAGTTTAAATTGTTTTGAAATTTGCAGTTGTGATGCAACATGGTGCAATGCAAAATGATGCATATGATGCAAACAAACAAGCAGGTAACACCACAGGTGTTACAGACGACACCACTAACAAGGGATTGCGCCCTCGCAATCCACCTGCTAACCCGGGAGGGGAAAGAAGTTCGACTATCGATTCTTCGTGCTTCTAGTTGATCTCCTCGACACCACTAACAAGAGATTCTTGCTCGGAGTGACGACGATGTTCTTCCACCAGGAATCTTCCGACGATCGAACCTATTAGGTTAAGGGCTCAGAAAACGTCCACCCACGTAGGATCCTAACACTTTGAAAGATAGACAAGAGGGGAGACTCCAAAACAAATAAGATGGGATGGGAATAGAATAGAGGTAAGGAGAAAACAAGAATCCTATTGAGATGTTTTTTCCAAAATAGTTTAGCAGAAATAGTTTTCGACACTCTAGAAACAACGACCGTTAGCGAGGTTTTCCTACAGGCTTTGCGGACCCGTTGCTTCGATAACCATTCGTATCGAAACAATCTCGGGAATCGGAACCAAGGCTCTGATACCATTTGTGACGCCCCGAGATCGGGCACTATGCAGATTTCAGCATTCCCGCCAAATCCGCATAATAACCGATTCCAGGTTGCCATTTAGGATAACATTACAATAGTTCACGAATAATCCACAATTACAACAGAAGCAGATAGATACAAGATGACTCCAACGAGCCAGGGTTACAACTGATACATTACAAAGATCCAAATAACAGCGGAAGAAACAAACGTCCGTCTACGGACAAGATCCAAATTGGACTAAGAGTCCTGAAGATAACCGAAGGCGTCCAATCCCTGCCCAGGCCAAGCCGGAGGGATTCCCAAGCTAACGTCGTCAGACTTCAAACCTGTTGACTGCAAGTTGGAATTTGCAGCCACGAAAGAGATTCGTGGGTCAGTACGGTTAGGTACTGGCAAGGGGGACTAGGCCCATACTCACAAGTTATACCGGCGTAGCCAATCATCACAAGATACAAATACTTTAGGATCAACGGAGAAGAAGGGTTATTGCAAATAAACGACAACAGGCTGCACTAACCAACTACAGAGATTCTATTACTTCCAACTATCAGAAAGGAGATGAGATCGAGTGATAGTGACCAACTGAAAGATAACGTCAAACAAACCCATCCTGGATCTCGCCCCTTATCCGAAGAAGCAATCCGAGGATAACTCACACAGTTGTGATAAGGTGAATCAAGTTATTGTGTGAATAACCTATTACTAGTCAAGTTATTATTCATGGGGTGAAACATGATTAATCATTAGTTGAAGTTGTCCTGAGTACTTGTTAGCCAGTACTTTCACCAAGTAGTCCATAACCGCGGAAAACACGGCTTCTCGAGAAGATTTACCCTGCAGGGGTGCACCAAAGTAACCGACACTCATGAATATCCCGCCAGATGGAGCGGCCACTCACCAAGCGGGGCACTCAACACAATCCAACCCTTCTTCGCATCAAGCCCAAAGCACCGCGTGCTGTGCGTGCGCGGCTAATCGAGCCCCACGAAGAAAGGGGACCCTCATAGCACTGGAAGACCACGCCGCCCTAAATGCCGACTACGAAAGTTCCACCCGGGATCCAAGGGCTCGCAAGATCATGCATGCAGCAAATGGAAAGCCCGAACTAGTACGGCGATTTGGACGAGATGCGAATCGAGTCAAACTGAGGGGGAGCCCATACTCCCCAAATGCGGGTAGTGCGCTCATCATGGATCAGTAGACAAGACCCTTTTCCTAATTAGGGGGTCGACACTAGCGGGCCTCAAAACCACCCTGGGCCTCCCGCCGGTGCCTTATCATCAAATTTATTATTAATAGTAACATTAGCATGATTGATTGATTAACATCGAGCCCCCCGGAACGTAATAGTAATAACAGGAAGTAACGGGTAACAGACATCGAGCAGAACAACCTAAGCATGCTAGATAAGAACAGGCACAAACAAAGGCTGTAGGTATGGAGGTGAGGCAATATCAAGGTTAAGGGATTCATGTGATGGGTTCGTAACAGAAACAACTACCACTAAGGCTAGCAGAAAAGAATCAACGGAAAGAATCGGTAACAAGTGATGAAAGGCAGCCATATGGCATGCAAGTGAGTATACTTGCCTGAGATCCCGCAAGGTAGCAGAACTTGTCGTTGCTCACATCATCTCAACGTCCTATCCGGGAAGAAGCAACGAACCTCGAACAAACACCGGATGCAAAAATTACTACTACGGCAAAAGATCCAGCATGATCAAGATATGGATGCATGACAAGTTTAAAGATGCATCAAAGTAAACTAGTTGACAAGATAAACAAATTTAAATGGACCCATATGCAATTTGAGTTACATATGAAAAGCCCATGCATTATGGTTAGATTATTTGTTTTCCAACTAATCAACAGGTGAAGGTGGATTAGCATGATGCATGGATGAGGAAAACAGCAAAATAACAACAAATAACAATGATAGAGGCAAAGGAAAAGAATAAAACAAGTTTGGAAATTGTTTGTTAATTTTGGAAAGTTTTGGTTACTTAGACATGTCACACAACAATTATTGTTTTCATCAAGTTAGAGTGTGCAAAACAATTTACAAATTTTATATTTGAAAAGAACATCAAATTTTAGTTGGATTACATGTTTCACATTTTGAAATTGGACTTTGGATTATTTACTTATGAATTAAACAATATTAAACAATTTTAATTGCATTAAACAAGATTTAATTTGTTTAGGCAATTTAAATTGTTCAAACCAGGAAACAAATTTTATATTTGAAAAGAGGAGTTGAAATGGTATGGAAAACATATTTTATTTGCATTATTTGGAGTTAGTATGAATTAGTTATTGATTTTAGCAAATTGCAATTGATTTGTTTGAATTCAAATTTGATTTGCATTTTGGAATTTCAAAACAGGAAACAAATGATACCATTAGATAGAGAATTAAATTTGGACCAGCACACATATTTTACTTTCAGTTATTGGAGTTATAAAACTAATTTTATTGACAAAATACTTCCAGGGACTAATCTGTGATGTGTTAAGGGCCTAGAAGTGAAAGGAACAGGGGACAGGGGCCTCTCTGCGAATGCCAGATCCAGATCTGGATCTGGTCTTTTCTCACCGCGGTTAGATCTAACCACGGCGACTGACGCGCGGGCCCGAGGCCACGCGGCGCTGACTGACGCGGTGGGAAGCTGACGGGGCTGTGCGGGCCGCTGACGGGCGGGGCCCGCCGCGCGGAGGGGCGCAGTAAAATGCTGGGCAAAAGTTTGCCAGCTCGGGGATTCGATCCCGTGAGCCTTGCTTGCGCGTGAACGGCTCGGAACCACTGCGGCGATCGTGTGGTTGTGATAGGGAGGGGGACTGACAGAGGAAATACTGAACTTGGCCAAGATAACTGAATTCGAACGCAGTTACAGAACTGACGCCGGCGGTGGCTGTGCTGCTCACAGGCGCGGACCAAGGTCGAGGGCGAACCCACGCTTGCGTGCAGGGTGTGGGCTCGGGTGCACGCGGGCCACGAAGGCAGAGAGAAAGGAGGCGAGGGGAAGAGGTGGCGACTCACCTCGGTGCCTGACGTCGATGAAGCAGGCGGACAGGCTGCAGCGGCGAAGGAAATCCCGGCGACGGCGTGGCCGCCTCGGAGCTTCCCAGCAGACGTCGAGGGGGCGAGGAGCCTCGGGGTGCATCCGCGTCTCCATTCCCGGCGGAAGGTGCGCCTCGAGGTGGCTTGGAGGCCGGCGGTAAGGTGGAAGAGGTGGTGACAAGGCTCGGTGGTTGCAGGTGATTTCA
Source organism: Alopecurus myosuroides (assembly GCA_028641055.1). NCBI lineage: Eukaryota > Viridiplantae > Streptophyta > Magnoliopsida > Poales > Poaceae > Alopecurus > Alopecurus myosuroides. The sequence continues at coordinate 719,637,062 of CM054057.1, read as the reverse complement.
GGTGGTTTCAGATGGTTCAGAGGAACAAGAATCAGCAGAGATGGGAGGGAAGGTGGCGGCGATGGGATGGAGGGACTCTAGGGTTGCAGCTGGTAGGGAGGATGATTAGCTACTTAAGGAGGAAGGGTGCCAGTACGGCATGGCATCCAGAGGGGGTGGGGATCGATCAACGGTGGTGTGCCTGTCGTACAGGGATGACCTCAGCGAGAGGTGGAAGAAAAAGACAGCGAGGGGGTACTGGGCCAGGAATAGGGTAGTTGGGCTGGGCTTAGGGGGTAGATAGGTTAGGTGCTGCTAGCTGCGCTTTGGTTTTAATATTTTCTCCTGTTTTATTTTTTTGCTCAAACAGTTTTGGAATAAAACTGTTAAGGTTTTATTTAATAAAAATTTCAGAAAAATTAGGTTAGGCTAGTTAGGAATTTAGAAACCATATTCCAAGATTTGATTTCAAAATTTTGATATTTAAAATATAGTTTGTATTGGAAACCAATTTAGAGGATTTTCAATATTAATAACCCATTATGAAAACATGCTTTTAAAATAGGGTTACCCCTAAGATTAATTTGATTGAAGAATAGTTATTTGAATTAAACCCAACAAGTTGATGATTGATTTTGATTTGAATTTTGGAAGTAGCCATTAGTGTTTTAACAAGAGGGGGGGAAGTTATTAACAAGCAATTGGATTAAACAATTTTCAAACTATTGGAGAACAAAGAGTGGTTTAGTTTGCAATTTTGAAATTGGAAATTTTTGAGCAAGGGTGAAAGTTTAAATTGTTTTGAAATTTGCAGTTGTGATGCAACATGGTGCAATGCAAAATGATGCATATGATGCAAACAAACAAGCAGGTAACACCACAGGTGTTACACCAGTCCCCAAAGGTGCCCTGGATAGGAAAAGAGTACGTCAGAAAACCTGCTGCCTATTACATCGTGCAATTCCACTTGCCAATATAGTCTTTACTAAGTATAATACGGACGCAGCTGAGCCACGTTCCATGGTCTATCTCTTTCTTGCATAGATGAAGTGGTGTGTGCGGTGTCATTGACTGTAGCCGACTCTTCCCTTGCATCTATCAAATAATATGATCCGTTATGTAGGCTCCGGCTTACGATAAATGGTCCTTCCCATGGTGGTGATAATTTGTGTTTTCCTTCGTTTGACTGTACCAGACGCAGAACCAAGTCTCCTTCCTGGAATACCCGGGTCTTCACACGCCGGCTATGATACCTCCGTAGATCTTGCTGATATATGGCTGATCTTTCCAGGGATTGTTCTCTTTGTTCTTCTAACATATCTACGGCGTCCTGCCGGGTTTTTTCGTTCTCCACTTCGACGTAAGCTGATACTCTGGGCGAATCGTGAATAATATCACTTGGTAACACTGCTTCCGCCCCATAGACCATGAAGAAGGGTGTCATCTGAGTGGATCTGTTAGGTGTAGTGTTGATACCCCAAACCACAGAAGGAAGTTCTTCGACCCATGCACCAGCTGCCCTGATACAGGGGACTCGCAATCGTGGTTTTAATCCGCGAAGCAATTCTTGGTTTGCCCTCTCCACTTGTCCATTGGCCTGCGGATGAGCCACTGATGCAACATCAAGCCGGATTCCATTGTTGCCACAGAATTTCTCCATCTCGCCAAGAGACATGTTAGTTCCGTTGTCGGTGATTATGCTGTGGGGATACCCAAACCGGTAGATAATCCTTTACAGGAACTTGACTGCTGTAGCCGCTTCGCAATTAGTAACTGGCATAACCTCAACCCACTTGGTAAACTTGTCAATGGCCACCAAAAGATGCGTCTTCTTGCATGGTGACATATGGAAGGGACCAACCATGTCCATACGCCAAACGGCGAACGGCCAAGTTAATGGGATGGTCCGTAATTCCATAGCCGGTACGTGTGTTTGGCGAGCGTACCTTTGACATCCGTCACATCTTGCTACCAAACGTTCTGCATCCGATAGAGCCGTAAGCCAGAAAAATCCGTGTCGATAAGCTTTAGCCACCAGAGACCTTGTAGATGCATGATGCCCACAGTCGCCTTCGTGTATTTCCTTGAGAATCTGTCGGCCTTCTTCTGGCGCTACGCAGCGCAAGAAGACTCCTGTTGCGCTTCTCTTGTATAATTCTCCGTTGATGATAGAATACCCCTTTGCTCGCCTCAGGATTTGTCTTGCTAATACCTCCTGTTCTGGTAACTCGCCCCGCGATAAGTAGGCCAGGTATGGCTCTGTCCACTCGGGGATGGCGTGTACTGTGGCCACGTACTCCAAATCCGGGTCTTGATTTGCCAGTTCTTCCTCAGACTCGGTTTTAACTGATGGTCGCCACAACTCGTCCAAGAACACATTAGGTGGAACCGGCTCCCTACGCGAGCCGAGTCTGGCGAGTGCGTCTGCTGCCTCGTTTTTTCTTCTGTCTATGTGCTCCACCTCATACCCGGAAAAGCACCCGGCAACCCTGTCGACTTCCCTGCGGTATGCTGCCATAGTTGCATCCTTTCTGTCCCAAGTTCCCGATACCTGTTGTACCACAAGATCCGAATCTCCGAAGCATCGTATTCTTTTAATGTTCATTTCCTTGGCCACCTTTAAACCATGCAACAGGGCCTCATACTCGGCCACGTTGTTTGAGCAATCAAAGTGAATTTGCAGTACGTAACTCAATTTGTCTCCCTTGGGCGATGTCAGCACTACTCTCAGCTCCTGATCCCTCATATTGCTTTGACCCATCGAAGTGCATGGTCCATGACTCGGATTTTGGAACTGTGGTAGCCATACCTGTATGTGTCCAGTCGTTAACGAAATCAATTAAAGCTTGGGACTTGATTGCTGACCTGGGTTCGTAGTTTATGTGATAATCCCCCATCTCTATTGCCCACTTGGCTATTCTTCCCGTCGCGTCCGAGTTTCTGATAATATCCGACATTGGTATTGAGCTGACCACCGTTATAGGATATTCTTGGAAATATGGCTTCAACTTCCTGCTGGCCATGAAGACTCCGAACACCAACTTTTGCCAATGTGGATAGCGCTGCTTTGCTTCTGATAATAATTCACTGACGTAATAAACCGGCCTCTGAACCGGGTAACCTTTCCCGTCCTCTTTGCGTTCCACGACAACCACTGCGCTAACGGCTCGGGGGCCAGCTGCCACGTATAGCAACATAGGCTCTTTAGGACCCGGCGCCGCTAGTACTGGTGCTTCAGATAATTGCTTCTTTAGTGCTTCAAACGCTTCATCTGCCTCTTCGTCCCATACGAATTTATCCGATTTTCGCAAGAGCCGATACAAGGGTATTGCTTTTTCTCCGAGTCTAGATATGAACCGACTCAAGGCTGCTACACAGCCCGTAAGCTTTTGAACATGCTTCAAGTTCTCCGGCTTTTTCAAACTCTGGATTGCCTTGATTTTATCTGGATTTGCCTCAATTCCTCTCTCGGAAACTATGAAGCCGAGTAATTTCCCAGCCGGAACTCCGAACACGCACTTCGTTGGATTAAGTTTCATCTGGTACCTCCTCAGGTTTTTGAATGTCTCCTTTAGATCATCGATAAATGTCTCCGCCTTCCTGGTCTTGATGACCACGTCATCCACATAAGCATGGACGTTACGTCCGATTTGGTCCTCGAAGCACTTTTGAATACACCGTTGGTAAGTTGCGCCAGCGTTCTTCAGCCCAAATGTCATAGTTTTATAACAAAAGGCCCCAAACGGGGTTATGAATGATGTTTTCTCCCAATCCTACCTTTTGAGCTTAATCTGATGATACCCGGAATATGCATCCAGGAAGCATAACAGATCGCTTCCAGCTACTGCGTCTATAATCTGATCTATCCTTGGGAGCGCAAACGGATCCTTTGGGCAATGCTTGTTAAGACTAGTGAAGTCAATGCACATCCTCCACTCGTTGGTCTTTTTCATCACCAGAACCGGGTTAGCCAACCAATCCGGGTGAAATACTTCCATGATAAAGCCGGCTGCCAATAGCCGAGCGATTTCTTCGCCTATAGCCTTCCTTCTTTCCTCATTCATTTTCCTCAAACCTTGTTTCACGGGCCTAGACTTGGGATCCACATGCAAACTGTGCTCAGCCAATTCTGTAGGGATACCCGGCATGTCGCTGGGTGTCCAGGCAAACACATCTGCATTCGAGCGAATGAACTCCACGAGCGCTCCCTCCTGCTCTTTTCCCAGGTTAGACCCTATGGTAAACTGCTTAGTAGAGTCCCCTTCGACAAAATCTATCTTCTTGGTGTCTTGTGCTGCCTTGAATTTTGCTCTCTCATCCTCAGTATTCGGCTTTTTTAAGGCTGTTCTATCGTCCGGGTTTACTTGAGATCGGTAATATTCGAGTTCTTCCTTCCGGCATGCCTGCTCGGCCATAACTGAATCTCCTTCGTCACACTCGGCCGCTATATCCCGGTTCCCATGTATAGTGATGGTCCGTTTAGGACCCGGGATTTTCAGCTGCAAATACACGTAGCACGGCCTAGCCATGAATTGGGCGTAAGCCGGTCTTCCCAACAGCGCGTGGTAAGGACTGCGCAACTTGACCACCTCGAACGTGAGCCACTCCACTTGATAATTATCCGTCGATTCCCCAAAAGCAACTTCCAAGGTGATCCTTCCCTCGGGCTCGCCGAGTGACCCGGTACGATCCCGTGAAAGATTGTTGAACTTTTCTGCAGCTGGGACTCTTTGAGACTCATCCGTAAGAAGGTCTCCCAGTAAAGGATGTTGATGCTACTTCCACCGTCCATCAGGACCTTCTTCAGCTCGTAACCATTAACCTGTGGAGCGACCACCAACGCCAAGACTCCTGGACGCTCCACCTTTTCCGGATGATCTCTTCTACTCCACGTTATCTCTTGTTCTGCCCATCTAAGGTATCCCGGCGCGGCCGATGAAACCGGATTTGCCGCCTGCTTTGATGTCTCTTTGTTCCTGCTAGAAGTTCCTGTAGTATGCACATGATATTGTCCTTTTAAGTTAGTCGTTCGTACCGTGTCGACGAAGATATTGATCCGGCCGACCGTCAATAAAATCCGGACTCGAGGTGATCCGGTTCTGGCCCCCAGCCGGGATCGTCCACCAACTTTTCTTCTTCGTGGTCGATGTAGATTTCGCCAATGACAAGATCCTCCATGCCCTTCCGAGCTTCTCCCGTGATGTAGACGCCTTTGAACGCAGGCCCCACGGTGGGCGCCAACTGTCGTGGGATAATCACGGCAGATGTTACCAGGGGTAACTGATCTTGGGGCAAGTCGTCACAGGCGTTCGGGAGAGGGTTTAGCTCAAAGGAAGACATGATACAACTTGATATGACAGCCGGCAATCGAAGTCGCCGGATCTCTATTCTCGATACAATAACTCGATTAGGGTTTACACTGGATACTCGATACCACTCGATATTGCTAAGGTTATCGAATCTCTGTCTCAAACTATACCCGGGGGTCGGTTTATATAACACCCGTACCCCCTAGCTTTTTCTACAAGGCACACCCGGGTCCTACCCAGACACGGCGTGCTAACTCTAACTTTCCTTTACAACATCCCTAATCCGGATCACTAGGCCCACGAACTTGGGCCTCCACAAACATCTTTATCATTAATCGGATCCTGCACACCATCCTTTGGGCCGGGTTACTTCCCGGAGCCTGGCATACCGGGTTAGTATCCCCCATCACGGCTCCTCGTAGCCGGCTTTATTATGGAGGTTTTTCACCCGGAATGGTTGGCAAATCCGGTTCTAGTGCTCAAAAAGAACAATGAGTGGAGGATGTGCATAGACTATACAAGCCTCAACAAGCATTGCCCAAAGGATCCATTTGCCCTTCCAAGAATAGACCAGATCATTGATGCAGTGGCAGGTTGTGACTTATTATGTTTCCTGGATGCTTATTCCGGGTATCATCAAATAAAGCTCAAAAAAGAGGATTGTGAGAAAACTTCGTTCATAACCCCCTTTGGTGCTTTTTGTTATAAGACCATGACATTTGGGCTGAAAAACGCAGGCGCAACGTATCAGCGGTGCATACAGAAGTGTTTTGAGGATCAAATTGGACGCAACGTTCATGCCTATGTGGATGATGTGGTGATTAAAACAAGGAAAGCTGAAACTTTTATAGATGACCTAAAGGAGACCTTCAAGAACTTGAGGAGATACCAGATGAAGCTTAACCCGACTAAGTGCGTATTCGGGGTGCCGGCAGGAAAGTTACTCGGCTTTATCGTTTGTGAGAGAGGAATTGAGGCAAACCCGGAAAAAATCAAGGCCATCCAGAGCCTGAAAAAGACGGAAGGCCTGAAGCACGTTCAGAAACTCACGGGATGTGTGGCAACATTGAGACGGTTTATATATAGGCTTGGAGAAAAAGCAATATCTCTATACCGACTCTTGAGGAAAACCGACAAATTCGTGTGGGACCAAGAGGCGGACGAGGCATTTGAAGCTCTGAAAAAGCAGTTATCTGAGGCACCGATCCTGGCAGCACCGGGTCCCAAAGAGCCCATGTTATTATACATCGCGGCCGGGCCTCGGGCGGTTAGCGCAGTGGTTGTGGTTGAGCGCAAGGAGGACGGAAAAGATCACCCGGTACAAAGGCCGGTTTATTACGTGAGTGAGGTCTTATCGGAAGCAAAGCAGCGCATTGGCAAAAGCTAGTTTTTGGAGTCTTCATGGCCAGCCGGAAATTGAAGCCGTATTTTCAGGAACACCCCATAACGGTGGTTAGCTCTATACCCATGGTAGATATTATCAGAAATTCAGATGCGACAGGTAGAATAGCCATGTGGGCCATTGAGATGGGAGATTATCACATCAACTACGAGCCTCGGTCTGCAATCAAGTCCCAGGCTTTAGCTGATTTTATCAATGATTGGACTCACACAAGCATGCCCACAATGATGCCAAGTTCCGAGTCTTGGGTGATGCACTTTGACGGTTCCAAGCAATACGAGGGATCAGGAGCTGGGGTGGTGCTTACATCGCCTAAAGGAGATAAGTTGAGTTATGTGTTGCAAATTCACTTTGATTGCTCCAATAATGTGGCCGAGTATGAGGCCCTATAACACGGACTGTGAGTAGCAAAGGAGATGAATATCAGGCGAATAAGGTGCTATGGAGACTCGGATCTTGTGGTACAACATGTCTCTGGAACTTGGGATAGGAAGGATGCAACAATGGCAGCATATCGTAGAGAGGTAGACAAGGTCGTCGGGTCTTTTTCCGGGTATGAGGTGGAACACATTGACAGGCGGAAGAACGAGGCAGCATATGAACTCGCAAGACTCGGTTCGCGCCGAGAGCCGGTCCCGCCTAACGTTTTTCTGGACGAGTTATGGCGGCCTTCCGTCAAAACCGAGTCTGAGGAAGAGGTGGCCAACCAAGACCCGGATCTGGAGCTCGTGGCCGCCGTACGCGCTATTCCCGAGTGGACACAACCATTTCTGGCCTACCTGTCACGGGGCGAGTTACCACCACAGGAAGTTCTAGCCAGGCAAATTGTGAGACGAGCGAAGGGTTATTCTATCATCAATGGCGAGTTGTATAAGAGAAGTGCTGCAAGAGTCTTTTTACGCTGTGTAACACCAGAGGAGGGCCGACAGATTTTAAGGGAGATCCATGAAGGTGATTATGGGCATCATACCTCCACAAGGTCCCTTGTGGCTAAAGCATATCGACACGGTTTCTTCTGGCTCACGGCTTTGGCAGAAGCGGAGCGCTTGGTGGCAAGGTGTGATGGATGTCAAAGTTATGCTCGCCAAACCCATGTGCCGGCTATGGAGTTGCGAACAATCCCGCTAACCTGGTCGTTTGCAGTTTGGGGTATGGATATGGTAGGCCCCTTTCACATGTATCCTTGTAAAAAGACTCATCTTTTGGTGGCTATTGATAAGTTTACCAAGTGGGTTGAAGTTATGCTAGTCACCAATTGTAAAGCAGCCACAGCAGTCAAGTTCCTGAAAAGGATGATCTATCGGTTTGGATACCCTCATAGCATAATAACAGACAATGGAACCAACATGTCCCTAGGTGAGATGGAGAAATTTTGTGGAAACAATGGCATCCTCCTTGATGTAGCCTCTGTAGCCCATCCACAAGCTAATGGAAAGGTGGAGAGGGCAAATCAGGAGTTGCTTCGTGGGTTGAAACCACGGCTACGAGTCCCGTGCCTCAGAGCTGCGGGAGCATGGGTTGAGGAATTACCATCAGTGGTTTGGGGAATTAACACTACACCTAACAGATCTACCCAGATGACTCTGTTTTTCATGGTTTATGGTGCAGAGTTAGTCCTGCCGAGTGATATTATTCATGACTCGCACCGAGTGGCGGCTTATGTTGAGGTGGAGAATGAGAAGACCCGGTAGGATGCTGTGGACATGTTAGAAGAGCACAAAGAGCAAGCCTTGGGGAGACCAGCCATATATCAACAGGATTTGAGGGGATACCACAGTCGGCGAGTCAAAACCCGGGTCTTCCAGGAAGGAGACCTGGTATTACGCCTCGTACAGTCAAAGGAAGGAAAGCACAAATTATCTCCACCATGGGAAGGCCCTTTCGTCATCAGCCGGAATTTGCACAATGGATCATACTACTTGATAGATGCAAGGGAAGAGTCGGATACTGTTAATGATACCGCACATACCACTTCATCTATGCAAGAGCGGGAAAGACCATGGAACGTGGCTCAGCTACGTCCCTACTACACTTAGCATATGCTAGGTTTACAAGTTGAATTACACGATGTAACAGGCAGCAGGTTTCAGACGCACTCTTTTCCTATCCAGGGTACCTAAGGGGACTGGAGGGTTTTTAATGAGGCGGCTTGCTGACCTAATTTTTCTCATATCAATAAAGAGATGGTTAAACTATGATATTGTTTCTTATTTATTTTCTGTTAGTTTGTTCTTAATGTTTATGTTTTACTTTGTTTCATATCAGGTAAGTATTTATTCTTTAGTCATGATGCACTAGGTTTAAAATTTTCATAGATTGCATACATAGGCCTTGGGGGCTGATTGCTTGAATAGCACAGCTATAATCTCAAGACCCGGCCACGATGCCATTAAGTTATGAGGACCGATTACTTGCAATAAGTACGGTTACAATCTTATAACTGGACAATAGAGCCAAACTTTCTTGATTTCTCTTGTTTAAGCTTGATGTGACTCACAATAATGTGGCGTGACTTGCTAACGTGTAATCACAATCAGTCATGATGCCCATTGGGACTTGTCTGACCCTTTTTTTATACAGTTATGGTAGCACTGAATATCCACGCGAAAGTCGGCTTACAACAAAGAGGATCAAAAAGGTCATCCAAACCACAAGTTATGCGGAGTAGAAGGCTACAGCTGGAAACTCACAATGTATTAAGCATAGCTTCAAAATTTATATGGGTAGATATATACTTTGGGCCCTGGCAAGAACAGGTAGCTTTTTCTTAAAAACTACAAATCCCTAGACTTGGAAATTTGGGTCTTGGGGACATGGGAATTTGAGAAAAGCAACAGACTGTTTAGCTATTGAGCTTGAAGCCCAAAAAACCGAGTCTTGGGGACTTGGGGACTTGTGAATTTGAGAAAAGCAACAAACTGTTTAGCCATCAAGCTTGAAACCCAAAAATCCGAGTCTTGGGAACTTGGGGACTTGGGTGCTTGAAAAGCAAAAAGTTAACAGTCAAAAACCCTGAGACCCGAAAACCGAGTCTCATGGATGGGGAAAAAGAGAAAATATCAGAAAAGCGGCAAAAAGCTTAAGACTGGAGAAAGCATATCAAGGTGGATGGCCAAAAGGGCCATCAAAGCCATTAAAGTTTAAACGTATTACAAATCGAGGAAATTGTATCAAAAGTGCACAGGCGCACTATTAAACAAATAATTGTATCAGGTATATTACAACCATGCCTATTGGCCGAATAAGTGTTTGAGGGCAAGAATTGATAAAAACTTCACTCGGCATCCATAGCCGAGTCTTCAGCAGCAGCCTTGGTAGCCGGGTCTTCGACGTTCTCCTCTGTGTTCTTCCCAGCCTCCATGTCCGGGTCAGTTGTGGCATCAGCACGAGCTGGAGGAGGAACAACCAGAGTAGATGTGGATGGCGCAGTGTCGGCCTCGGCCTTCCTCTTGGCAGCCTCCTCCTTCCACCGGGCTAGCATGTCAAAGGGCTTCGGGAGAGCAGACGGGACCGTCTTGTCTTCGGCATTGTACGGCGGGGTGAGCCTGTTCACATCCAGCTTATCGGCTATCAGGCTTGTCGAGTGATGTACCTGAGCGTGGATAGACTTGTAGTCCTTAGCCGAGAATCCTGAGTCATCATTGTTAAACTCGGGGAACCCATTCACGAGCGTTGCCGGCTCAAGCCTAGGAAAATAGGCTTTGGCCAAGGCAAGGCCGCGGGTTACCCCAACCCGGCATGCTGAGCGCTTCCAGTGATCAATCCAAGCAGGGACCGTGGAGTACACATCAAGCATGTGAGAGACACCGCCATAACCGCCAGGCCACCTTATGGCCTCAAGGGTCCACTTGGTGCCCGCAGAAAATTGCCGGATTACGGCCTTCAGGATCTTCAACTTCTCATGTCATCTTCATCATCATCTTTGTCACCCGGACCTACAGAATAAAAGGAAAAGTAAAGTGGTAAGATCCGGGTCTTACATCATATCAAGCGAGAAATTCGAGTCTTAGTCAGGAAGTTAAGTTCTTTTACCAAGCAAGGAGCGGTAAGTGTCGGCAACAGAGGCTGACAGTTTCTTCAGTAAGTCCTTGGCTTGGTGGAGCTTTTTCTTATATTTCTTGCAATCCTTGGTAAGATCCTTCACCTCGACCTCTAGCTCCTCCCGCAGTTTGGTCTCGACTCGGAGGAGTTCGTTGGTTTTTGCCAAGATCTCCTCCGACCGGGTCACATAAGCCTGAAAAATAATACAAGGATATGTTAGTCGGTTATAGTGTAAAAGCCGAGTATGGAGGGATATATAGCTAGTACCGAGTAAACTATGTATTGTTCACCTGGAACTTGGGGGACTAGATGAGTATGGAAATAATATCAGTAGATTTACCTGATGCTCAGCAGCTAGGGACTCGAGGATGTCTCTCTCATTGGTTTTCAGGGAGAAAAGCTCATATAGCATCCCTTCGAAGTCAAGGCCACTCAAATTTGGCCTGGAGGAGCTTGGGTTCTGGCTACGTGGTGGCGGGGTCCTTTCCTGCTTCAGCGGGTCGATTCTAGTTGCCTGAGTGTTGGGAGCAGGGACACCCCTCTGTGATCCCAGAAACTCGACATCATCATCAGCCGGCTGATGTGTTGGCAGGAGAAACTCGGCCTCCTGGTCAACAGGGTTGTCCAGCTGTTCTTCTCCTTCACCACCAGCTGTGGGCTCCACAATGTTCTCCGGGTTTTCCATAGCCGGGTTATCGATGTTCATATCTTCAGGATCACTAAGTGTAACCTTGGCCCTGAGAAAGAAAAAGAAGCAGTTAGTAGATAATAAACGAAAGACGTGGAAAATAGTAGTGTATTGATTAGCAAGGAAAGTTAATTACCCGGTATTCACGAAGAAATCGGGTGGGAGATCGTTGCTGGACCCGGAAGATGCTGACAAAGAATTGGAAAGTGAGACCCTAAGTTGTCCGGCTAATGGGTGATTCGGAGAAGGGTATCTTCGAGGAATATGAGACGTATGAGTTTGGGAAGTACCGGCCTGGCGAGCGGGTGATGAAGGGATGCCCCGGTGAAGAGGATCGTCACCCGGGGAATTCCGGGTTACCCTTCGTTTGGTCGGGGCAGGTTCCTTCAAGTATGATGAATTGGTTTGACGCTGGTTAAGTTCGCACATATTGGCATACGAGTACGGCTTGGAGGTCATGGAGGAATAGGGCACCTTGAAAACAACACTCCGGGTCTTCCTCTTCGCCCCAATCTCTGCTTCCGGCTCAGCCTCACTCTCTTCCAACTGGGTGTCCTCCTTTTCCTCTAGCTCTGGTAAATAAGGAGCATTGTCGGAAAAAGGGAAGATTTGGTCTAACAAGTTAACGAGGTAAGTGTAAATATAAGACCCGGTTTTACCTTCATCACTATCAGCCGGTTCCTCGTCCTCCTCCGAGTTTTCTGAAGGGGGAGGCGTGACTATCTTCCAGAACTCATCGTCTTCCTGTGTAAGAAATACAGAGATAAAGGTTAGTATATATGCATAAGAGATATCGGTCGGATAAACAAATTAAGCCGGTTCTTACTGGAGGAGCCGGGTTAGAGCGAGTGAAGGGGTTAAGCCCGGCTATGTTCTTGATAACATCAAGTTTATCAGCTAAGAAAGTCTTCATGATCTTGTTCATATCAGCAGCCAGGTAAGTTTTCTCCAAGTATCGGAGAGAATCGGTGACATGCCCAGAATAGTCGCACATGAGTTTGGGCCGGGTGCTGTTAGGCTGGATCCGGCAGCTTACCCAGGTCTTCACCAGATTAAGCCCAAGGAGAACTTGGGCAGAAAGTACATCGAGCTTGTGAAGAAAAGGCTGGATAGATTTCCTATCGGCCTCGGATGCGAAAGAATTCAGATTATCGGACAAGGAAAGCGTGTCAGTAGAGAAACCCGGCAATGGCTTCTCGCCGGGTAATGAGGTGTCTTCGCAGTAGAAGTAGGTTTTCTGCCAGTGTTTTACATGCGTGTGGAGGCTAAGAGTCGGCATCAGAGAGTTTTTACGTCTCTGAATTGAGACTCCTCCACAGACTAGGAGGGCCCCGTCACCGCTCTCCTGGCAGGGTTTGCATTGGAAGAGTTCAAGAAATAAGGCTAAGTTGGGAGAAATGCATAAATAAGCTTCACAGAGTACTATGAAGTGGCAAATGTTAAGCATAGAGTTCGGGCCGATATTGAATACCCGGAGTTTGTAGTGATCCAGGAGTTCCCGGAAGAAAGGGTGACCCGGGGGGCGGAAACCCCGGATCACGTGCTCGACGAAGACCACCACTTCATCCAGGCCTGGTGAAGGCCGGGTCTCTTCGTCGGGTATCCTCCAGTGGATCTCTGATCGGGTCGGCAGGACATCCGACTCGGCCAGCTCATCAAGCTTGGCCTTCGTGACAGTCGATTTCGCCCAATTGGCGGAAATCGACAGACCGGGCTTTTGCTTTCCGGCCGGGTTTTTGCCCTTTGAATTGGCGCTAGTCTTAGGAGCCATGGAGTATCGATCTAAAAGGAGGTAAAATGCAAGTGGGTGAGTATTGAGAAACTTGAAGAGTGCATCTATCCGATATAACAAGAAGAGGAAAAATGCAAAAGAACTAGGTGCTTGCAAGATCTAGAAATTGGATCTAGCAAAGAACACACGGTGAAAAAATATTAGATTGCAAATCGCAAAGGTGTGCTAAACGTTTGCAAGAGGTACATAAATGGATTTAGCTAAATGCAAGCCGTGGAAGAACGTGATATTGGGGATTACAAAGGTATGCCTAGTTGATGGAGAAGTAGTGGATAACTAATGGGTGAGATTCGATCCAAAGTATTCGCGCGAAATCGAAGAAAAGGGATTTGGATATAAGGGACTTACCGGACGGATTATTGGAGGAGATGCGCGGTGGCGGCAATTTGCTGGCGGCGGCGGCGTCTTGGGATCTCCGACGGCGTGAATGGGACTTGCTCGCGGTAGTTGGCGGCGGCGTCTGACGGCGGCCTTGAGGGCGCTGCTGGCGGCGACCGGTGGCGACATTGCGGGCGGCGGCGCAGCTCCGGTGGCGTGAGCTCGGTTTGGAGCTCGCAGGCGCAGAGGCGGAGTGAAGAGAGAAAGAAGAAGGAGAAATGACCGGTAGATCTAGGGTTGACCCCTGGAGGCTTATTTATAGGCGCGGGGGAGAAAAGCCCTAGGTTTGGGCGGTAAGTGTAAAATGTTCGGGAGAAAAATTATCCAGCCCGGATATTTGGGGATAAGTATCAAGATACCCGTTGCGAGATATCCGGATCGAGATTGAGGTTGATTACAGGCGTGTTATTCGGATTGATTGACAACGGTACGGAGGCCGGGTCTTGTCATGTTTCCTCGGAGTGTTGACCCGGGAAACGGTGCTTTGTCTCGGGAAAAACCGGGTTATTATATGGACCGCCTAAAGAGCAGGCCTAGCTACAATCAAAAGCATTCTAACCCTGTATATTATGTATTTGAATGTTTATTGTTTTGCAGGGAATAGTGTGCGCTTCATGGTTGATCCTGAGAAGCACAAGCTATTCTGGGGACTACTGATGGGGAGATGGTAACCCGGTATGTTCATGCTTAGGTGAAACCCGGCCCAAAGGAATCATTCAAGACCCGGCCCAAGGTGAAAGAGTTTCTAGAAGGTCCAAGGAGGAGCGTAGGTCTTGTAACCCGTACCTTGAGGATCACGATTAGGAAACTTTGGGTTGTATGCGGTTCAGGGTAGGATTCCGGGTATGCCTTGTATAGGAAGCCAGAGAGCCGGGTAATATATAAACCGGCTCCTGGGACAAAGAAAGGGACAAGAGTTTTACTAGATATTCGAGTATCCTTGTAATACGAGAGCTGGTAATTGTAACCCTAGATCGGAGACTCGGTGACATTGCAGCCCGAGCTACCAGATCACCAGATGACATGATTTCCCCTGAGCTAAACCCTCTCCCAAACACCAGAGTCGATTTGCCCCAAAGTAAGTTACCCTATGTAACGTCTGCCGTGATTATCCCACGACAGTTCCTCCTTTACCTTCAAATCTCTGTTAAAGGTGGGAATGGGCTCTTCCTCAGGTATACGAGAAGGGCCGCCCACATCCGGTTCCGCCATTTCCCTCGCATCCTTCTCGGATGCAATAGGCTGGCTGGTCAGCAATGGGTACTCCTCCGGTTTTGCAGGGTGATCTTCTCCCCCAACTGGGGTGGGGGGAGCTGTCGCAAGAGATGGCGCTCCCTTGCCGACAGTGGCTTTATGCTTCTTCAGCTTCTTTGACTTCAAAGAAGTTGGAGCAAGGCTAAAGGTAAAAAGGAAGAAGAAGAAAATCCGAGAAATCAATATTCCGAGAAACCAAACCAACTATGCAATAAATAGAAGACAAAGGTGCAAAATACCCAAGGAATTACCTGGATGAAGCGACGGGAATCCCGTCAAGATTTACCACCTCTTCAGTGGTTGACGGCCTCTTGCGCTTTCGTCCCCCGTAAAAGTTTGCATGAATTTCGTCAAGCTCGGCGTCAGTTGCAAGATCTTTTTCCGTAAGATCATTGAACTATGGAAAAGTCCAAATATTCGACTAAGTTAAGAAAATGAAGAAAGGCACAAATCTGAGAAAAAATTTCCAAAGAAAAAGACATACCTTTGGAATTGTATTTCCTTCGTGATACATTTCTTGGCTTTCTTTATATTGGTCACAGGTAGCAACCAGCTGATTGACCCGCTTCTTGAAGTCCCGTTTCGAGAAAGCTTTATCCGTTCCTCTCATCCCATCTTCTGGACCCTCGTATTCGCACAAAAGCCGAGTCTGGTGTGCAAGAGGTTGGATGCGACGTCCGAACCAACACAAAACTGTGTCGGCTCCAGTAAGAGGAGGAGTGGACGAAGTGAGCTTAGCGATGCACCGTTTGATTTCCATTAAGTCATCCGGCAAAGTTGGTACCGCTTCTGCCGCCCAATTGTCCTGGGAATAGTGGCAACATTGACAAAAGGTGGAACCCCGGTTTCCTTTCCTGGAAATGGGATGTCTTGATGATAAAATTAAGAACCCGTCCAGAATTTGACGGATTCTGATGTTTTTATTTTCGGGAACCAATCTTCCCTGAATCTACGCAGGGTAAAAGATATGGTTCCACAAGTTGGAAGAGCGCCCTTTGTAGGGTTTCGCTTAACTCCAAAGCAATATTGCCATAAATCTAATCTAGGTACTATTCCTAAATATCCCTCGAAAAGGGCTTGGAAGCCGGCCAGATATAGAATAGAATTTGGTGGGAGATGGTGGGGCTGGATACCGTAATGGTTGAGAACCTCGAGGAAGAAGGCGAAAGGCTGGATTCCCATACCTCTAGCAATGTGGGAGGATAAGAGAACTCGTTCCCCGGCTCTGGGCAATGGCTTAGACTCCTCTTCTTCATTACTCCATTTGCCTTTCACAAACAACCCCTCCTTCTCCATTGTCGGAAGAAGACAGGGGGATGTTGCTCCGGCTCCAATTGCCGGAAGATTCGCCTTCTTCTTCGGCTCCGGCGGCGGCAGCAGCGGCGGCCGCGGCAGCGAGCTCTTCTCCGACGAGAGTGAGTTTTTTCCTTCGCCGTTTCGGGAGGTGGAGGCGGAGTAGAAGAAGATGTGGCCAGGTTATCAGCCATGGGAGGCAGATCCTCGCGGTCCTGGCCACCGGAGGATTTCCCCGGCTCGTCGCCGGTGGCGCGGTTCCGTGAATCCACCATGGGATCTGTTGTGGGAATAGGTAAGGGGGATCCTTGCCAGTCCCGCATATGAGCCGGAAAATGCCTCATCCGGTTCATGTTTAATGATCCGGGTTTCGCTACGCAAGGCCGGGCTAAGACAGGGAGAACCGGAGGGTGAAGACCGCGACCTGGCTCACTAAGAACCGGCCCAAGGCCCAGGACGGATGAAGGCCGAAGTGCAGTTCAAGGCCGGCCCGGGAAGAGCCGGATCAAGATCATCGAGAGCCGGAGGGGTGAGACCCAGACTCCTTTGTAACCCGGAGGTCTAGTCCACTATATAAGGCGAGACCCCGGGACGTAGAAAGCCAAGTTCTAAGTTAACATCAAATAGCTCGAGACATCGAGAGCGAGATCGGCCCTTTGTAATCGAGACCTATTCCCGGATAGTAAGAAGGCAGGAGTAGGTTTTTCCCTCAATAGAGGGGCCGAACCTGGGTAAACTCGCGTCTCTTGTTTCCATCTTAACCCTTTCGAAGTTTTGCTTAGAAGCAATGGCCTCACAACCTAGTTCTCGCATGAGAACACTTTCCGTGACGAAACCACGACAGTTGGCGCCCACCGTGGGGCGTTCTCGCGGAAGCGTCGTCTTTCGGAAGGAGCGATACCTGGGATCGAGAAGCTCACGATAGGCCGGCTCAGGAGGAGCCGGCGTGGGAACTACTACAACCATGACACGTGGGGCCCCGAGTTTGCCTCCGTGGAGTCAGGATTTCACATCCCCTTCGGAGGAATCCATGTCTTCATTGGATACATCGGGACAGCAGTTTCAGAACTATCAGATTCGGTATCTGAGAAGACCGTGGTAGCAGGATCTGACGGGGAGTCCTCAGTTGGAAATTACGATGATCATGACGAAATAGGTTCGATCCACCAGCTTTTTGAAGATCGGCTGGGAGGAGACCCGGATATTGTTATGCAAGGTTTCGCTGAGGCAACTTATCACGCCGATGTCTACATGGCTGGGCCCACCCTGCCAACCGAGCCTAGATACGACTCGGAAGGGAACCTGATAACAGGCGAGGCTTAAACCTCAAATCCGGTTCTTGGAACACCAGGCGTGATGGCACAGCACCAACCGGGCCAACGGACCCTGGAGGACCAACGGCGACACCGCCAACAGGACTCGAGGTAACTGGTCCCAGGACAAGTGAAGCGGTGGTTGACCTAACCGGGCATGTATCATATAATCCCAGGCCTGAGTTGATGGCAGCGATGGATTCATTAAATGAGATTCTAGCAACACCGATCACTCTGGAAAACCTGGCACAACGCAACTCAGAGATAGCAAGACTCCGACAGGAGATAACTCACGCCCATCAGGAGATCGAGACAGAGGCAACCTGCATAAACAAAGTGTGTTCGGAGGTTCTTGAGGAGGCTACGCGTGTCGAGACATCGTAGTAGTTTTCATAGACGGGGGTGCCATGAGACTACGGTAGAGACGTGGGGTAACCGGATAGCGTGGTAACACAGAACACGGGATTTTACCCAGGTTCGGTACGTCGCGACAGTACGACGTGCCTACTCCTGCACTTCTCACTAATTGGGACTAAAGCCCGTAAACAGGGTTACAATGTGAGGGTTTTAGATCTAAACCACTCGGCGAGGATGAGCTTCTCGGCGAGTTGGCGTAGAGCTTCTCTGTTTGTTGGTTGTTTTGTTTATCTCCCGTCCGGCTTTATATAATAGCCGGATTAGGGATTACAGAATAGGAAACCTAGAAATCTACGGTAACTTGTAACTTGGAAAGCAAGGAATCCGTCTTCTCCTCCAAGCCAGATCACATGGGCTGTGATCCGGGTTGTTCTAGAATCCGGCTTCTGCGCGTCGGATTACTGGGCCGCCTAATGGACCTAAGCCCACTACCACTTAGGCCACCCTGGTAATCCGGCACTTGGCCTACCATCTTCTATACCCCTATTTGGTATATATCCGACAATAGCCCCCAAGAAGGATCAAAACTCTGATTCTCCGCTGTTCGCCAAATGTTCTTTGTCCGAGAAATATTGATTCAGCAGTCTTGATTCTTCTTATTCTTCATTTGAAAAAGATGGTGGCATGAAACTCGGAATCCTGAAAATCCGGCTTTTCTCTCACGATCCTTCGTGGAGAAGAAACTTCCTACGTCAGCGCACTCAACCATGCTGACATAAGCGACGTTTGAGATTTACTCGGAAAAACCAAGAAACATATCTCTGACAGATTCTCGCGGGAAACGAGGAGATAATCATCATTACTCCGTCGTTTCATTTCCCGGATTTTCCGGCGAGCGACACGCGGCAAACATCCAACGGTCAAAATAGCCGTTGGTACGCATCTAAACGGTTTTCCGGCTATAAATAGCCGTCCTCGTCCTCAACGAAAACTTTCCACACTCCTCACTGTCCACGCCATTGACGCGAACAAGCTCGAGAGCAAAGCACCGTCCCAAGCGCATTTAACCTCCAAGCACGCCGGAACGCATCGCGCCACCACGAGATGGCCTCCTCGCCGTCCTCGCCGACCCGCGCCGCCATCAACCAGCTCATTAGCGATTTAGATCTGCAATTGGGATCGCCCAAGCACACCGGCGGCGAGCCGGAGAAGACCGCGGCCTCCGCGACGGGTGAAGCGAATTCTTCCGCCGCCGCGGACGTTGCGGGATCGAGCTCCGCAGCCTCCCCGCCGTTTGCTCCAGAAACGGCGGAGGAAAAGATCCAACTCCTCGGCGACGAGCTCGCCGCCGCCTCTGCCGCCGCCTCTGCCGCCGCCGGAGCAGACGAAGAGGCGGAGTCTGCAGGCAATTGGATTGCCTGCAGCATTCCTCCGGCTCTCCTTCCAAACATGGAAAAGGAGGGCCTGGTTCTTAAGAAGAAGTGGCGGCTTCCAGAAGACGAGACCGAGCCAACGCCAAAAAATGGCGAAAGGGTCCTTCTTTGTTCCCACCTTCTCCGAGGTATGGGGCTTCCACCTTCTTCCTTCTTCCTCCAAATCCTTTCTCACTACAACATCCAGCCACACAACCTTCCTCCCAACTCCATCCTCTACATGGCCGGCTTCCAGGCTTTGTTCGAGGGCTACTTAGGGCTAGAACCTAGGTTAGATTTCTGGACTTACTGCTTCGGGGTTAAGCGGAACTCTTCGGAGGGCGCACTCCTGACTTGCGGGACCATATCTTTCACTCTTCGGAGATTCCGAGAAGATTGGTTCCCCAAGATAAAAACGTCGGAATCCGTCAAATTTTGGACGGGTTCCTTCTTTTATCACCCCGACGTGCCTTTCCCTAAGGAAGCCGTGGGGGTTCCTCCTTTCGTGAACTCTGCCGCAGTTCCCCAAGACAACTGGGGAACGGAAGCCGTCCAGGTTCTGCCGCCAGATCTACTAAAGATCAAGCGGCGCATCGCCAAGCTCACCTCCTCCACCCCACCTTTGACCGGTATGGATACAGTCTTTTGCTGGCTGAATAGACGGATTCAGCCGTTAGCAAACCACGGTGGTCGCCTTTTGTGCGAATACACGGGAGCCAAGGATCCTATGCGGACAATCAACAAGGATTGGCCCGTAAAGGAGCTTCGACGGCGCATCAACCAGTTGGTCGCATCACGCGACCAATATGAAGAGAGTCGGCCGATGTACACGGCCGACAACCCGGTTCCCAAGGTAATTTTTTAGTCATTTGGGTATAATTTCAGTATTCTTTCTCGGATAACCTACCTTCTGATTCCGATTGGTTTTTCCGGCAGTTTGCGGATCTTCCAGACTCGGAGTTGGCTTCCGAGGCCGAGCTGGACGCGCTGCGCGCCGCCGCTACAGGTGGACGCAAGCGCAAGAAGATAACTTCCTCGGAAGAAATTATCGACCTTGACGGAATCCCCGTCGCCACTTCCAGGTTCTTTCTTCTGGATTCTTTTTTCTTTTATGGGAACTTTTCATCCATCCTCGGTTTTTTAACTTTTCCGGGTTTTTTGTTTTTAGCCTGCCTCCCTCCAGTTTAAAACCAAAGAGGCTGAAGAAATACAAGGTTGCTTCCAGCCGAGGCGGTCAACCTTCTCCCGTCGTTGCCCCGAACACGCCGTCCACAATGGCGGAAGAGCAAGCTGCAGAGGACACGGCCAGCCCGTTGTGTCGGACACGGACACGAGGGAAAGGGCGGCTCCAGAGGTGGAGAAATTTTCACGGACTTTCGACGAAGAAATTCCCACCTTTGACAAGGACTTCAAGATTATCAATGACGGCCTAAGCGCGGCCGGAACTGCTTTTGCGGAATACGCAAAAGAGTTAAAGGAAAACTTGGCGGGTTTGCACCGAATGAGCCAGGTATGTAACTCTAGCCCCCAAGCATTAAACAAAATTGCATGCCTGTTTTGCTTTTATGCTTTTTGTAACCGTTCTTTTCCTTGCTATGTTGCAGCAAACCGCCGAAACCATAAACATGGAAGTTTTCAACAAACTCACCATCAAGAATAAGGAGGTTAGAAATCTCCTTTCTATTCTTGAGGAGAGAGAGGCGGAACTGGCATCGTCTCAGCTCGCTTTGTCGGAAACATCAGGTATACATTTTTCTTCTGAGGTTTGCGATTCAATTTTTTGTCTAAGTACTTATTCCGGAAATTTTCTAAACCCGGAATTTTCTTTGCTTTCCAGCTGCTTTGGCTAAGGCCAAGCAAATAGCTGAAGATGCCGGCAATGCCGAGAATCTCCGAAAGGAGAATTTGGAGCTTCACAAGCATCTTGTGAAGGCTCAAAAGGATCTGGAGGCCAGCAACTTGGCCCTTGGAGTTGCCAACTCCAAGGCTTCTGAACAGGCGGAGAAGGATAAATCCACCATTCAGGATTTAGAAAATGCTCTGAACCTTCGCGTGGAGGAAATCTCCGAGATCGACAAGCTTATCGGTAATTTTCCGTTACCTTTTTTATTTTTCCATATCTTGTTTTTCTTCTCTGTTTTTTGCCTAACATTTTTGATTGTTTTGTCGGAAAAAACAGGAGATATCCCAGATGGTACCCGGCTTGAATGGGATCCAAGCCTTTGGGAAGATGTGGACTTCGATCCGTGCTGCTGGAATGCAGCTGGTGAACAAGTTTCTTCCCGCAAGGACTGGGGAGTTCTCGGAGGTTGAAAAACTTCTGGGAGCCATCATGGAGGTGGCGGAATCCAGGGATTCTATCCTGCGTTCCGCTGCACGGGGTGGTGCGCGTATGGCACTCGGCCTTATGCGCATGCACTACCCCGGTGCTAAATCCTGGCGCGTGGCGTCCAGTGTCCCTCAAGGATACACGGACACTCAGCGAAATACCATCTTTGATGAAATCAAAGGCCACGCCACCCAGATTGCCTCCATGGTAAATATTTCCGTTAACTATCCGGAAGAGGAGATCCCTCCAATCCCCGAGGACGACAGCAGCGAGGAGGAATCAGATGCTTGAAGGGCTACCTTTGACCTGGATAGCAAAAATAGACAATAGGAGCATTACTGTTCTTTCAATGTAATCTGCAATGTAATGCTTCTATTTGTATGAATGAAAAATTCCGCCTTTTGCAATTTTTAGTTATGAAATTTTTTGCAAGGTTTTTCGGATGTTACTATTCCTTTTATCTTTTAAGTTCTCTGGCATATATGTTTTAACTGTCCTTAGTGTTTGAAATGGCTCAAATAGCAATATGAATCGTCATGCCAAGTAACTGGGCGTAACCAATCAGTTTAAACTCGGAAACATGGACCATGCTAAAGGCATTTTTACTAACTAGTTCCAGTAACCCAACACATACACAATCAGATAATGCTTAGAGAAACAAGGAATTTTTTGACCGAAACTTGGGCACGCAGGCAATTCAAGTTTCCTTTAGCCGTTAGCAGGCTGAAAAAACATTCAGTTTCTTAACGCCGAGTACGCAGGCACAATTCGGGTTAACATTGAGTATTTTGTAAGATCATTGGGAAATAGAGAAGGTGGAAACATGCTTTTACTATAATGAACTTGTAAAAAACATGGATACCAGAAATCCAACAACTTTATTTCATGATCTCAAAAGATGTTTACATAGATATTGAACTAAGTATAGAAGAGACATAACTGCTATGTATTCCAAAGCTTTGCTATCCACTTGACTTTGTCGGATTTCTTTAACAACTTGTATAGTGTTAGGATTTTAGCCCCCAGCCGACTAATAAATCTGCTAACGGCAGCTGCGGAACCCGTCAATCTTTGGACATCTTTGACGCAGGTAGGTTTTGTGATGTTCAAGATTGCCTTGATCTTTTCTGGGTTAACTTCTATTCCTCTGTGAGAAACGATGAAACCCAGAAGTTTTCCTGAGGGAACCCCGAATACGCACTTAGATGGATTCAACTTCATCTTGTAGGTGCGTAAGTTTTCGAAAGTTTCTCGCAAATCCTCAAGGAGTGTATCTTTTTCCTTGGTTACGACAGCAATATCGTCCACATAAACATGGACATTTTTTCCAATCTGACTATGCAAACAACGTTGCATGCAACGCTGGTAGGTTGCACCTGCGTTCTTCAGGCCAAACGGCATGGTTACGTAATAATACGTCCCGTATGGGGTTATGAAAGAAGTCTTAATTTGATCTTCCTTTTTCATGCGTATTTGGTGGTACCCGGAGTATGCATCCAAAAAGCACAAAAGCTCAGAGCCTGCTGTGGCGTCTATTATTTGATCGATTCGCGGTAATGCGAACCTATCTTTCGGACACAATTTGTTCAAGCCTGTGTAATCTATACACATTCTAAGAGCAGTAGTGTCTTTCTTCGGTACTAATACCGGATTTGCGGACCAGTCAGTATGGATCACTTCCTTGATGAAATCCGCTGCTAAAAGCCGGATAATTTCCTTGCCAATAGCCTTCCGTCTTCTCCCGTCAAATCGATGGAGACCTTGTTTGACGGGTTTTGATCCAGGAATAACCTTAAGTTGGTGCTCAGCAAGTTCCCTGGGTACACCTGGCATGTCAGCTGGACACCAAGCAAAAATATCCCAGTTCTCACGGAGGAACTTGATGAACTCGCCTTCCTATTTGTCAGTCATCCCAGTCCCTACGACGACAAATTTTGTCGGATCTTTGGGATCTAGGATTACCTGTCTTGTATTCTCGGCTGCCTTGAAGCTGTCTGTTGGCTTCCGAGTTTCTTTTCCTGCCGGCATTTCTGACGGCGATACCTCCTTGGCTAATTCCTTCAGTTCTTCCTTTGCTATAACTCTCTGAGCGCAAAGGGCATTTTCTTTCTCCAACTCATTTGCCAGCTTGAAATCACCAGCTATAGTGATTACTCCTCCTTTGGGTCCTGGCATCTTCAGCTTGTTGTAAATATAACAGGATCTTGCCATGAATTTGGCGAAAGCTGGACGTCTGAGTATTGCGTGATACACGCTTTCGAACGGCACTACTTCAAAGGATACTTTTTCCTGCCGGAAGTGATCTGTATCTCCGAAGGTGACATCTAGGGAAATTTCTCCTAGGGATCGTGCTTGCCTGCCAGGAACGATACCATGGAAGCGTATATTGCTGTAGTTGAGCTGAGACTCGGAAATCTTCAGGTGCTTCAGTGTATCCAGGTACATTATGTTAATGCTGGATCCTCCATCCATCAGCACTCTTCTTAGCCTAGTATTTTGAACAATAGGGCTTACAACAAGAACTTGTGTGCCGGGTTCAGGGATATTTCCGGGATGATCAGACTGATCCCAGATTATCGGTGTGTTGGAGTACTTCAAGAATTTCGGGGTTGCCGGAACAACCGCGTTTATTTCTCGAAGTGTTCTTTTTGCCACCTTTGCTAACGGGGTTGCTAAGAAAGTTAGCATTGCTTCTCCATCAACTCTCGGAAACTTGGGTTCTCCTTTACGCTGCTGTTCCTGGATTTTTTCGTCAGTGTCCGATTCACTGTCTTCTTTGTCAGCTTCTGGCTTTTGTTTGGCGGGTTTCCTTTTGGAACCCTTCCCTTTATTTCCGGACCCTGCACTGCCTTTCATGTGCTTATTCAGCCGGCATTGCGCGTTTGTATGGGTGGGTTTCCCAAATTGCGAGTGGTGAACGCAAGGTTCCGACTTAATCCTTTCCCACTCCTCTGGAGTGTAATTGATTGGATCTGGGTTGCGTCCTTTCCACTTATTTCCCTTTTCTCCTCCAAAGGCTATGTTCACCTCTTTGGGCTTCGTCGTTGTTTCTGGAGTGGCTTTTTTGTCAAAACGAGGGGTTTTCTTGGCGAGTATCAATGATTCAATATTGCCTCCTCTTGCTCTGATGTCATCCTCGGCTACGGCATGCTCATTGGCGGTTGTAAGCATGGATCCGAGATCCTTGTGCTTTTTGGAACCAACCATGAATGGTACAAGTCCGGGTTTTAGGCCATTGACGAAAGCATGCATTGCTTGTACGTCAGTTACTCCAGAGCAACTATTCTTCATTGTTGTCCATCTGGAGATGAAATCCACGTATGGTTCATCCTCAAATTGCGTGCAACGGTTTAGCTGGTTGATGCTATTCGGGCGTTTGTATGTTCCCCGGAAATGCTGAGTAAATACTCTAGCCATATCGTCCCAGCTGTCGACTGTTCGGGACGGTAATCCATTGATCCAATCTCTGGCTCCGTCCAGCAGCATTAGGGGAAGAAACTTGACAGCTTCCAGGTCTGTCCCATTGTTGATCTGGACGGCTGTATAGTAATCCGAGAGCCAGGTATCCGGGTTTGTGCTGCCGGTGTCTTTCTGGTACGTTGGACCGACTTTGGCAAAGCCGGAATGCAACGTTATTCTTCGGATCCTGTCAGTAAAACACTTAGGACCAAAGTATAGATCATCCTTTTCTGCTCTGTCAATGTGTGCAGAATATCTTCCGGCTGAATGGACAGAAGGGGATCTGCTCCTTTCTCTTCCATTGTTGCGCGAACGCGCTTTTCCGGGATTGTTTCTATCTCTTCCGTGATCACGCCCTTTTGGATTAGGCGGAGTTCTACTCCTGTGCCTTTCTTTGTCCTTAGGCGGTGTCCGGGATCTCTCACGCCTGTGAGGTGTATCGTGTCTTCCAGCTTTCTCAGCTGGGTTTCTCGGAGGTGGCATTATTTTGCCGTCTTTTCGGTGTTTGTCTTCCCGATCATGGGGTTTATACCCATCTTTCGGGAGATGGGATCCGGTCCTAGACGCTGCATCCCGGTTGTCGGGGTTTTTCTTGTCTTTTCTCGGATCCTCTTTTTTATCTTTTGAATTGTCTGAATCCCCGGGTTCTTCCGGTCCAGGTGCTCCAGCAGCGCAAGTAGCTGTTTTGCATAAGGCGGAGTTATCATCCAGCCTCCCTGATCGCTCTTGGGCGCGCTGTTGTTGTTGCAATGCTTTTCCTAGGAAAGCATACACCCCTTGGAGTTTTTCCCCGTTGGAATACAGATCGTTGTTAAGAATCACGAACGCTGCTTCCGCGTTTTCTGCTGCAGTCTTGTATATTGGTTCGCCCTTGGCATCTTTGCCGTTTATCTGCTTTTGCCAAGATGGGTTATGGAACCTTTCTTTTGGCGGCAGTTCTTCCGGTCTTGCGATTCCGGGTAACCTAGTAGGTTTAAACGCGGATCTATTCTTTCTCTCGTACTCCTCTATTTCTTCCTTCATGACCTTGATGTCATTATGGGTTTGTTGGAGATGTTGCCGAGATCTGAGTAGATGTTGCTGTTGCCGTTGGAAAGCTTGTCTCCTGGCTTCCAGCATCTCAGGGGGTTCATCTGGTCCCACTGGTGTTTGCAATAGTTCTTGCTCTTCCTGTTCCGTCATTGGCGGAGCAGTGATTTCCTTAGACTTCTTTTCCGCAGGCTTTGTTCCGCTAACATCTCCAACTTCCAGGTTTTCATCAGCGAGATCAGCTGATTTTTTCTTCCGGATTTTGTATTGGAGTTTTTTAGCAGCACAGTTCTTTTTCTTGGAAGAGGGAGGTTTTTTGACAGGCTCATCTTCTGTCATCTCCTTGACACTGGGGAGTATCAGAGAAGTTTCTCCGTCTTCTCTCTCTTCCTCTGGCGGAGGGGTTTTAGGGCTTTCCTGGCTGCCGGCGTCCGTGGTATCAGCCGGTTTCGCCATTAGAACTTCATGGAATCCCTCTTGAAAGGACTTAACCTTTCTTACGAAGGCGTCCTCATCTTCGTCTTCGGAGTCGAAGTTATCCGATCCGGTTTCCGACTCCAATCTTGCCTCAATGGCGGCAAGCACGGATTCTGCTTCCGAGTTCATCGTCTTGTTGACGGATGTCGGATCTTCCGCCTCTGCGACGGGTGTTTGGTCTTCCGTCTCTATGACGGGTGCGTTGTTGTCTGCCTCTTGCACGGGATTTCCGTCATCCGTGTTTTCGGCGATTTCAGATTGCACCATGCCGATAAAGTGTGTATCACTTTTTTGTCGGCGATCTGAGCAGAATCCGGCATCATAGTCATCTTCGACTGGGTATAGGGCGGGTGGGATAAATTTGCTTCCACCGCAAAACCCCATTGCTTCTGCAGTTAGCCCGATAAAGATGTTAGCAGATCCTATCGGTAGCACGCAGGCACTTACCAGGTGGTTTTGCGCCGGTATGTAGGATCCGTTGTCGAGGAAGCGCCCGACGTCGTTGTCGAACTCCAAGCTTCCGACAGTGATTGATCTTCCGATTCCGCCAAGTATCCCAGATCGGAATCTTACGCCTGACGTCGTTTGCCCCACGGTGGGCGCCAACTGTCGAGACATCGTAGTAGTTTTCATAGACGGGGGCCATGAGACTACGGTAGAGACGTGGGGTAACGGGATAGCGTGGTAACACAGAACACGGGATTTTACCCAGGTTCGGTACGTCGCGACAGTACGACATGCCTACTCCTGCACTTCTCACTAATTGGGACTAAAGCCCGTAAACAGGGTTACAATGTGAGGGTTTTAGATCTAAACCACTCGGCGAGGATGAGCTTCTCGGCGAGTTGGCGTAGAGCTTCTCTGTTTGTTGGTTGTTTTGTTTATCTCCCGTCCGGCTTTATATAATAGCCGGATTAGGGCTTACAGAATAGGAAACCTAGAAATCTACGGTAACTTGTAACTTGGAAAGCAAGGAATCCGTCTTCTCCTCCAAGCCAGATCACATGGGCTGTGATCCGGGTTCTTCTAGAATCCGGCTTCTGCGCGTCGGATTACTGGGCCGCCTAATGGACCTAAGCCCACTACCACTTAGGCCACCCTGGTAATCCGGCACTTGGCCTACCATCTTCTATACCCCTATTTGGTATATATCCGACAACGCGTTTGGAGAGGGAAGGAATTCGCCTCAATTTCAGGCAAAGGGAGTTAGATTCAGTTCAGAATAGGCGTCACAGTACTCGTCTTAACAATGAGTTCGGGACAGGTCTTCAACCCACAAACCTTCAGAACTTATTTACACCTCCTGCTGCAAGCCCGGCAGCTGGTAACTCGGCCGGCCTAGGTCGTCACACAAATCCGCCGGTTACCCCTGCTCCGGCTCATCCAACGCGCCTTCAGCCGCCCGTTCAGCTAAACGGTGGCTCAATCCCAATACCAACTCCACCACCACCCTTACAGGACAGGTTTCATACGCCACCTGGTCACTTCAATAATCCAATGGACAACATCTGGGCCACGACCACTAGTCTGGCGCAAATCCCGGTTGACCCCAATAACCCTATGGTCGTTGAGGCTCGGAGGGCTATTGAGATGTTACAGACAGCAGTGGTTCAACAGCTGAATTACAGTAACCAGGATAAGATACACTCAACTCCCTATCACAGTAGGACCGCCTTACCAAGGAGTTACCATGGAAATTCCCCAACACCAGCAGGATCCAGGAACGCTAACCGCGGGCAGCCTAATGCACCTAGGCAAGCGGTATCTTACGCACCTGGGGCCCCGAATACAGGACATAGATTTGCAGAACCGGAGAACGGGAATCCGGGTCATGTTCAGCCCCCCATCCAAAACACGGTCTCAAACCCAGCTCCGGCCGGGTCTCGAAGAATTGGGACTCAATGCCTCGGTCCTGCGATCAGGAACGAGAGAATACCAGCTGATTTCAAAGGACCTCGCAGAGTGGTGAATTACACACCTGACATGGAGCATGCGGACTGGATAGAGGGATATGAGATGGCCATGGAGATATTGGAAGTTAGCGACGCATTGTGCACGCGGTATTTAAGTGTGATGCTGGAGGGACCTGCGAAGTCTTGGTTGAAAAACTTACCCGCCAACTCAATTAACAGCTGGCAGGAGTTGAAGGATCAATTCATCAAAAACTTTCAGGGAACTTGCAAGCGGCCAACGACTATTACGGACCTAGAAAACTGTGTCCAGAAGGAAGGAGAGTCTGCTCAGCACTGGTCTCGACGTGTCGCAGAAATCATACATTCGTCAGTTGGACTAACCGCCCAGCAAACAGTCATAGCATTGGAGCAAAACTTTAGATTCGACACGTTGAAGCACAAGCTGGGACGTATCAAACGATACGTGAGTGATATGAGCGAGTTGATGGAAGCGATGACCAAGTATGCAGAGTCTGACAAAACAAAGGACGTGGAATCCGACGATGAGAAGTCCGCTAAGGCAAAGAAAGCTGGAAACAAGGGTGGCCAGAACCCTAATCAGAGTAGCAGCAACACCCAGAACCTGAATAATAACAAGCGCAAAAACGGGGAAGGGACTTAGGACTTGGTGGCTAACACAAATACAGGTTACAGAAACCAACGTCAGGGCAACAACTTCAGGGGAAATCAAAATTTCAGGCCAAACAGTTTTGCACAGGCTCACCAAGCCCTGAAAGGTCCCTGCCCCCGACATAGTAAAAATGGAAAGGTAGCAAATCATTCTTGGGAAATTGCTTCATCATGCAGGGCTTCAGACGTAGCGGAAATAATAATTACGGGCCAGGCAACGGTGGAGGAGGTAACCCAGGTAATATGGGAGGTGGACACCCGGGACCTGGCAGCTCGGGACCCGGCAATCATAATCCGGGTCATAACAATCAGGGTCACCAGGGAACTAACCCGGGCAACAGTCACCAAGGAGGAAATTCGGGTTTTCAAACAAATCCGAAGCAGTTAAGTTCAGGTCAATATCACGTATTCACCACTAGTTCATGCTGGAGAGAGCGCAAGGTACAGAAGCGCGCAGTCAACACTGTTGCTCCCGCTGTTCCAAGATGGCTTAACTGGTTAGAACAACCCATAACCTGGAGCAGGGCTGATCATCCTCTGCGAGTTGATAATCAAGGAGGATTGTCTTTGGTCGTGGCTCCACAAGTTGGAGGGTATAAGTTAGATAAAGTGTTGATGGATGGAGGAAGCAGTATAAACATACTATACTACGACACGTTCAAAAGGATGAACCTGCAAGAGAAACAGCTTCAGCCATCATCAACTGTGTTTCATGGCATCGTACCCGGTAAGTTTGCACAACCTATCAGAAAAATATTCCTTGAAGTTGCTTTTGGGGTATTTTAAAATTACAGGACAGAGATGCTAGCTTTTGAAGTGGTCAAATTCAAAAGTCCGTACCATGCCCTGTTCGGACGGCCAGCTTATGCCAAATTCATGGCCAGACCTTGCTATGTTTACCTCAAACAAAAAATGCCAGGTCCCAATGGAAACATCACTGTTAACGGAGATAGAGACATAGCTCCCGAATGTGAGGAAGGTGATGCAACTTATGCAGAAACAGCTTGCGCTGAAGAGGAGCTGAAATTGTATAAACTGCAAGTTGATCCAGAAGATATGACCTCGCTCAAAAAGCCATCGGCTGAGTCTAAGTTACAATTCCAGTCTTCTCAAGACACCAAGTTGGTGGACTTCACCCCAGGTGACTCATCTAAGCAGTTCAGCGTGGGGGCTCATATGACAGAGAAATAGGAAAGCGCGCTCATCAAGTTCCTCCATGAGAATTGGGACATCTTTGCATGGAAAACTTCCGACATGCCAGGTGTCCCAAGGGAACTTGCTGAGCACAGTTTAAGTGTGGATCCTAACCTGAAACCAATTCGTCAATTACTCCGCCATTTCAATGATGAGAGAAGAAAGGCAATTGGAGAAGAGATAGCTAGGTTACTAGCTGCAGGGTTTATAGTTGAGGTGTTACACCCAAAGTGGTTAGCCAATCCGGTTCTGGTCCTGAAGAAAAACAGAACTTGGAGGATGTGCATTGACTACACAGACCTGAACAAAGCATGCCCTAAGGATCCGTTCGCTTTACCCCGTATTGATCAGATTATAGACTCTACGGCTGGTTGCGAGTTGCTATGTTTCCTGGACGCCTACTCAGGTTATCATCAAATCAAGATGAAAAAAGAAGATCAAGAGAAGACGTCCTTTATTACTCCCTTTGGAGCCTTTTGTTACACATCAATGTCGTTTGGGTTAAAAAATGCAGGAGCGACTTATGAGAGATGCATCCAAAACTGCTTGGAAAGTCAGATAGGGCGGAATATGCATGCTTATGTGGATGACATAGTGGTAAAATCTCAAAAAGGTGACACTTTGATCTCAGACCTGGAAGAAACATTTGACAACTTACGCAAATATCAGATGAAACTTAACCCAACGAAGTGCGTTTTTGGAGTACCAGCTGGAAAGTTACTGGGTTTCATTATTTCAGAAAGGGGTATTGAAGCAAAACCGGAAAAAATCCAGGCTATACATAACCTGAAGAAACCGGCCTGCCTGAAAGATGTTCAGAAGTTTACAGGTTGTGTTGCAGCCTTAAGCCGGTTCATAAGCAGGTTGGGTGAAAAGGCTATACCTTTGTATAGACTTATGAAGAAAACTGACACCTTTGTTTGGAATCAAGAGGCGGATGAGGCTTTGGAGGCTCTGAAAAAATAGCTCTCCAACGCTCCAGTCTTAGCTGCACCAGAGAAAAAAAGAACCTATGTTACTATACATAGCAGCAAATAACAGAGCAAGCAGTGCGTTCGCAGTTGTGGAACGCAAGATGGAAGGAAAGGAAGTTCTTGTCCAGCGTCGGGTTTACTATGTCAGCGAGGTCTTGACAGAGTCCAAGAAACGTTACCCGCATTGGCAGAAGTTAGTTTTTGGGGTATTCATGGCTAGTCGCAAGCTGAATAATTACTTTCAGGAACATCCCATTACTGTGGTCAGTTTAGCCCCCTTGTCAGATATTATTCAGAACAGAGAAGCAACAGGGAGAGTTGCAAAATGGGCTATTGAGATGGGGCCATATCACATCAAATATGAGCCCCGGAGAGCAATAAAGTCTCAAGCCTTGATAGAATTTATAAATGATTGGACACAATTACAGGTTCCACCGGACAAGCCTGATACCAAGTACTGGACTATGCATTTTGACGGGTCTCGGCAACTGGAAGGTTCAGGGGCTGGTGTGGTGTTAGCTTCCCCAAGAGGTGACAAATTTCACTACGTCTTACAAATTTCATTCAAGTGCACTAATAATGCAGCGGAGTATGAAGCTTTGCTTCATGGACTTCGCATTGCTAAGGAGATGAGTGTAACCCGGATTCCATGTTTGGATGATTCAGACCTTGTTTTCCAACAAGTTACAGGAACCTGGGATTCAAAAGACCCAGTTATGGCAGCTTACGGGCGAGCGATTACCCAGTTAGCTGGATATTTTCAGGGTTATCAGGTTGACCATATTGATCGACGTCTTAATGAGGCGGCTGACGCACTAGCTTGTTTGGGTTCCCAGAAGAAAAAAGTTCCGCCTAACGTTTTCTTGGATGAACTTCATAGTCCGTCGGTCAAGGTTCCAACGGAAGAATACTTAGCAAACCCAGACCCGGAATCTGAATTGATAGCAGTATTGCATACACGCCCAGAGTGGACCGAGCCATACCTGGCATACCTTTCAAGAGGTGAACTCCCGCAATACGAGGTTATGGCTCGATAGGTTATCAGAATATCAAAATCATATACAATCATCAAGGGTGAGTTATATTAGAGAAGTGTGGTTGGAATTTTCCAGCGATGTGTTTCTCCAGAAGAAGGATGTCAGATCTTGAGGGAAATTCATTCAGGCGATTGTGGTCATCATGCAAGTTCGAGATCGTTGGTTAAAAAAGCTTTTAGACATGGGTTCTTCTGGCTCACCGCAAACGCTGACGCAGAGAACATAGTCAAAACCTGTGAAGGATGTCAAAGGTATGCAAGACAGGACCACGTGCCAGCTCAGGATTTGCGTATGATACCCATAACTTGGCCTTTCACAGTTTGGGGGCTTGATATGGTAGGACCTTTCAAAAGGTCATCTGATAAAAAAACTCATCTTTTGGTGGCAGTGGATAAGTTTACAAAATGGGTAGAAGCAGAACCAATCACCAAATGTGACGCAGTTACAGCAGTCAAGTTCTGAAAAAAGCTGATTTTCAGGTTTGGTTATCCACACAGTATCATAATAGACAATGGAACAAACTTGTCGGAAGGGGAAATGCAGAAGTTTTGCGAACAAAACCATATCCGAATTAACCTCGCTTCGGTAGCACATCCATAGTCCAATGGACAGGCAGAACGAGAAAATCAAGAGTTACTCGAAGGTATCAAACCTAGACTTTAGGTACCTTTGGAAAAAACTGCAGGGTGCTGGGTCGACGAGTTACCGGCCGTTTTATGGACAGGCTGAAGCAGTTTTGCCAAGTGATATCTGTCATGATTCACCGCGAGTGGCAGCTTATGTGGAAACTGATAATGAGTTAGCTCGTCAAGACTCATTAGATGCCTTAGAAGAAGCACGTGACCTAGCAGCATCTCGTTCAGCTATATATCAGCAGGACCTGCGTCGCTATCATAGCCGCAGAGTTAGGACTCGAAGTTTTCAAGAAGGAGATTTTGTTTTAAGACTAATTCAGAAGAAATATGGGATGCATAAGCTAAGTCCTCCATGGGAAGGACCCTTTGTAGTAAGTAAAAAGCTACACAACGGGTCCTATTACCTCATTGATATGCGTGATGCTGATAAATGCCGCACATTTGAGGAAGAAACTGGAAGACCATGGAACATAGCCCAGTTGAGGCCATATTATACATAGGATCATTGTAATCACTATGTTATCTTTTGACAATAAGAGGCGATGTTAGCAACATCTGAGTTATTGAAATCTACTAGCCTATTCCTATGACATAAAGCTATAACATTGTTTTCATATGATTACTTGGGGGTTGATGCTAGAGCATAGTCTATATCTCAAGAATCTGGCTTATGCCAATATATATTGGTTATACTTGCCTGCCATTCAGTGGTTACACACACTTTTATGACCTAGCTGTTTAAACCTGGTGGAGTCAATCATTATAAACCGGCAAGCCGGGTTACTATGACCCTGAACTCCCAGAGTTGTACACACTAGAATAAGTCATGCGAAAAACCGGCTGAGCTAGAAAGCAAAGAAAAACCAAGTCAAAGAAATTTTCGTCTTCGAACATATCAAAACGGAGATGATTTGCATAAACCTCAAAAGAAAATCTTAGATATTACAAAACCAAATTGTGGCACAAAGTGCACTGTAGCATCCCAACTTTTAATAAAGATGGAATACCTGTGTTATTGTGCTAGTCCCTGGATCAATTGCTAGCACCACAGTACAAAATGAAATATCATGCAAATGCATCAAATTCTATTACATCGCATGATCCAGTCTTTACAAAATAGGATTACAACTTGCATAGTCTTAGAAGACTAGTAGAAAACAAAGAAATACAGCGGAAAACATAGTACAACATTGAGCCCATCTTCTTCATGTGCCACAGGCAAAACATGTTGGCGATAGTCTCGAGATCCTAAACGAAATCCTCACTCGTCTTCAGAAATATCTGCAATATGGAATATGCAGCCACAAGGGAGTCAATACAATTTAATGTATTGGCAAGTAACACTATGGTGGATATAAATGGCAAGACTAATACTACATGCTTATTTGGCGGAGTGGAGTTTTGGCTAAGTTTGCATAAAGCCAGTTTTCTCCTATCACTTTTGTAAAACAAACTTTTCTTTTCAAAAGGGTGGCAACATTGGATTAAGATCCAAGCACCACAATACTGTTCACTTGGTCAATATTTTACGTATTGAAATTGATGATGAGATTCTTCCGTCAATCCTTGTCCAGCTGCTCATAGTTGTCCATAACCGGGGACACGACTAAGATCTTAGTTTGTTGACTCTGCAGAGGTTGTGCACTTTCACCCTTTGTCTTCAATTAGCCCAAACATCCTATACACCCGGAGTGCATCATGGAAAGGAGAGAATTGAGACGAGATCTTTCAGAAGAAGAAGTCCAAACCCACCAGCAAGACCGTTCCACCTATAATTTTGCTACATCTGCTAGTCAAGCCTGGGCTGAACCCTCACAACTTAGTTGATCAAGACAGAGCCATATGTCAAAAGGTTGCACGGGAAGCTACTAAAACTTAGAAGGACATAGTAATCTCTTTGTTCCTGGGTGGCCATCCGCAAGTGACAACCTCAAGTGGAATAACCCTTAGACAAGGGCCCTGAGGCAACACTCAACATAAACCAGTCTTACCACTTCCACCCAGGTGGTTCATTCATTAGTTATACTTATAATTTTTCCTCTAGTAAAACCATTTTTGTAGCATGGCTAAGCATCTAAATAAGTACCAAGGCATCAAAATAACAAGGTATAAGGATGGCTACACACTACTAGGATATAGCATAGCATAATATAACTTATTAAAATTTCCTATCATGCATACTACTCAAAATCAACTAATGCATATAGAAAATAATGGGTAGTTGATGATGTGTTACTTGCCTTGTTGAAGTTAGTGAAGATATTCACACTCTCTTCACAAAAGATCTTTGCTCTCCGTACAATCTATTCATTGAAAAACACAATAACAAAATAAACAAGCATCCTAACAAACAAACATACAAGTGTAGAAAACATACATAGCAACTAACATATCAAAAGGGGCTTAACCAAATTTGCTAAGACAAGGTCAATGTTTGATTTTGAGAAGATTCATTCATTAATGATCCAATACTTGTTAAGGAAAATCCAAGGGCTTAGTTTGGATGGACTAGGTTGAGTTTGATGTGATCTAACTTCATTATAATCATACTTGTCGAGGAAGTTCCAAGAGTTCACTAGGAATAAACATATTACTTCTTCAACTAGAGTAATACATGCAAACACTTGGTCATATTCACCTTCAAAAATATTTGAGTGACTATGTTAGTATTTTCCATTGTGGTTAGGGTAGGTCTACTAACTTCATCATCCAAGGGAAAATATTACTAAGTCTTGGGTTTTCCATTTGGGTCAATAGTTGAACAAAAATAACTTGTTATTCTTCAACTTGTATGGATTGCTTCTAGACCTCATGTGATTGCCTTATTGAAGATCATCTTCATGCTTATATTGTAGTCTTGTTCCTTGGATGGATTCTTCTCTTGGTCTTGATAAATTCTTCATGGCTTGAATTCACTAATTGGTTTGGGTATGGGATGGGCACAAATACCACTAAGTCAAATTGGAAAGAAAATAAGAAGAATGATAGGAAGAGAGGGGGAGATGTTTTCTTCTAAATTTCTTCACACTTGTAATTCTTGAGTTTTCTTCTAGGTGTGGAGTACAAGTATTTTCTTCAAAACTTCTTCATTGATCTTCCTTGTAGCTCTTCATGTTTCCACTAAGTTGAGAATGATGTTTTCTTCTTGTGCTTGAGTCTTGATCTCCATTTTGCTAACTTGATGATTTCTTGAAGCAAGAATAGGGGAATGGAGAAGTAGATAGAATACTAAGGTTCTAGTGTTTGGGGTTCACTACTTGGTAATTTTAGGGACTTGGTCTTGGATCAAAAAATGGCCACAACAAACAATGGTAGAAAGAAATAGAAACAAAATATAAGACATAATAACTAGATGGACTACTATGATGGATTTTTGGCTAAAATACATGGTCATGGTCCAAGGGTGTCCAAAATGGTTGGGCAAGGTTTTTCTGGTCCAAGGTTGTCAAATGGAACAATTTTGCAAAAGGAACTATATTGAAAATATTTATAGAAATTAATCTATGTCAAAAATACTCAAATAGACAACTAAATTCTAAATTCAATTTTAATTTGTTCAAT
Source organism: Alopecurus myosuroides (assembly GCA_028641055.1). NCBI lineage: Eukaryota > Viridiplantae > Streptophyta > Magnoliopsida > Poales > Poaceae > Alopecurus > Alopecurus myosuroides. Next base: position 719,600,567 of record CM054057.1, on the reverse strand, counting down.
TATTATTTTGGGACAGAGGTTATGAAAGTACACATCCTAAGGTTTCCAAATATATTTTATTTACATTTTTTGGATTTGTAGAATTTGAATTATGCCAAATTTCATCAAACAAGAATATTTGAAATTGAACAAATATAAGTTTGTCAAATTTGCATTTGTCCAGTGCCAAAAGTTTCTATATGTACAGGGCTTTTCAAAAAGTCCAAGATTGCTAAATTTGGCCTCATGGATCAAAAGATATGATAGATCTAATGTGCAGGGACTAATCTGTATAATTGCCAAAAAATTCTACCGGGAGATAAATTTGAATTAAAGGCTAGGCCACGTGGCTGGATCTGATTGGGTGCTGGTGCTGACTGTGCTGCTGACTGGGCTATGACGTGGATAAGTGATTGGATCTGGGCCACTGGATCTGGATCTAACGGTGACGTACCCCTTCGCATAAGTGATCTAATCTAGGCCTCTAGATCTAGATCTAACGGCCAGAAATAAAAGAGAGAGAGAGGAGGGGTCTCACCGGTGGTTTCCCGCCGGAGATGGTGTCGCGGTGGTGTGTGGCGCTCGGGATCTTCACGCCGGCGATGTTCCGGTGGTCCCTGGGGCTCGTGGAGGTGACGAATGCGCGCGGGAGATCACGGTGAAGTCGATGACGTCGATGGCGTGCTCGGGGAGCCTGTGTGTGGACGACGGCGTACGATCGGAGGTCACTCGGCTCTGGAGCCTCGGATGTCGATGGCGGCGACGATCTGCTGCGCGAAAAAACAAACGGAGGGCATCAAATGGTGCGCCACAACGAGGGGGGTCTCCAGGGACAGAGAGGGACGGCAGGGATGGACTACCTCGCCGGGAATGGAGGAAGAACGGCGGCAGCCGAGAGGAACTCCGGCGAGCGATTTCTTCCTCGTGGAGGCGCGATGCGGAGAGATGGGAGAGGGGTTTTGGAGAGGAGAGCACGGGCTTTAAAGGGGTGCGCTCGGGCAAGAATTATGGGCATTGATTTGCCCGCAATCAACGAGATTGTAATGGCTTCAATCGGATGCGAAATTCACGGCTGGAGGAAGGAGACGATGACGTCATGGATGACGTCATTAAAATAATTTCTTTTATTCCTGTTTAATTGCTTTAATTATATCTTCTGTTTTATAAATCCAATTAACATGAAACAAATTCTAAATTCTTGAAATTTCAAATACTTTCCAACAGTACCATTTTTGAAAACAAATCAACATATTTTATTTTTGAATTTTGGAAATTTGAATAATTCCTTAATAGTCACTTAATGTGATTTTTAATTCAAAAGTTTATAAAACATGGTTATGGATCAACCAAAATTTTAATGACATTCTAAATGTTTAAAACCAAGTTTTGAAAGTCATTTCATCATGTTTTCACAAATTTATATTTTGAAAAAAATAATAACACACTAATAATACTTTAAGGCCATTTTAAAATTTAGAAAATAATAAATTTATGTTATTGTCTAAATAAAATTTCAGAGACATTTTACATGTCATATATTATCTTTGGAGAGCCGTTTTAAAACTATTTTCACATTTTATAATTTTAGGATATGAAGGATTTAATAATAGTAACTTAATGCTATTTAATTAGTTCATGTCAATTAATTAATATTGTTGATCAATAAATTTAGGATAAAACCACATGTCATAATATTGTTTTCAAAACCCTCTTTATGTTATTTTCAAAACAATGCATTTTATTCTCACACCTTCATGTTTAAAACTTGGAATAACAACTAAAAGTTATTATTAACAATTTTATTCTCATCAAATATTTTTGGGGATTAGAACTTTATTAAGGGTTATAAATCTTTGATTTGTGTTGCCATAAAATATCTTCAAAGTAATATTGGAGTTGCAAACATTTTAGATAAAGGTTTGTTAATAAAAGATATTCCCTTTGTATAAAGGAACTTATTTTTTTAATAAAGGTTTAGGGTTTAAGGAACATAGGCATAATTGGATTGGTAAACTCAATTTCATTGAAACATGTATTGTTTTCTTTTTTTTCTTGCATCTCATTTGGTTTTTGCTGACTTACTAAACTTGAAAACAAAAAGTTTCAAATTTTTGTGATTTTTGCATTTTCCAAAAATCAGGGATGTTACAGACTACCACCCTTAAAAGAAATCTCGTCCCGAGATTTGGGGAAGGTTGGAAGAAACATAGGTGTGGGTGACTGGGTTGCAGAACAACTGGGTGGGCTACCACCCTTAAAAGAAGCTTTGGTGGGTAGTCTATTTTCATTAGATTAGAGTGTAGGTTGATTTGAGATTGGCTTGAGTAGATCTTTCCTTTGTGATAGAGGTGTAGACCAACATAGGTATGTTGGACTACCTTTGACACTGAGGGGTCACTCTCAACTTGGTCTTTTGATTCCCTTGGAAATCTTCTTGTTGTCATCCTTGAAGGCAAGCATCATGCTATTTCTAACAAAACTCTCATGGCAAGCAAAATCTTCCATTTGTTTGATACATCCAAGGTTGGCTTGATCCTCACCGAAAATAGTACGTTTTTAGCAACACTAACATAGGGTCATTATTGTATTCTACCATTCTATGGTTCAGGTTTAACATTGTTGTCTCACTCATAGGTATGTCACTCACATTTAACATTCCTCATAGCAAAAGTAAATAATGTGAGTAGTCACCATGGGGGCCAATCCATGTTGCACTCAATCATTACCTTGTACATGGATTGATGAATCTTGTTTAATGACACTAGGTCACCTCACTTGTCTAACAGAAAGATTTCCAATCTGTAAGACAAACTTGAGCTAACTATCATTTCTCAACTAGTGGGTTGCGTAGAACTCTCCTGTAACACAAACTGGGTAGTTGTGTTTTCTTTATTATTCCTTCTCTTGGTGTAGTTGGCTCTGAAATCTTCATAGCTCATGCAACTTGGGGTTCACTTGTCTTTCTTCACTTGTTGATTGGCTTGGAAATCCTTATTAGGCAGTTGGCATTGATCATGGATGTGATTGTTCCTTCACACAGAAGAAAGAAATTTGATACTAGCATTCCTCAAATGGGATGGCTTGTGTATCAATAGGGTAAAGGTTGTATGATTCCAAATGGCTCTCACTATGGTTGGTGAGTGAGTATGGTGTTGGGTTTGGTCTAGTAGGGATGAGTAGAGAGAAAGATGGCTAAGGAAGGTTCTTATCCAAAGTAGCAGATCAAGAAACTCATCTTACAAACAATTTAACAATCAATCTTCACACCGAACAACAAGGTTTTATAAAACAACTAATATTATCATAACACACTCATTGCTATGATCAATACTCTAACACGTTAATGTTGTTCTAACAAAGTAACTAGATTGGTGGTCTCATCTATATCTTCTTGAGTTTCTTCAAAAACCTTCTCTCAATGTCTTGGGGTATTCTTGATTGTTGGGAAGTCTATGTTTTCTTCAAGTTCTTCAATAATCTTGAGTGTAGGCCTCCATGTGATGAAGATACTTCTTGCACTTCTTGGGATGATCAACATTCCTGTCTTGATGGTATTGAAGAGGTAGGTCATCTATAAATTTTTTAAGGTGAATAATAGATGAGAGGATATGAGAAGAGTTAAGATGATTGTTTTGTTTCTAGAAAGTTTGAACATAGTAAATTTTCAATCCTAGGGTCTTTTCCGAACTTAGGGTCTCGAATTCTACAGGCAACACAATGCTCTCATACCATTTTGTAGCATCCCAACTTTTAATAAAGATGGAATAGATGTGTTATTGTGCTAGTCCCTGGATCAATTGCTAGCACCACAGTACAAAATGAAATATCATGCAAATGCATCAAATTCTATTACATCGCATGATCCAGTCTTTACAAAATAGGATTACAACTTGCATAGTCTTAGAAGATAGCAAAGAAATACAGCGGAAAACATAGTACAACATTGAGCCCATCTTCTTCATGTGCCACAGGCAAAACATGTTGGCGATAGTCTCGAGATCCTAAACGAAATCCTCACTCGTCTTCAGAAATATCTGCAATATGGAATATGCAGCCACAAGGTAGTCAATACAATTTAATGTATTGGAAAGTAACACTATGGTGATATAAATGGCAAGACTAATACTACATGCTTATTTGGCTGAGTGGAGTTTTGGCTAAGTTTGCATAAAGTCAGTTTTCTCCTATCACTTTTGTAAAACAAACTTTTCTTTTCAAAAGGGTGGCAACATTGGATTAAGATCCAAGCACCATAATATTGTTCACTTGGTCAAAATTTTACTTATTGAAATTGATGATGAGATTCTTCCGTCAATCCTTGTCCAGCTGCTCATAGTTGTCCATAACCGGGCACACGGCTAAGATCTTAGTTTGTTGACTCTGCAGAGGTTGTGCACTTTCACCCTTTGTCTTCAATTAGCCCAAACATCCTATACACCCGGAGTGCATCATGGAAAGGAGAGAATTGAGACGAGATCTTTCAGAAGAAGAAGTCCAAACCCACCGGCAAGACCGTTCCACCTATAATTTTGCTACATCTGCTAGTCAAGCCTGGGCTGAACCCTCACAACTTAGTTGATCAAGACAGAGCCCATATGTCAAAAGGTTGCACGGGAAGCTACTAAACTTAGAAGGACATAGTAATCTCTTTGTTCCTGGGTGGCCATCCGCAAGTGACAACCTCAAGTGGAATAACCCTTAGACAAGGGCCCTGAGGCAACACTCAACATAAACCAGTCTTACCACTTCCACCCAGGTGGTTCATTCATTAGTTATACTTATAATTTTTCCTCAACATCTAGTAAAACCATTTTTGTAGCATGGCTAAGCATCTAAATAAGTACCAAGGCATCAAAATAACAAGGTATAAGGATGGCTACACACTACTAGGATATAGCATAGCATAATATAACTTATTAAAATTTCCTATCATGCATACTACTCAAAATCAACTAATGCATACTAGTCGTCAACCCGCGCGCTTGCACGGGCTAGACAAATTATTTGGTATCAGCTAAAAGTTTAAAAGGTGACCTCAAGGTATTATAAAGATAATAGCGGTAGGATTTTAAAGGACTGGGGAAATTTATACTTTCATTTATACACATGTCACAATACATGTTAAAATAAATTGTACGTATGTTTTAAACTGCTGTTTTACATCGATTACTAATTTAGCTCCTATTTAGAAGTTTTGTACTTCATTGTGTAACTTTAATTTGGTACATGATTAAGAATATATAAGTTAATGTTCTCTTATATATATAATGCTTATCTGATCATTGCATATATTCATTAGTAGATTTAACTATCAGACTTACGTCACAAAAAAAACTTAGTGGGTACACTACGTATATGTTTTGTTATTTTTTTTCAATAATGGTTACATGTTCTAGACATACCGCATCGAATGTATTACCTAGGTACGATGTGAGTATCAGATTTCTGGAGTTACAGTTATATATGTGGGTCTTATGGTGAATAGGATCCTTGGGCCTTTATATGAAATACCTCTGAACCTTCCTTTTTGCCATCATCTTGGTTTGTTAATACAACCTTCCAATATCAATTTTTTTAATTATAATTGTTCATTATGGTGAAAAGGATGAATTTAGACATATAGTATTTAAAACTTCTAATCTAATTATTTAAAAGATATTATTAACTTGAGGAGTACTTAAATACTAATTCTTCCATTTACTAACATGGAGAAGATTGTATTGAATATAGATTTATATCAATCCATGTGAAATCATACATATTTATTAAATTATGTTCCAACATTTTTTCAATACTATAATTTAGAACCAAAGCTAAAATCGTATTTCATAAAAAAAATTAGGTACTAAAATTTATAACGTGCTCATGTTTTAAATAAATAGTTTTCAGTTGAGAAATTTTAGTCAATCCGCTCGAGACCCTCTTAAGCGTCAGTTTGACCCCACCACTTTAACCACAAACTCGGGCTTTCCAAGCCAAAAAAAATAAACTAAAAACACATGAATGATTCTATAATATACACTCACGTAAAGTTTATGAAAAGAAAGAAAAAATCCACCAATTTACACACTTGCCTCATTAGTAAGCCCGGCACCAATTTCCACACGGAGACGTGATCAGCTTTCTTTTGGCAGACTTTAGCCGGTGCTAGGAAAAGGAATAGGAGAGAGATATGTCTTTATTCATGGACAATGCATTGAGAAAATCAGTTGCATATAAAAATATTTCTGTAAAGTAATTGCATGTATGCTTGGGTTACCAGAATACTACGGTTAGTGATATAGGTACTATTGTTGTGCCAGCCCAAATCAATCTCGTATGCAATTGTTGGTTGTCTCTAGCTGTGACCTGTGTTCAAATACCCAAATACGAATATAAGGCTCCATATTACAATCAAGAAAACAGAAAATGGCCGTAGTTTGACGGCATCGCTTCTGTAATATTTTCAGCCGAGCCGATCAAAGTGATCGGCAATATCTTCTGGCAGCTGCTACCTGGTGGCCGTGCACACTCATTACCACTGGAATCTGCATGCGCATGCAGACGCAAGGACATGGAGCTGAGTAGATTAGAAATAATTTTTGTTATTTACCTGAGGTTTAATCTATTCAATTCCACAACTCGACAGGAATAGGTCCTGTAAATTCAGGACTCCAGATCACCATGTCTCGTGGTTTGTCTTGGTTATAGCTGATCCAACCGGCAAATTATATCTAGCAGGCTAACTATTTTAAAAAAATTCTAAGAGTCCTGGTATAGTAACGGTCTCAATACATCTTTTTTGGCATGATCGCACGACACCTAACTAATTTTTAATTATATTTAATTCCAAGAGTCCATGTTGAAACTCTCTCATTTATTTTTGGAACCATCACAACACGTACGACTCGTGACAATTGTTGTGTCAAATTAAATAATCATGGTGTACGTAACTTTTTTTCCAAGAGTCCAAGATGAAACTGTCTCTTTTATTTTTGGAACCATCACAACACACGTACGACTCGTGACAACTGTTGTGTCAGATTAAATAATCATGGTGTACATAACTTTTTTTCCACGGTTTATCCTAGCCACAAATTCAACATCTAACAGCTCAATTAATCTTGATGATGTGGATTAACGTGGAGGTTTTAATGGTGCCTCCAATTAGTAAATATAAGATAGAAAATAATGGGTAGTTGATGATGTGTTACTTGCCTTGTTGAAGTTAGTGAAGATATTCACACTCTCTTCACAAAAGATCGTTGCTCTCCGTACAATCTATTCATTGAAAAACACAATAACAAAATAAACAAGCATGATAACAAACAAACATAAAAGTGTAGCAAACATACATAGCAACTAACATATCAAAAGGGGCTTAACCAAATTGGCTAAGACAAGGTCAAGGTTTGATTTTGAGAAGATTCATTCATTAATGATCCAATACTTGTTAAGGAAAATCCAAGGGCTTAGTTGGGATGGACTAGGTTGAGTTTGATGTGATCTAACTTCATTATAATCATACTTGTCGAGGAAGTTCCAAGAGTTCACTAGGAATAAACATATTACTTCTTCAACTAGAGTAATACATGCAAACACTTGGTCATATTCACCTTCAAAAATATTTGAGTGACTATGTTAGTATTTTCCATTGTGGTTAGGGTAGGTCTACTAACTTCATCATCCAAGGGAAAATAGTACTAAGTCTTGGGTTTTCCATTTGGGTCAATGGTTGAACAAAAATAACTTGTTATTCTTCAACTTGTATGGATTGCTTCTAGACCTCATGTGATTGCCTTATTGAAGATCATCTTCATGCTTATATTGTAGTCTTGTTCCTTGGATGGATTCTTCTCTTGGTCTTGATAAATTCTTCATGGCTTGAATTCACTAATTGGTTTGGGTATGGGATGGTCACAAATACCATTAAGTCAAATTGGAAAGAAAATAAGAAGAATGATAGGAAGAGAGGGGGAGATGTTTTCTTCTAAATTTCTTCACACTTGTAATTCTTGAGTTTTCTTCTAGGTGTGGAGTACAAGTCTTTTCTTCAAAACTTCTTCATTGATCTTCCTTGTAGCTCTTCATGTTTCCACTAAGTTGAGAATGAAGTTTTCTTCTTGTGCTTGAGTCTTGATCTCCATTTTGCTAACTTGATGATTTCTTGAAGCAAGAATAGGGGAATGGAGAAGTAGATAGAATAGTAAGGTGCTAGTGTTTGGGGTTCACTACTTGGTAATTTTAGGGACTTGGTCTTGGATCCAAAAATGGCCACAACAAACAATGGTAGAAAGAAATAGAAACAAAATCTAAGACATAATAACTAGATGGACTACTATGATGGAATTTTGGCTAAAATAGATGGTCATGGTCCAAGGGTGTCCAAAATGGTTGGGCAAGGTTTTTCTGTTCCAAGGTTGTCAAATGGAACAATTTTGCAAAAGGAACTATATTGAAAATATTTATTGAAATTAATCTATGTCAAAAATACTCAAATAGACAACTAAATTCTAAATTCAATTTTAATTTGTTCAATTATTATTTTGGGACATAGGTTATGAAAGTACACATCCTAAGGTTTCCAAATATGTTTTATTTACAATTTTTGGATTTGTAGAATTTGAATTATGCCAAATTTCATCAAACAAGCATATTTGAAATTGAAAAAATTTAAGTTTGTCAAATTTGAATTTGGCCAGTGCCAAAAGTTTCTATATGTCCAGGGCTTTTCAAAAAGTCCAAGATTGCTAAATTTGGCCTCATGGATCAAAAGATATGATAGATCTAATGTGCAGGGACTAATCTGTATAATTGCCAAAAAATTCTACCGGGAGATAAATTTGAATTAAAGGCTGGGCCACGTGGCTGGATCTGATTGGGTGCTGGTGCTGACTGTGCTGCTGACTGGGCTATGACGTGGATAAGTGATTGGATCTGGGCCACTGGATCTGGATCTAACGGTGACGTACCCCTTCGCATAAGTGATCTAATCTAGGCCTCTAGATCTAGATCTAACGGCCAGAAATAAAAGAGAGAGAGAGGAGGGGTCTCACCGGTGGTTTCCCGCTGGAGATTGTGTCGCGGTGGTGCGTGGCGCTCAGGATCTTCACGCCGGCGATGTTCCGGTGGTCCCTGGGGCTCGTGGAGGTGACGAATGCGCGCGGGAGATCACGGTGAAGTCGATGACGTCGATTGTGTGCTCGGGGAGCCTGTGTGTGGACGACAGCATGCGATCGGAGGTCACTCGGCTCCGGTGAGCCTCGGATGTCGATGGCGGCGACGATCTGCTGCGCGAGAAAACAAACGGAGGGCATCAAATGGTGCGCCACAACGAGGGGGGTCTCTAGGGATAGAGAGGGACGGCAGGGATGGACTACCTCGCCGGGAATGGAGGAAGAACGGCGGCGGCCGAGAGGAACTCCGGCGAGCAATTTTTTCCTCGTGGAGGCGCGATGCGGAGAGATGGGAGAGGGGTTTTGGAGAGGAGAGCACGGGCTTTAAAGGGGTGTGCTCGGGCAATAATTATGGGCATTGATTTGCCCGCAATCAACGAGATTGTAATGGCTTCAATCGGATGCGAAATTCACGGCTGGAGGAAGGAGACGATGACGTCATGGATGACGTCATCAAAATAATTTCTTTTATTCCTGTTTAATTGCTTTAATTATATCTTCTGTTTTATAAATCCAATTAACATGAAACAAATTCTAAATTCTTGAAATTTCAAATACTTTCCAACAGTACAATTTTTGAAAACAAATCAACATATTTTATTTTTGAATTTTGGAAATTTGAATAATTCCTTAATAGTCACTTAATGTGATTTTTAATTCAAAAGTTTATAAAACATGGTTATGGATCAACCAAAATTTTAATGACATTCTAAATGTTGAAAACCAAGTTTTGAAAGTCATTTCATCAAGTTTTCACAAATTTATATTTTGAAAAATAATAATAACACACTAATAATACTTTAAGGCCATTTTAAAATTTAGAAAATAATAAATTTATGTTATTGTCTAAATAAAATTTCAGAGACATTTTACATGTCATATATTATCTTTGGAGAGCCATTTTAAAACTATTTTCACATTTTATAATTTTAGGATATGAAGAATTTACTAATAGTAACTTAATGTTATTTAATTAGTTCATGTCAATTAATTAATATTGTTGATCAATAAATTTAGGATAAAACCACATGTCATAATATTGTTTTCAAAACCCTCTTTATGTTATTTTCAGATCAATGCATTTTATTCTCACACCTTCATGTTTAAAACTTGGAAGAACAACTAAAAGTTATTATTAACAATTTTATTCTCATCAAATATTTTTGGGGATTAGAACTTTATTAAGGGTTATAAATCTTTGATTTGTGTTGCCATAAAATATCTTCAAAGTAATATTGGAGTTGCAAACATTTTAGATAAAGGTTTGTTAATAAAAGATATTCCCTTTGTATAAAGGAACTTATTTTTTTAATAAAGGTTTAGGGTTTAAGGAACATAGGCATAATTGGATTGGTAAACTCAATTTCATTGAAACATGTATTGTTTTCTTTTGTTTTCTTGCATCTCATTTGGTTTTTGGTGACTTACTAAACTTGGAAACAAAAAGTTTCAAATTTTTGTGATTTTTGCATTTTCCAAAAATCAGGGATGTTACATGCACACACGCACCATTAAAAAATAGGACTAGAAATGAAGAAGTTTATCTAGCGACCCAACAGGGTCGAATTATTGTTCTTTCAAAACATATCACATAATCACTCCGCAGTAGTTTTCTCCCACTGCTGGGCTGGATCTTGCATGGCCGGGTCTTGATCTGCAACGTCTGGAGTCTCCGGGTCATCTAGGGTCTGGTTTGCTCCTTGGACTTCATCAGCTGGGACATACCTCCATTCTAGCTGAGCCAGGGCATCAATAACATTCTTCGGTTCATATAAAAGGCGTGGTGGAGCAGAGACAACAGGAGTAACTGACTTAGGCGCACCAGAGGATGAGGCTATGGAAAGCCGGCTCTAGGGAGGGGCTTGTCGAACAGCAGCCATAGCAAAGGGAGTGAAGGGCACCTTTCGTTCACCAGACGAATTATAACCCGAACACAGGTCCTTCAATTTCATTTTCTCAGCAATAGTGCAGGCATGGAACTGGCATTCTTTCTCTATTCTGGCGAAGTCCTTCTTGTCGTACTTTGTCATATCCGCCTTGAACTCTGAGAAACTTCCCGCAAGAAGATCCGGCTTCAGTTCCGGATGATATGCCTTCGCCAGTGACATGACCTTGATGGCTCCGCGACGACAGGCTGATAGCCTATGCTCTTCTATCAACTAAGGGACCTGAGTTAGCTCCACAAGCATTTCGCTAAGCCTTCTTGGCGGAACATCCCAGTTCCGGACAGCTTTGATACATTCTCCACCTCCAATGTATAGCTGCCGGATCAGGGCGAACAAGGCCTTGAGTTTCAGGTCTGGGACTTTCAGGTTATTCCCATGCATCCTCCCTACAGGTTACAAACAAAAAAAAATTGTGATCTAAGTCAAGCTGATTGATAAAAAGGCAAATGGAATACATTATTGGACATACAGTTAATTAAGGGGAAGATAAGGTGGATAAACTCACCAAGAACACTGCAAGTGATATCCCTCAGCAAATCTGTAACCTTGGTGAAATGGGTCCGGGTCTCCTCTAGTTCCTTTTCCGCAGTTTTTTGCCCTGGTTATGAGATTTTTCTCTCGGGTTTCAAAATCCTGCTGCAGATCAGAACAGGTCTTGGCTGCCTCAGTAATTTGTTCTTCCAGTTCTTTCTGCCGGGTCCTGGCCTCCTCAGTCTTCTTGGCCTCTTGTGCAAGTAGGTTCTTCAAGTTAGAAACCTCTTTTTGAGACGAGGATTCCAGACTCTACAAAAAGATTGCAAGTTATTCAAACGATAAGTTCTAAATTGACAATTATCCGGATTATGCAACTACAACCCGGATACTGGTGAACTTATTACAGTTTCTAACGAAAAGTTAAGTCCCAGATAGTTACAGGTTCACAACCCGGCACTTGGGGGCTACAGTATTTCAAATTTAAGAGTTGGGCTATAACCTATGATTAAGTCCCGGCTGGCTGCAGGCTCGCAACCCGGCACTTGGGGGCTACAGTGTTTCAATTTCATTCAGAACAAAAGCATATCAAGTTTCGGCTTATAATGTCATTATAAGCCAGCACTTGGGGGCTACAGCTATCCAGGTTACATCTATCTAGGTTACAGCTATCCATGTTACATCAATCTAGGTTACAGTTATTCAGATTACAAGCTATTCAGTCTACGAATATTCAATACCAAATCTCCAAGCATATATTACTAATATAAGCTAGAAGATTGAAGGCTACAGGTTATGAATATTGAGGTTACCTCATATGTCTGTTTCAGAAATCCTATGATGTCATCAGCACGGCGCCGGTTCTCAGCAAGCTCTTGAACAAGTGTTTCAAAGTCCTGGCCTTCAATGTTTAGGCTAGGAGTAGACCTCTTGTCTTCTGGTTTCACTTTGGGGTCCTCAACAACTTTGCTGAGAGTAGTGGATGGTCCAGTAATTTCAACAGCCTGAGATCCGGTTATGACCACATCCGGGTCCTGGACAATTACCTTTTCAACCGGAGGATCATTACCCGGGATATCATCAACCGGGTTCACCTTTTCTTCTTCAGGCGTAAAATCCATATAACCCGGCGAGGTAGCAACCGTTGCATCCTTCTCTTCTTCAAGGTTTCTCTCCTCAACAGTTTTCTCCTTGATGTTTACGGAGGGAGCAGTAGACGAAACAGGGTTCACTTTTAGTACAGCTTGAGTCCTGTTGCAAAAGGAAAAAGCTCTGAGTTACATTGCAAGATTAAAATATTAGGAAATCTGGAAAGGAAAGTTAGCTTACCCAGAGTTAATGGAGAATGAGCTAGCCCCGCTGAAATGGTACGAGTCTGGGTTTGGGGAATCTGAATGAAAAGGACGACTCAGTTCTGGCCTCATTTGTCCGGCTAAGGGGTGTGAAGCAGTGGGTGAAACCCGGACTTTGTAAACCCGGCGAGTGGGGGTTTTCTCAGGCAAACATGTGTTTAAAACTCTGGAGCCAGAGCTCCGGGTCCTCCTTCTCGTGCTGCCCTCTTCATCTTCCTTCGTTTTCTGTGCGTGTTAGGATGTGTTCAAATGATTTTTTGATAGTCTAGAGATAGACACCTTCGAAACAGCCTGCCGGGTCCTCTTCTGGCCAGCGGGGGACTCCTTATCAGCCACCAGGTTTGAACCGGTGATGGGAGTAGAGGGGTTTAGATCCGGCATGGCCTGACCCGGAGCGTCATGAACCGGCTCTTCTTCAATAGCTTTGCCATCGCCTAACCCGGCAGCTTCTTGTTCCTCTTTCTCATCCTGCGAGTAATCAACGTCAACAAATTGGTTGTGCAACTGGCCGAGGGAATCAAATTCAGCAACCTCTTCCTCGTCGTCGCTTGGTTCTGCTGATTCCTCGTCTTCAGGTGGTGAAGTTCGTTCTTCGGTAGTAATCCAAAAGGGGTCATTAGCATGAGAACCGGAACACCGACAAGGTTACAACTTACGCAGTTAAAAATAATAATGAAGGAAGCAAAGTTACGAAGATATGAAAACTTACGGGAGGAGCCGGGTTATCAGAGCTAAAGGGCTCCAGGCCAACTTGAAAGAACTAGTCTTGCTTCACTCCCACCAGAAGTTTCAGAGAGGTTATCATTTCAGACTTAGAAACTATGGACTCAGAATATCGCAAAGAATCTACTGAACCAGAATATTCATGAAATAACCTGCTCCTGATGCTAAGTGGCTGAACACGCCAATCTACCCAGGTCTTTGTCAAATCTAAACTTGTAAGCCCGTGAACTATCAGCGAGGTTACACGTTTTAGGAGAGGCCGGATCTTGATTCGATCGGCGGGCTTGGCGTAAGAGTTCATTGTGCTAGTATAAACCAAGCGTTCAGGACGGAAACCCGGAAGAGCCGGTTCACCTTCAGGAGTGGTACACTTGATATAAAAATAGGATTTTTGCCACAATTTAGGATGGCTTGCAAGTGGAATGCCTAGGTAAGCGATGTCCTTACGTCTCTCGAATGAGACCCCCTGGAATGTATAAGTTCGCCCCCAGCTACCTCAGGTTGCTTGTTACAGTAAAAGTACTCGAGGAAAAGACCTAAGTTTGGCTCTATTTGGAGGTAGGCCTCACAAAGGACTATGAAGTTGCTAACGTTTAGGATGGAATTTGGTGGGAGGTCTTGATGATGGAGGCCATAGTAAGCCAAGAGCCGGCGGAAAAAGAGTGAATCGGGTGGGCGAAACCCACGAAGAATATGGGCTTCGAAAGTTATTACCTCACCCGGCCCAGGTTCGGGCCGGGTATCATTCCCCGGAGCTTTTCAAGATAAGCCGGAAGGCAGTAGCCCAGAAGTTTCCATTTCCGTGAGCCGACCTTGTGTCATCTCAGACTTGCACCAGTTCACTTGCATCTTGTTTCGTCCAGAACCGGAGGCCATTCGGGTTTTCTTATTTTTTCCCTCTCTGCCGGACTTGGACGCCAGAGATTTTTCTTTTCCCATCCTGTGGTGAACGCCGGAGAAGCTCCGGCTGCGGCGGCGTTGGAGAAAAAGTTGAGCTCTGGAGCTCGGATCGGAGGAGGAAGATGAAGTGGTGAGTGCAGGGTACGAATGAGCCCTGGGGGCCATATGCCTGTTATTTATAGGCGGGGGCTAAAACCCTAGGGTTAAGAGGTGACTTTTGCATAAAAACCCCTCAAGATTATGTTATTGACAAAAAAGATGCAGCCAGGTCGGATTACATAAAGAGATTTTTTCCAAAGAAATGAAACAATTGCACAGAGAAAAATCCAGGCTAGGTTAAGATCCTTTAAGTTCCGGAGATTTGGGAGTTAGAAGAATGGGAGTTATCTTTAAAAGAAATGGAAAGATAAGATCCTGGAGATAAAGGCTTGACCCATAAGATCCGGAACAGATATCCTGGGAGGTTATTTTCCTTGGGCTAGAAGATCAGCGTTCAAAGTTTTTAGAGTAAAGTTTAACGTGAACTTCTTAAGATTAATACTTAAAACGTTCATGTTAATCTGGGGGCTAATGTGGGGGGAATAGGTAAGGGGGAGCCTTGCCAGTCCCGCATATGAGCCGGAAAATGCCTCATCCGGTTCATGTTTAATGACCCGGGTCTCGCTACGCAAGGCCGGGCTAAGACAGGGAGAACCGGAGGGTGAAGACCGCGACCTGGCTCACTAAGAACCGGCCCAAGGCCCAGGACGGATGACAGGAGAACCCAGAAGGCCAAAGTGCAGTTCAAGGCCGGCCCGGGAAGAGCCGGATCAAGATCATCGAGAGCCGGAGGGAGACAGGACTCCGAGTGCGGGTGAGACCCGGACTCCTTTATAACCCGGAGGTCTCGTCCACTATATAAGGAGAGACCTCGGGACGTAGAAAGCCAAGTTCTAAGTTAACAGCAAATAGCTCGAGACATCGAGAGCGAGATCGGCCCTTTGTAATCGAGACCTCTTCCCGGATAGTAAGAAGGCAGGAGTAGGTTTTTCCCTCAATAGAGGGGCCAAACCTAGGTAAACTTGCGTATCTCGTTTCCATCTTAACCCTTTCGAAGTTTCGCTTAGAAGCAATGGCCTCGCAAACTAGTTCTCGCTTGAGAAGACTTGCCGTGACAAAACCACAACAGGATCCATGGTGTTGATTATGTCGTCGATCTCAGCGGCGATGGAGCGGTCCGGTGAAGCGCGCGGAGACTCCATATCCGGGCGGCGCGATGAGGACTCCGTGCTCTCCGACGAGAAGTCCGAGAACGGCGCGGTCGTGTACACAGGCTCGGATGTCTGCTCTGCTCTGCTCTCACGGAGGCTCGGGGGCTTTTGCGCTTGTGGCTTGAAGATGACAGAGGAGTGGAAGGTTTGCCGGAGGGGATGAAGTGGGCTATTTATAGCCGGAAATCCATCACGATACGTGCTAATGGCTCTTTTGACCGTTGGATGATCAACGTGTGTCACTCGCCAAAAATTCCAGGAAATGAATCGACAGGTGATTATTTCTATCTCCTCGTTTCCCGCGAGAATCTGTCAGAGATACGTTTCAGGGTTTCACACTCGAAAACCCAAACGTCCCTGACGTTAGTATGATTTGGGAGCTGACGTTGGAAGTTCCTTCTCCACGAAGGCTCGTGGAAGAAAAGCCGGATTTTCCGAAAACCGAGTTTCGCATTTTAGCATGATTTGAAGGAAAATAAGAATCAAGACAGAAAGCCAGTATTTCTCAGAAAGAATGCAAATTTGACGAAAGACGGCGAATTGAGGTCTTAATCCTTCTTGGGGGCTACTGTCGGATATATACCAATTAGGAGTATATCAGATGGTGCTCTAAAGTGCTGGATTACAAGGGTGACCCAAATGGTATTGGATCACGGTCCATTGGGTGGCCCAGTAAGCTGATGCACGGAAGCCGGATTCTAGAAGAACCCGGACCACGACCAACGTCGCTTGGGGTAGAAGGCGGATTCCTTTCCTTCCAAGTTAGCACATACCGTAGTCTTCTAGGTTTCCTATTATGTAAGCCCTAACCCGGCATTATATAAAGCCGGATGGGAGATAAGAAAGAGAGAGAGAGAACAAGCTAGAAGCTAACTCGCCAAGAATTTGATCCTTGACGAGTAGCTAAACCCAACTCACATTGTACTCCATATACTTCAGGCTTCAGCCCTAATTTAGTGAGATTGCAGGAGTAGGAACGCCGCCTGGTTGCGACGTACGAACCTGGGTAAAACCCCGGTGTCATTGTCCATCATACAATCACGTCCCCCACAATCTCTATCGGTAGTCTTATGGCACCCCCGTCTATGAATTCTACTACGATGTCTCGACAGATGAGCTCACGTTCCTTCGCGCCATCCTCCGTTTCTTCGGGTGGGTCACTCGATCCTGCCATGCAGACCTAAGCCAGATATGGCCCGTGAGTCCTAGGCGTGGATTGGAGAGTTTTCCAACCCGAGAAGGTTCCTATACAAAGATGGTGTGTAAGTTGAGAGTGCTGAGGCGGATGGAATCGCCGCTTTTTGCTAGGTCGCGACCCACGTAGTTGGGCAGCGAGTCGACAGCTTCTGGGCTCGAGACCGACTCAGAGTCCGATCCTTCGAGATTGGTTTGCTCGGGGAAGTGCAGCATCCCCACTTTGTTGGCGTAGAATTGGAATCTCCCGAACGTCAGGGTGACGCTTTTCTCCAATCCACTGAACGTCGGGCGTGACTCCGGCGATTGGACGCGATGATGACCACCCCGAATCGAATCAGATCGGTTGGAGTCGAAGTTCCGGGGCTCCATCTGAAGTTTGGTGATGATGAGGCCGAAGATGCCGTAGATCCAGCGCCCGCCGTTCCCACAGACGGCGCCAATTGTCGAATATGCATATCAACAAGTCCCTCGGGTGAACCGATAGGGTTTTGATTAGGAGAACGTGTAGGACGCTGGTGACAATAGTCGGCTAACAGGGGGGCTCGATTTACCCAGGTTCGGGGCCCTCGTAGAGGTTACAGTGGGGGTTCTCAAGTCGAGAGTAGATCTCAATCTCAAGGCTTTCGTGGTGCGGTATTGCTTCCTTTTCTCCAGGTGGTTCTCCTGGCCTTATATAGGTGGCCAGGTCTCAAACCGTACCCGGGGGGGTTACAAACCCTAACCTTAAGTCGGTTACAAGTTTCCTTTCTTGACCCGCAAGGACTTGCGGGTGGGATTTGATTGGGCCTTCTAGAATTGTCCATGGTGTCTCCCTTAGGGCTTAGGTCTTGGGTCTTGGACCGGGTAGCCTCACCCGATAGGTCCAGGATTCATCCCCTCGTCACTATCCGCAAAGACTAAAGCATCACTACGGAAGATCAAAATCTTTTAGTAGTCAACTCTTTGAACTTCGTTGAAAACATCTTTTCGACAAGCCAAACTTTCAAAGGATGTAAATATACATGTCTTTGTTGCTATATAGACCCGTTTGCTATCGCTAGGCATAATACCTTTCGATAGGACTACCAAGTCGCATACTTGATATTCATACAGGGATACTATCATGGATATATGACTCATAGACAATTTACAAAGTTAGGGCACATCATTTGCTTCTTTTATAAGTTACAGTTCCTTTGTTGTCAAAACAACACTTTATTCTCAAACCACAAGTTGGTCTAAGTACAATGTTTTAGGACTTTTGTGGTTCAGTTCGCAAACTCATTTGAAGTATCTACAACACATGTAGTATCTTCTACTTAGTCAAAAAAGGAAACCGTAGAAAAACTTCCTGTTTTGCGCAACTCTTGACATGATAACGAAGATTCTCTAATCTCGATGAGTTCGTAATGTCCACCCACTCACTTTTTTCGCAAGAACTACTTTCTCGAGAAATCAACCCTTTCTGAAAACAACATTTGTATTTGGTTCGGTGATAGAAAAAATACCCAATGGTCTCTATGGGATAACCTTATAAACATATATGTATCCTATTTTGGTTGTAAATATTTTACACATGCCATGCATATACAAATTTAAGAAAAAGACAATTCAGGTCACTACCCAAGCCATAACTTATATGGTGTCAATTTCAACAGATCATGATGGAGCTCTTTTCAGTGTAAAAGCGGTTGTCTCTAATGTATAAACTACAAAATTACAATGGCATTTTATTTATCGTACCATGTCCAACAAGGTTTGATTATTTCTCTCGAACACTCCATACTTATGTGGGGTTTTCAAGAAGGATAAGTTATAGAATAATTCTGTAACTCCTTAGATGTTTTGCTAAACTTGTAACTCAAACATTATTCTTTATGATCCAATCATAAATACTTGATTATCTTGTTATGATAATTTTTTACTTCATACTAGCAATACTTCGAAATAATTAAAAAATGTCAAACTCCTTTCTGATTTAATAGATATACTCATATATCTACTCAATTCATCGATGGAATTTTATGAAGGAAAATTAATCCACCATAGATGACTATACATAATGGAATATATACATCAATATGTATAAGCTCCACTAAATTAGTCGTTCATTCTATTTTTTTCCTATGAAGGGATTTTTAGTCATGTTTTGGAAGAAGTCTCACAAGCATCAATTTATTAAAAAAAATGACTTCGGAGGTCCATTAACATGGAATTCCTTCCATGTTTTCCTTCCTGATATGAACTAAAATAGTTGTGTCACAATTTAAGTGAAATTCTTTTACGTCTTGCGACATTTAGTATTTAGTCTTATAGATGTTTATTCTACCAACACGATTTATATTAACTCATCCATCAATTATGGAATATGGTCATAGTTGGAACAATCTTATTTGTTCTCACAAAAGACCGGAACAAAATAAGAACTTATTAAGTTATTAAATAAATCTTGAATGTGTGGTTGAATACGACAGTGAACACAATAACACTTTACTTCTGTTCTTGTCATGATCGATTCCACATCTACTACGAGTTCCTTTTAGGCCCTTCTATTTCTTGCATTGCGTTGCTTTGTACACTACTAGGGAAAAGCTTACCCGTGACGCACCATTTTTCTTATCCGTGACGCACCAGGGCTCGTCACGGCTATCACGCCGCGCCTATGGGTTTAGCCGTGACGCACCTAGCAGGTGCGCCGCGCCTATTTATACCCGTGACGCACGGGCACGGTGCGCCGCGGCTATTGCGTGGCGCGTCACGCCTAACTCCGAAGGTGCGCCACGGCTAGTAATTTAGGTGCGTCACGGCTATTCTATGCTGTATTTTTTAAAAAAGGCAGTACCGTATTTATACAGGTATATACAGCTCAAATACAGAAGAATGTCAGTACACAAAATACAGAAGAATATCAATAGCTCAAACACAGGTATGCAATTGATAGAATAAATTTTCATAGCAGAAATATTACATAGTCTAGAAAACAAACATATATACTACTAATAAATCCAGGAGTTAGTCTCGAAAACAACCATATTACATATTTTCGATCATCACCACATAATCTATCTAGCGGGCGCGGATGTAGTCGATCACCATCATCATGTCCAAGTTGGCGATGTCACTATCCCTCATGGTGATCAGAATAGCTCGGCCAACCTCCATACCACCTCTTGCGGAATGGAACTGCCTCCATGCTTGAGAGTTGAGGATGACCCGACCATCAGCGTTATCCCTGGTGATCGGAACTACGGTGACAGGTCCTGATTCTCCACGGCGTACTCCAATGGTACCCATATGCTCCATGCTAGCACTGTCCGCTACCGCCAAAGGTATTTTCTACAACACACAATTCCAAGAAAGAATAAAAGCACAATGTCAAATACCGGATAAGAAAGTGTTAAGAACATAAGCAACTATACGAATAAGAAAGTGTTAAGAAACATACCATGACATGTCCATTGGAGATGTTAGTGTTGGTGATGCGATGCACGAAAGGGGACCCGATGTAGCTATCTATCTGGGCAAGTTTCTGAAGGACACGGTCCTTCTCAAACTCGCTAAGATTCGCTCTTTGAGCAACCACCACATGTTTCCATGGGTCCTCCTCGTCCATATCATCCTCAGTGTCCATATCCTCGGTGTTCTCAGTTTCCTCCTCACTCCCGCCATCCTCGCTCGCAATCCCGCCCATATACACAATTTTGATGCGAGGTTGCGGTCCTTCGATAGAGAAGTGAATGTAATCACCTCCGCTTAATTGTACGTGGCGATGAGAACCTGCAATGCTTGCCCGCAGAAGTAGGTCTTCGTTCTTTCTTTTTTCACTCGAAGAATGTAGGTGGTCCCGTGAACATTGAAATCCACGTTACTGCCAACTAACTCATTGAATTCTTCGCGAATATTGCATGGTAGAATCTAAAAAAGAAATATAAAGAATATTTTGTTAATAAACACAAGTCTCAAGCTAGATAGTAAAACGAAAGAACAAGTTAACATAAAAAGAATTGTTAATTACCAACGAATCAACGTCACCGTCGTGGAGTTGAAGCATAAAAGAAGCCCCAGTGAATCGTCCTTCGGCACATCGAGACCGACATACTTCGCAAGCCATGTTCTATTTAATTAAGAAAGTACACATAGAGGTTAGAGGAGCATAGCTATCACAAAACAAGGATTCCTTTTAATTAAGAAAAGGAAACTAGGATTATCATTGTGTTGTAACAGAGAGCATGATTCCTTTTTCTATCTCCTACCCATAGATTTTTTTTTCTTCTCAAAGCAGCCCCACAGAATTAGATTGTGAAGATAACAGTGTGTCATTAGTAGTGCTCTGTCAAACTTAACAATAATGTAAGTAGTGCATAATCTCAGAAGCAGCAAGCATACAACCATGAACTTCATGGAGCAGAGCACCTAAACAGCACCTTCCATTAATAATACTAACTTAAAATAATATGCAGAGAAGAAAAACTGGGGTTCAGTCCCAGTAAAATCAAGGAGAAATCATCAATATGTAAGACTTTTATTTGGCTACCAAGGTTGGTCCTGCTGTCTTGGCTTGCTGAAAAGTTACTGAATTTTTGCTAAGTGTTAAGAAAACAGAGAGGTTAGCTGAATGTTGGGTTTGTTTTCAGGCCTTTAAAATTCTCTAAATTTATTTTCCATGCATGGTTTTGTTAAGCAACTTTAGTACTTTTCAAAACAGTAAGAGAATTTAAAAATGAACTTCAACTCCTTGGTGAAAATATCCAAGATCAAACCTGGTCAGTAATGTAAAAACTAAAAACAGAGTATATCAAATTAGACCAACTTGAAAAATAAGGCCTACACCTAATCGTGCATGTATGGACGAGGTGCCTTAATGTAGTTGATGAACCAACTACAAGAGATGTTTTTATAAAATTCCATCTGCGACAGTTATTTCGAGACGGAGGGAGTACATGCAGAACACCATATCTATTAATTGGTCCGTCGATATGCCGCTGGCTTGATGAGCCACCGGATTTTCCACTGCCCTGCCTAGTTAAAAGATGTACTGTAATTGTGTATTGGTGTTTCACTGAATAAAGAGGCTTCGGTTATGGTAAACACGAGAGGGAGCTGTCATTTGCAGTTGAACTATTGATGGTACAAAGTGACAAATTACTAAGTTGTGATTCTGAAGCACAAGTTCAGCTTGTGAGAGAGAGCAATTTATTAACCTGTGCTAGCTGCAAACCAACTTGACACTGATGCAGCAGCCTAAGCAATTTAATTCAGACCGGTGATACCACATCTACGTGTTCTGTTGAATGAAATTTGACAGCAGAATTCAGTCAACAATCTAAGTGGCGTATAACTTGGGAAGATTAAAAGATTGAACCCAAGCATCACAGAACAGGAGATTGAGACAATGAGACACATCTCTTGAAGATCAAGACCAGATAGGATAGCAGACAACACCAATCAAGTATCCATCAACACCACATCGATCCATTCATCCATATGCAACAGGTTACACAAGCCATCGACCAGAACCAACCAAACCCTAACAGCCTAAGCATCCGACAACCAGCTACGAACACCTGATGGGATCTGGTGCTCAGCCTCCGAAGCCGTAGAGGGTGCGGCCCTGGCGCTTGAGCGCGTAGACGACGTCCATGGCGGTGACGGTCTTGCGGCGGGCGTGCTCGGTGTAGGTGACGGCGTCGCGGATGACCTACCCTATGCGCCTAGCTAGGTTGGAGGTGGCCGGAGCAGAGAGTGCCGCCGGCGGCGATGGCACGCGCGCGAGGGAGAAGAGGGGGCTTACCCTTCAAGGCAGACGGCCGGTGTCGATGCCGAAGGGCGGTGCTCCTCGTCCTCCTCCCCCGCGGCTCCTCCTAGTCGATGCAGAAGGGCGGCGGCGCGTCGATGCAGAAGGGCGGCGCGCGGTGCGTAGTGTTGGTGTGTGTGTGGTGTGGAGAGATCGAAGGAAGGAGGGGAACGGCTGTAGGCCTGTACTCTCCGTAGCCGTGGCGCACCAGCCCAAGGTGCGTCACGTCTATCTAATCCGTGGCGCAGCGATGGAACGTGCGCCGCGCTTTATACCACATAGCCGTGACGCACCACAGTTCAGTGCGTCGCGGGTATGCCTCGGAGGCTCGCCACCCCGGCCCCACACATACGCGCGACGTGGCTCTCATTTGGTGCGCCGCGGCTATGCCTTTAGGCGCGACGCGCAGAGACGTGGTGCGCCCCGGGTAATAGGCGTGACGTGCAAAATGTGATGTGCGTCACGGGTATCATCACTCCTATAGCAATTTTCCTAGTAGTGGTACGACAATTCATACCAAGCAATCTGGTATCAAAATACCCCAAAAAAATACTTCGTTAACTAGTAATACATCTATAACTTGTATATCAAGCATATACTGCTAAGATGGACTTTTCCAGTTATTTTGTTTCCTACCATATATCTTTTGTAATTCTATTTTCAATATTTCCTTTCCTTACATAAGAATCATTCAACATCAAACAATGCTAGTTGTACTAGCACATCTTCCTTGGTCTGTTAGTCATATACTATCAGCCATTAAGTCATAATTTGAGTTTGATTGTTCTACTAATATCACCATATTAATAACATTCTTCCGGATTCCACTCCTAGCAATCTCCAGGCAAGGTAAACGATTTTACCCGTACTTTTAATCTATCCATGATAACAATTTTGTGATGAAGCTACTGTAGCTCGATGGAAGGAATTTAGAGGATAATATTAGCACCAAACTTCTTGGAAGATTCAAATGCCTAGCGTCTTCAACATTGCATATATTAAATTAATATAAACACACATTAACACACTAAATTATAACCAGTCATGTTTCCATAAACAAGGTTCTCGATATGAATATATCTTCCACTCCTCGCTTGTTGCTGAAAACAATTCTTTTAAGTTGCTAAATCACCTTGATTCTCAAAAAAATCTTTTGAAGATCAAGTATTATGGAAGCAAGCATGACACTAGATTCTAAGTAGGAATTATTTGCTCTTGAGATGAATCAATCATTAATCATACGGAGCTAGATAGGTCATACCGAAAATCTACAAAAGGACTCAATTTTAAATTTCACTAATACGGTATCGATTTTAAATGGTTTTACCAGATCATAAAACTTATACCTTGATACCTCTCAAACACTTTATGTCATTTTTTTGGATTTTCTCGGACTAACATATTGACAAGATGCTATAGAGCCAGATCATGTGTTCTGCTGTTTTTAGTTTTAGAAAAGTCGTTATGTAAATATTCTCGGAATTGGACGAAATGAAGCCTGGAAGTCTTAGAAATATGTGACTTACACGGAGTACGGTGGGGACAAGGTGGGGGGCCTCAGTGGCGCACACCATAGGGATGCGCCCCCTCTCTAGAAGCGCCTAGGGGTGGTGTGGGCCCCTGGCCATCCACCGACATTGCCCTTCCGCCTATACCTCTCCTCGGGTTAACCCTAGATACCCGATCCTTTTCCACCAAAAACATCCGCAGCCACCATCATCGTCAACCCTAGTCCAGGAGGATTCTAGAGCTCTCCCCGGCACCCTGTCGCGAGGGAAATTCATCACTGGAGGGCTCTACATCACCATGCCTCCCTCTGGAGTGATGCGTGAGTAGTTAATCCCTGGACTACGGGTCCATAGCAGTAGCTATATGGTTGTTCTGTCCTATTTATGCCTCGTGTTTAGATCTTGTGACCTTCCTAACATGTTCAAGATCATCCTATTGTAATTCTACATGTTGTGTTTGCTAGGATCCGATGAATATTGAATGCTATGTCCAATGATTATCAATCTATCATGTTCTTTTCATGTGTATCTTATTTATGATCTTGCATGCTCTCTGTTACTAGTATATACTCTCGTCAAGTTGATGCTTGTAACTCCAACAGGGAGTATTTATGCTCGATAGTGGGTTCATGCCTCCCTTCCACTCACGATCGAGTGAATGAAACTTAACGGGTGGGGGATGTGTTGTTGCCATTAGGGAGAAAAAACAATGCTTTGTCTAAGGATAATTTTATTGTTTATATTACACAATTTGCTTAATGCACTTATCTGTTCCATGCAACTTAATACCAGAGGTTTGATTGGATGACGCTTCGAGGGTTGATTATTAGTCATAGATGCATTTCGATAACGGTCTATGTATCTTGTTATTATGCCCGCATGAATCACATAGTAATGATCATGTCATGCATATGCAGTACGGTGCAGCCTTTATATCTATCAATTATCCAGCTATAATTTGTTCACCCAGCATGTTATCTATCTGTTTTTTAGAGACACCACTAGTGAACTATGGACCGTAGTCCATATTTTACACTGATATACAACCGCTCCAACCGCTTTTTTCCTACTGCAATTATTGTTTTCATACTGCCATGACTGTTCTCTTTCATATACTGCAAACAAGTTCCATTTTCGACACTATACATCTAATCTTTTGTTTCATTAAAACCGTTGAGATTGACAACCTCACTACTTTGTTGGGGCAAAGTAATTTGATTGTGCTGTGTAGATTCCACGTTGTTGCTGAACCGATAGTGCGCCCTGCCAACATAAGCTGCATCAACCTTCGGAAGTGATTTCCTATTGGTCGATTCAACCTTGGTTTCTTCCTGAGGGAAACTTGTTCCTGTGCTCTTCATACCTTCCACTTGGGGTCTCCCAACGAGCATGTGTCTATACGCCATCAAGCAATTTCTGGCGCCGTTGCCGGGGAGGAAGGCGAGTTCTGCAAGGGGAGTCTCTCGCCTCCAATCTCTTTACTTTGTTATTGTTTTGCTTGTTACTTGCTTTATCATGCCTGCTATAAATGGTTGATTTCTTTGAAACTAGATCTTATTGGCAAGGTGGGTTCACAGAAGAACAACAGAAAATTTATAAGGAACACCGCTTTTCATAAAAAAGATACACTTATGGGAACAAATTAATAAATTGAATAACTATGCTACAAACCTGTGCTCTACTTATAATGTTACTTATTGCATCTTGTTGCTGTAGGAGGTATACACAACTCCCTTTTCAATGTGAGTATAATGATAATGTTACCATATCTTCTTATGTTAAGGGAAATTATGACTTATATGATGTGGAACAAATTTAGGAATCTATTGCTTGGAAGGGTGCATTCGAAATTGCCTATTTGCTTGAAAGTATTAATGATGGACCTTATAAATACGAGATTTATGCTATACATGAATATTTCTTTGATAATTACAAGGATTATAATTACGACATACTTAAGTATCTTAATATATGATCCCCCCCCCCAAAGGAGAAGACTAATGCCTTGCAGGAGCCTATGGAAGAAGAACTTGCTATATATGGAAGCTCATTGGATGAAAAAGAGGAGGAGAATGATGATCACGATAAGGAAAAATGGAGTAGCTATCCATGTCTACCTCCCAATGAGAGTAATTGTTTAACTCATACCTTATTTGATTGCTCTCCATGCTTACCAAAGGAGGATGAGTTTTATAATTATAATTGTGATGATCCTATTGATTCTTTTGAAATATCCCTTTTTGATGAAATTGATACTTGCTATATGTGTGACCTTGGTAGTACTATCAATGAAACTTGTGGTAATGATATTTCTACTATTATTTATAATAATCCATGCTACTTTGATAAATCCTATGATAATTCTCTATTTATTCCAACTATTGATATGCATGATAATGAGGAAGTTTGCTTAGAAAATTAATATGATAATGATCTAGATGATGGCCCTATGTTACTTGATGTTATAAATTATAATGCTACTGAAAATAGGATTGCTAAATTGTGTCCCATACCTTTTAAGAGTGACCAATCATCTTGTTTTGCTATTGCTAAAAGTGGGAAAGAAGAGGTCTTTTTTTATCCCACTATTTTTTTAGCTTGATATGAATTGTGTGCTTTTAGACCATGAAAAACATGCTTTATGTGACAATTATGTTGTTGAGTTTGTTCATGATTCTACTGAAAATTATTGTTAGAGACGAAAATATGCTTGTAGGAATTTACATGTTACTAAAACACCTCTGTTTTTGTTCAAAGTTTTGAAATTTCTCTCGCTCTACCTTCCCTTGATTTCTAGTTTGAGATTCTTTAATTTATTTATTTACAAGATTCCTATGCATAGGAATTGGGTTAGACTTAAATTTGTTTTTACTTTCTTATTTATGCTCTCTTTTGCTTAATTCATATTTCTTATGTGAGCATCTTCTTTCTTTCTGTGCCTCGCTGAAAGGCGTTAAAAAAAACACTTCTTGGGAGATAACCCATGTTTTCATTTTTTTCTGTTTTTTTTTAGTCAAGGTGTTGTCTAATTGTTTAGCAACTCCTTTGTATCTCTATTTTCTTACATTTGTTTTTCCAAGTAAAGTCTCTAGTGAATGTTGAGGTTAGATTTGGATTTCTTCGCAGGAAACAGATTTCTCCTGTCCACCGTATAAAATCTTATAAATCACAGAAAGACCAGAATGACTTGCAATTTTTTTCTTATTCCACAGCTAATTCAAAAAAAAATCTGGCTTTGTGTTTTTCGATTTGAGCAACGTAAGTGCCCCAAAAAATTGTCTTTACAAACTGTTCTGGTTTAGATAGATTCTGCCTTTTTACTTGCATTTCCCTTTTACTATGTCGAGTGGATTTATTTGCTCCACAAAACATAAGTGGCTATAGCTTATGTTTAAAGAGTATTAATAACTCTTGTGTCCAAGGAGAACATGTCAATTTTTTATTTTGTGCACTAACCCTCGAATGTGAATTACATTGAGTTTGGTGTGAAGGAAATTTTCAAGGGTTGAGAGAAGAGGGTAATATAATGTGAACAAGAAGTGAAATTAAAAAGCTTGGGGATTCCCCCGTGGTTCATCCCAACAAATTCTAAGAATACTCAAGTGTCTAAGCTTGGGGATGCTGCAAATTCTTAGAAGACTCAGGTCACTTCTAGTGAAACTATATTTTTATTCGGTCACATCATATGCACTTTAATTGGAGAGTCAGTTTGGTTTTTATTTTATTTTGTTTTGTTTTCCTTGCTGCAATAAATATGTTTTGAACCCAGCATTCTTGTGTGGGAGAGATACACTCTCCGCTTTTTCATATGAATACTCGTTTCCTCCATGCTCGTATTCTTAATTTTTCTTCTAGCTGCTGCAAATCCTTTTAGCTCCTGCTTTTCATGCATCTCTTATTCAGAGATGTTAGTTCTAGTAGAGCTATGTTAGTACTATCTTGTTTCATTGCTATATTAGTTGGAGAGTTTGTGTTGAAATATCTATTGAATGGTGTTCGATGGAAATAGAAAATGCTACATGTGGTGGATGGTATGTTGGAAAGACTTGCATACTCTTGTAAATGATTAAACTATTTCACTTGATTAATTGCTGTTGTTTTGGAATATTAATATGCTTAGTGGTAAACATGCTGGTTTAGTAAGGTAAAAACAATTAATGGTTTGTCTAAAATCTTGAAACTGTGCCACACTCGAATAACCAGTTGATGGTATAATGGTATATGACTTCCTCTGCTGATAACAATCGTAATGGCTCTTTGTTACGTGCTACGGTCGGGGTAGCCAACAGTGACTTGTCACTGCCACGGACCCTCTTGGAGTGATTTTCATTATGACTTGTATGATCATATTTCTAGTTGTAATCTTTTAACTTGTGAGTTCTAAGTTGCGGTTTTCTGGCACTTTCACCATCCATATTTGTTGGCCTCTTCAGTACTGTGCATTGCCCATTCTCACATTGAGAGTTGGTGCAAACTTTGCCAGTGCATCCAAACCCCGTGGGAGGACTTTGTTCTCCTACACATAAGCCAAAATATCTTCCTCAAAACAGCCACCATACCTACGTATCATGGCATTTCCATAGCGATTCCAAGATATATTTCCATACAACATCCATCATCATTATGTTACTTGTTTCATTGTTATTTTGCATACTGCTACACTGGCAGGAGCATTTAGTTCTATACATCAGAGATATTTTAGTTTCAGTTATGAGTATTAAAAGTGTGATGATTCATTGTAAATAGAGTGTTGCCCCTACCAGTGAGGTTATATAAGGAGAAAACGCCCGAAAAAATAAAAGAGGGCCAAAGAGAGAGGGGACAACATTTCTATCATTTATTCCACACTTGTGCTTTGTTAGCACCAATTCTTCAGTTTGGAGAGATTTTTTATTTTATGACTTGTATAACTATGTGGGGAACTTTACATTATATAACTTGGCTTGTAAATTCCAATGATGAGCGTCCTCAAAAGTTCTCTAGGTCTTTGTGAGCAGGCAAGTTGGATGTACCCCCACTAGTTCCATTGGAGAGCTTTCATACACTTATAGCCTTATGTGCATTTGTTGTGTGGCAATCACTACTCCTTGCATAGCTTCGATTATCAGACTTCCTCTTGTCTAATGATCACTTTGAGCTGTGTGAGACTTTCTTCCATTGACCTTCCAACCCCCCCCCCCCATAATGTTCTTTTATCCATAACATCCCGGTGCCATGGACCAATACAGAACGCTTGCTTGTTTTGAGTGCACAAATAGTTTGATGATTTTCCTACGTGCATATTGTTGTCACTTGACTTGATCCTAACAGGAGTTGTTGTGAGAATTTGATACTTAGGATGATTATCTTGTTGTTCTTGAAGCTTAAATCATCTTTAATATACTTTGCACAGTTGATTGTATTTTACTATTGATTTATTGAAAACTTATACATTGTTCTTCCTAATGGTTTATACATTACTATATTTGATATCAACTATAAACCATACCCTTTATTCATTTGATTTTAGTTTACATGATTTACATTATGATGATCAAGTTTATGTTGGTAGCATGTCTCCTCATAAATTATTTGTTTTTACCGTTAACCTACTCGAGGACGAGTAGGAACTAAGCTTGGGATGCTTGATACGTCTCAAATGTATCCATAATTTCTGATGTTTCATGTTGTTTTTAAGCTATATGCTAAATGTTTCTTATACACTTTATGTCATTTTTATAGATTTTCTGGGACTAACCCAGTGACAAGATGCCACAGAGCCAGTTCCTATTTTCTGTTGTTTTTAGTTTCAGAAAAGTTGTTCTGGAAATATTCTCGGAAATGGACGAAATGAAGCCCGGAAGTCCTATAAATCTGGCACGTAAACGGAGTCCGGAGGGGACCTGAGGGGGGCCTGATGTCTACGCACGGTTCTATTCTTGTAGACAGTGTTGGGCCTCCAAGTGTAGAGGTTTGTAGAGCAGTAGCAAGTTTCCCTTAAGTGGATCACCCAAGGTTTAACGAACTCAGGGAGGTAGAGGTCAAAGATTCTCTCTCAAGCAACCCTGCAATTACGATATAAGAAGTCTCTTGTGTTCCCAACACACCTAATACAATTGTGAGTTGAATAGGTACACTAGTTTGGCAAAGAGAGAGTAAAATACAAATAATATGGATGATTATAAGTGATAATAGCAATCTGAAATAAAAATAGCAGTGATGTCTACGCACGCTTCTATTGTTGTAGACAGTGTTGGGCCTCCAAGTGCAGAGGTTTGTAGAACAGCAACAAGTTTCTCTTAAGTGGATCACCCAAGGTTTATCGAACTCAGGGAGGTAGATGTAACATCCCAAATTTTACATTTGGAATGTTTTGCATTTAGAGCATATGCATAGCATGGCATGGTTTCAAAGTTGCATTTGTTTGTTGCATTGAAAATCCCAAAATTTAAATTCATGTTTGAAAGGACCAAATTCTTCTATAAGGCATTATAAGCCAAACTATTTTATTATTTTTATCCTTCCCAAAAAATTCCCTTCAAAACAACCTAGGGTGATAGGTTTTCAAATTTCAAAATTTTTGAAATTTGTTTGACCCTTTTTGGAGTTGTTTTCCAAAAGTTATTAACATTTTGGTTTTGGTTAAAAAAAAGGAACGGAGCGGGCCGGCCGAGCCAGCCCAGTACGCGCGCGCAGCGCAGCGCAGATGGGCCAGCCCAGCCCAGCGCGCATCCGCCCCGTCGTGGAAACGATTGATCAAAAAAAAAAACGCCCCGCGCCCGCTGACGCGTGGGCCCAGCCCACGACTTCAGCGATGACGTCAGCTCACCGGAATCCGCCCCGGGCACGGGAGGCCGTTGCGCCGCCGCGGGAATCGCGGCCGATTCGGCCTCGATCCGCCTCCTCCCGCACGCCAACACCCCCCCCCTTATATACCCCGCCCTTTCCCGCCTCGACGGCCGCACCACGAGCTCCACCGCCGCCTCGAAAAACCCTAGCCGCTGCCGCCTTGTCCGCCGCCACCGCACGGAGCTCTCGCCGCCGGCGAGATCCACCCCCACAGCCCCCACCGCCACCATCCCCCGAGTCCGCGCCGAGGAGAGGAACGCGACGGTGGCCGCGCCCTCGCCGGAGAACGCCGCCATCGACGTCGCGCCGCCGCCGGCCGGTTTTCCGGTGAGCCCCCGAAGCAATCCGTCCTGGGCCGTCCGATCTTGATCCGATGGCTCATAACAGATCTGACCGCCAGTCAACGCGGGCTGACGTCGTGCTGACGTCATGCCTGCGTCAGCAATGGTCAACCCCGGTCAAATTTTGTTTTTTTCGTTTTAAAATTCCAGATTATGTTTAAATCTTGTAAATCCAATATCTTTAGATCCATAACTCCAATTTGCGCATGTAATATACCAAATGAAAGAGAAAAATAAGATCTATCCATCTACGCATTAAAATCTATATTTTGACCTATAATTATTTTCTGTTTTCAATTATGCTTTTTGGGCTATTTAAATCATATAAAATCAACCGTAATTCGAAATTCGTCAAATCTTTTTTGTATGATCTTGTTTTGATTAGATCTATCTAGGAAAAATAACATTAACTTGTGTAGATGTTTATTTCAAGTTAGATCTTGCATGTTCTTAATCTAGTACTATTAAATCCATATAATTGCTTTAATTGTTTTCGTTGCAACAAAAATACTTTTCTTGCATCATACATATCATTAACAACCAGAGGATGGTAATAGATCTATTTTGCATTAGTAAACTTTCATGCATGCATGTGTTGCATATTGTTATGTCTTGTTGCTTATGTATGATTATTGCTACGTGTAGATTACAACGATTACAACGAGTGTGGTTGCGAGGACTGTGTGAACAGCTGCTAGTGTTGTCAAGGCAAGTGACACGCATAAACCCTCTATTTTACTATATGCATTAGATCTTTATAGTAGTTATGCATGAGTAGGAGTTGAGTGATATCGCTATGCTAGATTGCTTCACTAACACCCAAGTGGAGTGATCATATGTTACCCTAGTTTTGTAGCAATCCATTGTTAGGCAAACATCGTACTTGTAGATTACTTAACCATGCTTTAGATATCGTGGATGGGTTTATTATCATGTTAAAGTATTGCTCGTTATTTTAATTGCTGATGAAAACAACATGATAATTAATTAACCACTGGGCGGATTGCTAGCATGTCATCAGAGTACAAAGTTTGGTGGGGACCGCCGCCCAGTATATTGAGATTATATTTAGTTTTCTTTATGTAGTTGTTCTTTCGTGCAGCCGTGTTTCATATTAGTATGGGCTAGACATAATTTGTAGGTTGTGGTGACTCGAACCCAACGTGTCCAGAGATGTAGAATAGTGGTAGGATGGTCCGGTGCGTGGAGGGTTTGGGGATCAACTTCTTATGATGGTTAATTCTTTCCTTCCGTGGTACTAATGGTGTATCATGGTGTTTGGGGTCGATTGGGCAACACGGGTAAAGGGCACAAACCTCACGAGGGTTAAAACTAAGATCTTAGCCGTGTTCCATTGGTTAGGGACAATTCAACAACTAGATGGGAAACATGACATATCTCGTTCACCTTGTTTTATTAATTACTAATAATTTGACTATGGGTTATTGGAGAAGTGCCTGATGGTGTTTCAGGGTGCTAATCCAAAGGGTAGGAGCACTTTGCTATCAACCTAAGTGTCCAATTATGTGAGAAATCTAATTTCTAATAAATGGTAGGTTAAATGCCTTTATGCAAAATAGCCTAGAAACTCCACCATCCAAATATGCATGTAGACTAGCACTTGCCATTTATATACCACCATAGTGTCACTTGTTGCTCAGCTGACCTCCTTTTTGGGGGCTGCATATTCCAACGTGCAGGTTATTCGGATTCGGATTAGCTTTCGTAGGTTTTCGAGGCTTCACATCAACCTTTGTTCGCCTATGGCGTGCAAACAAGAAGATGGAGGTCTACCGCTGCCTTGCTGTGTGATTAATAATTCTTTGAGCTAGCACTTTGCTATGCAGTTTGTAATAAATTACTTTACTCTGGATATTTGATAGTATTCAATACATTTGTTTATTTTGATTACTATCTGTGCTGTGTGTGCTGGTGTACGGTCCAGGGGCCAGTACTACACACAAAAGTATAGCCTATGTTGAGATGTACTACTACAGATGGTATCAGAGAAAATGTTGACTGTAGGCTCGAAAACCTAAGTTTGGAAATAGGAAGCCATAGGATGAAAATTCTATTTTACTTTCTATCTTTATGTCCATTACCTTTCGTCTTATACCACTTGCCTTTGCTAACTTCCACTCTTACCTTCTTATAGATGAGTACACAAGAAGTCTACCATGTTGAGGAAAATTCGGATGTGGAGTTCGAGAATGAGCTTGCAAACTTAACCAAGCTGCTGGGATTCTTCTTACCGAAGATTGAAGGCTACAAGATGGATAGCAACGTTCCAGGAGACAAGATGTGGAACATCAAGACCACCATTGTGGTGGGTATTGTGGATGGTGAAACCCAAGTTCTCATCTACATGGACATCTACTCCAGCTGGGAAGAGGGACTCGTCGCATCCATGAAGTATGCACTGGCGCGGCTAAACTATGACTACCGTGACCGGATACCAGAAGACTCTATCTATGGAGATTTTGGGAGGAGGAGTGAAGATGGAAAAGTCATGGTGAGCAACGAGCCATACAAGACCAGGATGCTGAAGCACGTGGAAGACTTGGAGTCTTCTAGTGCTGGAATGGAGGATCGTGCTCGTAAGAACTTGATGGATAGTGAGGAGGCAAGGGCCACCGTCTATCACCAAGCACAGGAGATTACCGCTCTCAACGCCCAGCTGAATGCTCTCAATGCTCAGATGGACGCACTCAAGGCCCAGATAGAGAACTTCAAGGCTAGTGACACTAGACTCACCATGGAGCTACTGGAGAAGGATCACATACTCGCAAGGAATGGGATTAGCGTGGACTTACCTGAGGAGCTCCTTCAACCACCTACACTACCGCTACCACCTAGTCGCGTGGATAGTGAGGAGAGCTGTGATGAGGAGATCAAGATGGAAGGCCCTGAAGAAGAGGAGGAAGATCCAAAGGAGGTGGTAGATGAGAGGGATGAAGAAGACACGGATGACGAGGACTATGATGTGAATGAGGATCGCAAGAGGAAGAAGGGAGGGAAGTCTCCAAGTGGCAAGCGCTCCCGGAAGTAAATAGTTAGCCCACCATTAGTCTTTGTTAGGGAATAAATCGTGATAGGTTTGACCATACTAAAAGTTGTGGTATGGCAATAGTAGTTCGAGTATTTTCAATAAGTTTTGTAAACATTAAGTACCTTAAATTTCGCAGGAATTTTTGGCCTATTTTCTAAAAGCTTTGTAAAGTGTTTGATTGTTTTGATTGATGATTGCTAAGTGTTGTTTGGTTCATAAATAGTATGGGTAGCTATTCTCCTTAGTCCTATCCATCTAAACTCATCTATGCTAATCTTTAGATGGCTCCCCGTCGCGACACCAGCCGCAATAACGAGGAAGAGGAGAACAACAACAACAACAACAACAACAACAACAACAACAACAACAACAACAACAACAACAACAACAACATGGAGAATGCAGTGACCCAGCTAGCCCAACTGATGGCCCAGTACATCACCCACAACAACAACAATCCCCCACCACCACCGCCACAGGTGGACATGCTCACTCGTTTCCTGAGGTTGAGGCCAGAGAAGTTCTCTAGTGCATCTGAGCCCATGCTTGCTCTTGATTGGCTGCGTTCTGTGAGCAAGGACCTAGTGACTATTGGTTGCAGCGAGGAAGAGAAAGTGAGGTTTGCCGCTCACTTACTGGAGGGACAAGCTGCTTCCTGGTGGGATAATTATCAGATAACCAACCCCATTAAAGAGGTCACCTGGGATATGTTTCAAGAGGGATTCTGCAACGCCCATGTCTCGTCTGGAGTGATGAGTCTCAAGAGGAGGGAATTCCGCAACCTGCGACAGTACCATCGTTCAGTTACTGAGTACATAGATGAGTTTAGCAACTTAGCTCGCTATGCACCAGTGGATGTGGACACCGATGCTAAGAGTCGCGAGAAGTTCCTCGATGGCCTCAATGATGAGCTGGCCATTCAACTGTCAGTGGTTCACATCACTAACTTCCAGTCACTCATTGACAAGGCTATCATACTGGAGGGCAAACACAAGAAGGCTGAGAAGCGCAAGAGGAAACACATGGGAGGAAACCACAGCTCAGGCTCACATCAGAGGGTACGCACTCACCATGATAACGGTGGAAACTCTGGACAACACAGGACTGGAGGAAATGGGCACAACCATCATGGAGGTCACCAGCACAATGGAGGGAATGGTCACAACAATAGTGGCTACAGAGGCAACAACCAGCACCAGGGAGGCAACAGACAGAACCGCAACCACAACCACCCCTTCAAGAAGGACCTTAGCCAGGTGCAATGCTACAAATGCAAGAAAACGGGACACTTTGCCGACAGGTGCACTGAGGAGAAGGCCGTAGATGGAACCAAGGCCAACATGTACCAAAAGGCAACAATTAACCATGTGAACGCGGAGGAGGTGCAAGCTGAACCGGACCTCGTGCTTGGTAAGTTCTTGGTTAATACTTACATCGCACTCGTACTATTTGATACTGGAGCATCGCATTCATTCATATCAAGGGCATTTGTGGATAGAAATAAGCTAGCTACTGAGATTCTTAAGAGGTCTATTAGAATTAGCTCTCCAGGTGGGGTAATGCTATCAACCCAGGGGTGTCGCCTACTAGCCTTATCTATAGGAACACACACTTTCCCCACAGATCTCATAGGGTTGGATTCACAAGGATTAGATGTGATTATTGGTATGGATTGGATGGCAAAGTATGAAGGTCAGATAGACTGTACCAAGAGAACGATCACACTCACGACACCTGAAGGAAGAAGAATCAGATATAGGTCCACACACATTCTTAATGATACCAAGTTGAATTCTCTTAAGGGGGTTAGCCTAGAGGATGTACCCATAGTGAAGGAGTACCCTGACGTGTTTCCGGAGGAACTACCAGGGATGCCACCTGATAGGGACATCGAGTTTGTCATTGACTTGATACCCGGAACCGAACCTATAGCTAAGAGACCGTACAAGATGGATGTGGATGAACTGAAGGAACTCAAGAAACAACTTAGAGAGCAGTTGGATAAATGGTTCATTCAGCAGAGTTCCTCGTCATGGGGAGCACCAGTTTTGTTTGTGGAAAAGAAGGATAAGACACAACGTCTAATTATGGACTATCGTTCACTAAACGAGGTGACGATAAAGAACAAATACCCACTCCCCAACATCAATGACTTATTTGATCAGCTGAAGGGAGCTAGTGTGTTCTCTAAGATTGATTTGCGATCTGGATATCACCAGCTGAAGATTAGGAAGGAGGATATTCCAAAGACCGCCTTTACAACAAGGTATGGTCTATATGAATATACTGTCATGTCTTTTGGATTGACCAATGCCCCAACATACTTTATGAGCATGATGAACAATGTATTCATGGAGTTCTTGGATAAGTTTGTAGTGGTATTCATAGATGATATTCTAGTTTACTCCAAGAATGAAGAGGAGCATGGAGGACACCTACGTTTGATTCTTGGAAAGCTAAGGGAACATAAGTTATATGCTAAGTTTGGAAAATGTGAGTTTTGGTTGAATACAGTAGGATTCCTAGGACACGTGGTGTCAGGAGATGGTATTGCACTAGACCAAGCCAAAGTATCAGCTGTAACTGAGTGGGAATCACCAAAGAATGCGAAGGATATCCGGAGCTTCTTAGGACTTGCGGGATATTACCGTAGGTTCATTGAGAATTTCTCCAAGATAGCTAAACCAATGACAGAATTGCTGAAGAAGGAAAAGAAGTTCTTATGGACTGAGGATTGTGAAACTAATTTCCAAGAACTGAAGCAACGATTAGTAGCATCACCAGTTCTATGCTTACCGGATCTCCAGAAGGATTTCCAAGTGTACTGTGACGCTTCACGTCGAGGACTGGGTAGTGTATTGATGCAAGATGGGAGAGTAGTTGCATACGCATCACGACGGCTCAAAAATCACGAGAAGAATTACCCGACTCATGATTTAGAGCTAGCTTCAGTTGTACATGCCCTCAGGACATGGAGACATTATCTCATGGGCAAGAAATGTGACATATTTACGGATCACAAGAGTTTGAAGTATATATTCACTCAAAAGGAGCTGAATATGAGGTAGAGGAGATGGTTGGAGTTGATAAAGGACTACAATTTGAATCTCCAATACCACCCAGGGAAGGCTAATGTTGTGGCGCATGCATTAAGTCGCAAGGGATATGTGAATGGACTCACTGCAGGGGAGTTACCAGATGAATTGTGTGAACAATTCAAGTCTCTCCGTTTGGAGTTAGTGAATGAAGGGTATTTGGCAACCATGGAGGTAACGCCAACACTGATGGACAAGATCAAGGGAGCCCAGAAGGATGATGAAGGAATAAAGGAAATAAGAGAGAAAATGAGTGAAGGAAAGATGAAGGAGTTTCATGAAGATACCGATGGTACATTATGGTTCGGGAAGCGTATTTGTGTACCCCAGGATCCTGAAATTAGAAAGCTGATATTCCAAGAAGCTCATGACTCACCGTATTCCATTCACCCAGGGAATACCAAGATGTACATGGATCTGAAAGGAAGATTTTGGTGGAATAACTTGAAGAAGGACATCGCGGAGTACATTGCATTGTGTGATGTATGCAGTAGAGTAAAATCTGAGCATCAGAAGCCGGCAGGATTATTGCAACCATTACCAATACCAGATTGGAAATGGGATAAGATTGGAATGGATTTTATCACCGGATTGCCTAGAACTAGGTCTGGTTATGATTCTATTTGGGTAGTGGTCGATCATTTGACCAAAGTGGCTCATTTCATACCAGTAAAGACCACCTACACTAGCGCCAAATTGGCTAAGCTATACATGAGTAGGATCGTCTGTGCACATGGAGTACCAAAGGGAATTGTGTCTAATAGGGGAACACAGTTCACATCATATTTCTGGCGTCAGTTGCATGAAACATTAGGAACAATACTAGAGTTCAGCACAACATTCCACCCTCAGACGGATGGTCAGACAGAGAGAGTGAACCAGATCCTAGAGGATATGTTGAGAGCTTGCGCTCTGGACTATGGCTCTAGTTGGGATGAGAGTTTGTCTTACGCAGAGTTTTCCTACAACAATAGCTATCAGTCTAGCATAAGGATGGCTCCATTTGAAGCACTATATGGCAAGAAGTGCAGGACTCCTTTGTTATGGGATGGAGTAGGAGAACGTAGTTTCTTTGGTCCCGACCTTATACAGGACGCTGAGGAGAAGGTTAGACTAATTCGCGATAGGTTGAAGATAGCTCAATCAAGGCAGAAGAGTTATGCTGATTCTAAGCGTAGGGAAGTGACCTACGAGATTGGTGATAGGGCATATCTAAGAGTATCGCCACTGCGCGGAGTTAAGCGCTTTGGAATTAAGGGAAAGCTAGCGCCGCGCTTCATTGGACCATATAAGGTTCTGTCACGCAAGGGAGAAGTAGCCTATCAATTGGAATTGCCAGAAGGATTGTCTAACGTCCATGACGTGTTCCATGTATCTCAATTGAAGAGGTGTCACCCAGAAATGGTAGATACACCATTAAGGGATACAATTCCGCTGGAGGAGGTTCAGTTGGAGAGTGATCTCACGTATGAGGAAAGGCCCGTTAGAATTTTGGATACAATGGAGAGAATGACACGAACCAAGACGATCAAATTTTGCAAGGTCCAGTGGAACCATCACACCGAAGAGGAGGCTACGTGGGAACGAGAGGAGGATCTTCGAGAAGACCACCCACACCTATTTGCTAGCCACTCCGAAGCTCGAGGGCGAGCTTCATCTTAAGGGGGTTAGTCTGTAACATCCCAAATCTTACATTTGGAATGTTTTGCATTTAGAGCATATGCATAGCATGGCATGGTTTCAAAGTTGCATTTGTTTGTTGCATTGAAAATACCAAAATTTAAATTCATGTTTGAAAGGACCAAATTCTTCTGTAAGGCATTATAAGCCAAACTATTTTATTATTTTTATCCTTCCCAAAAATTCCCTTCAAAACAACCTAGGGTGATAGGTTTTCAAATTTCAAAATTTTTGAAATTTGTTTGACCCTTTTTGGAGTTGTTTTCCAAAAGTTATTAACATTTTGGTTTTGGTTTAAAAAAATAAAAAACAAAAAGCAACGGAGCGGGCCGGCCGAGCCAGCCCAGCGCGCGCGCGCAGCGCAGCGCAGATGGGCCAGCCCAGCCTAGCGCGCATCCGCCCCGTCGTGGAACCGATTGATCAAAAAAAAAACGCCCCGCGCCCCCTTACGCGTGTGCCCAGCCCACGATGTCAGCGATGACGTCAGCTCACCGGAATCCGCCCCGGGCACGGGAGGCCGTTGCGCCGCCGCGGGAATCGCGGCCGATTCGGCCTCGATCCGCCCCCTCCCGCACGCCAACCCCCCTTATATACCCCGCCCTCCCCCGCCTCGACGTCCGCACCACGAGCTCCACCGCCGCCTCGAAAAACCCTAGCCGCCGCCGCACGGAGCTCTCGCCGCCGGCGAGATCCGCCCCCACAGCCCCCACCGCCACCATCCCCGAGTCCGCGCCGAGGAGAGGAATGCGGCGGTGCCCGCGCCCTCGCCGGAGAACGCCGCCATCGCCGCCGCCATCGAAGCCGCGCCTCCGCCGGCCGGTTTTCCGGTGAGCCCCCGAAGCAATCCGTCCTGGGCCGTCGGATCTCGATCCGACGGCTCAGAACAGATCTGACCACCAGTCAACGCGGGCTGACGTCATGCCTGCGTCAGCACTGGTCAACCCCGGTCAAATTTTGTTTTTTTCGTTTTTTTAAAATTCCAGATTATGTTTAAATCTTGTAAATTCAATATCTTTAGATCCGTAACTCCAATTTGCGCATGTAATATACCAAACGAAAGAGAAAAATAAGTTCTATCCATCTACGCATTCAAATCTATGTTTTGACCTATAATTATTTTCTGTTTTCAATTATTCTTTTTGGGCTATTTAAATCATATAAAATCAACCGTAATTCGAAATTCGTCAAATCTTTTTTGTATGATCTTGTTTTGATTATATCTATCTAGGAAAAATAACATTAACTTGTGTAGATGTTTATTTCAAGTTAGATCTTGCATGTTCTTAATCTAGTACTATTAAATCCATATAATTGATTTAATTGTTTTCGTTGCAACGAAAATACTTTTCTTGCATCATACATATCATTAACAACCAGAGGATGGTAATAGATCTGTTTTGCATTAATAAACTTTCATGCATGCATGTGTTGCATATTTTTATGTCTTGTTGCTTATGTATGATTATTGCTACGTGCAATTACAATGATTACAACGAGTGTGGTTGCGAGGACTGTGTGAACAGCTGCTCGTGTTGTCAAGGCAAGTGACACGCATAAACCCTTTATTTTAGTATATGCATTAGTTCTTTATAGTAGTTATGCATGAGTAGGAGTTGAGTGATATCGCTATGCTAGATTGCTTCACTAACACCCAAGTGGAGTGATCATATGTTACCCTAGTTTTGTAGCAATCCATTGTTAGGCAAACATCGTACTTGTAGATTGCTTAACCATGCTTTAGACATCGTGGATGGGTTTATTATCATGTTAAAGTATTGCTCGTTATTTTAATTGCTTATGAAAACAACATGATAATTAATTAACCACTGGGCAGATTGCTATCATGTCATCAGAGTACAAAGTTTGGTGGGGACCGCCGCCCAGTATATTGAGATTATGTTTAGTTTTCTTTATGTAGTTGTTCTTTCGTGCAGCCGTGTTTCATATTAGTATGGGCTAGACATAATTTGTAGGTTGTGGTGACTCGAACCCAACGTGTCCAGAGATGTAGAATAGTGGTAGGATGGTCCGGTGCGTGGAGAGTTTGGGGATCTACTTCTTATGAGTTATGGCTTAATCTTCTTTCCTTCCGTGGTACTAATGGTGTATCATGGTGTTTGGGGTCGATTGGGCAACACGGGTAAAGGGCACAAACCTCGCGAGGGTTAAAACTAAGATCTTAGCCGTGTTCCATTGGTTAGGGACAATTTAACAACTAGATGGGAAACATGACATATCTCGTTCATCTTGTTTTATTAATTACTAATAATTTGACTATGGGTTATTGGAGAAGTGCCTAATGGTGTTTTAGTGTGCTAATCCAAAGGGTAGAAGCACTTTGCTATCAACCAAAGTGTCCAATTATGTGAGAAATCTAATTTCTAATAAATGGTAGGTCAAATGCCTTTATGCAAAATAGCCTAGAAACTCCACCAGCCAAATATGCATGTAGACTAGCACTTGCCATTTATATACCACCATAATGTCACTTGCCACCATTGCTCAGAATGATCTGACCTCCTTTTTGGGGGCTGCATATTCCAACATGCAGGTTATTCGGATTCGGATTAGCTTTCGTAGGTTTTCGAGGCTTCACATCAACCTTTGTTCGCCTGTGGCGTGCAAACAAGAAGATGGAGGTCTACCGCTGCCTTGCTGTGTGATTAATAATTATTTGAGCTAGCAATTCGCTATGCAGTTTGTAATAAATTACTTTACTCTGGATATTCGATAGTATTCAATACATTT
Source organism: Alopecurus myosuroides (assembly GCA_028641055.1). Taxonomy (NCBI): domain Eukaryota; kingdom Viridiplantae; phylum Streptophyta; class Magnoliopsida; order Poales; family Poaceae; genus Alopecurus; species Alopecurus myosuroides. The sequence goes on along the minus strand of CM054057.1, from coordinate 719,558,572 downwards.
TTTTATTTTGATTACTATCTGTGCTGTGTGTGCTGGTCAACGGTCCAGGGGCCAGTACTACACACAAAAGTATAGCCTATGTTGGGCTGTACTACTACAGTAGAGATCAAAGATATCCCTCTCAAGCAAACCTTCAATTGAGATACAAGAAGTCTCTTGTGTCCCCAATACACCCAATATACTTGTCAGGTATATAGGTGCAGTATTTTGGCGAAGAGATAGTGAAATGTGTGAGTAATATGGATGGTTATAAGTAATAATAGCAATCTGAAATAAATATGGCAGCAAGCAAACATGTAGTAGAACAGGCGGAAAACGGTGTTTCAATGCTTGGAAACAAGGCCTAGGGATCCTACCTTCACTAGTGGGCACTCTCAACAATGATCACATAATTGAATAACTAAATATCTTATCTTCACTATGCTACTCTTAACCACTCTCCGGTCGAATAACAACACCAATCCATGCGTAGGGCTTTAACAACACTCCTCAGAGTAAGCACTTTCCCAACTAAGTAACCCCCATGCTATCACCATGGGACCCATATGGTTCCACACAAACACCACAATTTCATAGGGTTATCCAACACAAAATATAAATATAATGCTAAACCACACGGTGCACACACTGTCACCTTTACACCGTGATCAAAGCGTTTACGGAGATCTCATAAGAAATAACGAACACTAATCATTGCGTAGGGCTACAAAAAGCATTCCTTAAAGTAAGCATTCCCATGTCTAGTTAACCCCACGCTGTCACTATGAGCGCCCTAGATGGTACTAGACAAACACCACAATTCATAGACGAGACGCACACGATGTGCACACTGTCAACTTCACACCGCGGGACAAGGTGACTCCAAAGTTCATATTAATAAAACACTTGAGTAGCAAAATATGAAGAGTAATATCTACGAATTCAACTAGATTACAAAGCTCACACTACTAGGGAAAAGCTTACCCCAGGCGAACGGAAAATGCCTACCACAGGCGCATTCTGGTTCGCCTGGGACCGTATCGCCAGCGGTAATGGCTTACCCCAGGCGAATACAACAATGCGCCTGTGGTAAGTACGCATACCCCAGGCGAATAGTACTCGTGCGCCTGGGGTAAAACACTTACCTGAGGCGAACAAGAGCTGTGCGCCTGGGGTACAGATGCGCCTGGGGTACCTTCTACTGTTCGCCTGGGCTATAGTTTTGCTGTATCAAAAAATAAGAGAAAACCAAAATAACAGAATTACAGGAAAATGACAGAAAAAGTATCAAGCTGACAGAATAACAGCAAAATGACACAATTAAGTTATATAACATAAATATTTTCGATCATCAACACATAGTCTCGATCATCACCACACATAGTTTGACAAAATTACATAGTCTCGAAAAGATCCATGCTACTAATAAATCCAAGAGTTAGCTAGTGAGATGGAAATAATTATTTGTTCTAATTTGAACAAACTCGTCATCTATCGATCTAGCGGGGTGATGTAGTGGATGACCATCATCATGTCCAAGTTGGAGACGTCACTATTCCTCATGGTGATCAGAATAGCTCGTCCAGCCTCCATACCACCTCTTGCGGAATGGAACCGCCTCCATGCTTGAGAGTTGAGGATGACCCGACCATCAGCATTATCCCGCGTGATCGGAACTACGGTGACAGGTCCTGATTCTCCACGGCGTACTCCAATGGTACCCATATGCTCCATGCCAGCACTGTCCGCTACCGCCAAAGGTATTTTCTACAACACACAATTCCAAGAAAGAATAAAAGCACAATGTCAAATACCGGATAAGAAAGTGTTAAGAACATAAGCAACTATACGAATAAGAAAGTGTTAAGAAACATACCATGACATGTCCATTGGAGATGTTCGTGTTGGTGATGCGATGCACGAAAGGGAAGCCGATGTAGCTATCTATCTCGGCAAGTTTCTGAAGGACACGGTCCTTCTCAATCTCGCTAAGATTCGCTCTTTGAGCAACAACCACATGTTTCCATGGGTCCTCCTCGTCCATATCATCCTCAGTGTCCATATCCTCGGTGTTCTCAGTTTCCTCCTCACTCCCGCCATCCTCGTTCGCAATCCCGCCCATATACACAATTTTGATGCGAGGTTGCGGTCCTTCCATAGAGAAGTGAATGTAATCACCTCCGCTTAAATTGTACGTGGCGATGAGAGCCTGCAATGCTTGCCCGCAGAAGTAGGTCTTCGTTCTTTCTTTTTTCACTCGTAGAATGTAGGTGGTCCCGTGAACATTGAAATTCACCTCACGACTGTCAACTAACTCGTTGAATTCGTCGCGAATATTGCATGGTAGAATCTAAAAAAGAAATATAAAGAATATTTTGTTAATAAACACAAGTCTCAAGCTAGATAGTAAAACGAAAGAACAAGTTAACATAAAAAGAATTGTTTATTACCAACGAATCAACGTCACCGTCGTGGAGCTGAAGCATAAAAGAACTCCCACTGAATCGTCCTTCGGCACATCGGGACCGACATACGCCGCAAGCCATGTTCTTTTAAATTAAGAAAGTGCACACATAGAGGTTAGAGGAGCATAGCTATCACAAAACAAAGACAAATGGCAGCACCTACCTCTAGTACTATAATAAGGCAATATATTGACAGCAGTACAAACGAAATGGAACCTGTCGGAGAGTTTAGGTGATACTTCCAACAGTACAAACGAAATGGAACCTCTAGTAGTATAATAAGGCAATTGACAGCAGTACAAACGAAACCAATCCTAGAGATATAATGCACTACAAGTGGTGTTGCCGTTTGTAAGGAACCTGCTAAAACTATTTGCTGTTCGTGATTTCAGGGGGCAGCCCCTTTTAGTCTAAAAAAATGCACAACGGCAGCCACGGGGTGTGACAATTTGGTATCAGATCAAGCCAACGATTCCTTCAAAAATTGCAGAGCGCTCCATGGCAATCGAGGTCATATCGCTCGCATGCAGGCGCCCGCGGAGCAGGTCGTGCAGCAGGGCATTGGGCGCTGCGGGGATTCCGTGGCGCGGCAGATGGAGTTCATGCGGCTATCACGGCGAGCATCAACGAGTCGCGGGCGTTATTGGAGGGGGGATGGGAGGGAGAGGGGCTGACCTGGATCAACGACGACGACGACGACGGAGTGGGCGACGACGGAGTGGGCGACGACCTGCTCTGCTCCTCTCGACACTGGCGACGGGCGGCGGCGTGTGGGTTCGTGTGGGTGCGGGTGAGATCCGGTCACTTAGAATACTAAAGAAGAACATTGGCACCGGTTTCTAATACAAACCGGTTCAAAAAGGAGCTGTCCACTGGGCCCCACACCCTGTCGCAAATGGCCTCATGGCCTTTAGGACCGGTTTGTGCTACCAACCGGTCCTAAAGGCCTGCGGCCATTTGCTGCAGGTGGGGGGGCCCAGGGGACAGACCCTTTTGAGCCGGTTTGTGATACAAACCGGTTCTAATGTGCTTGGCTCGATGCCTTGTTATGCGCGGCCCCTCAGATCCTTACCGCAGGCGCGTTACGTAGACAATGCGCCTCCGCTAAGTTTCGTAGGATTTAGGTTTGCGCGGTCCCACATGGCATTACCCCAGGCGCATGTCCTGTGAAAAGCGCCTGTGGTAAAGTTTACCCCAGGCGCGTTTTCTAGATGATGCGCCTGTGCTAAGATTTTCTAAATTACCCAGCCCCGCGGCCTGGACACATCGAGCAATACGAATGCTATAATATGTGGCTCCCCCACGTTGGTTTTCACTTAAAAAATACATACATATGAAAGTTAACATGTGCAAACAAAATTAATGTCGCATCGAGCGTAAATAGATTGGTTTAGCGAGATACCGCAAGTGTTTCTCTCTAAAAACACATTGTACATATAGCTATTAGCATGTTATATCGCGAGTATTTCCCTCTCTCAACCTTTCGTCACAATATTAGTCTTGCCTTTCTTGGTCGATGTTGAATACGTGACCGCCATATTGTGACTTCTTCTTGTGAATGGAAGACCTGCCCTAGGTAGTGTGGTCCTGCTTCTTCTTGTGGTGTATGGTGCATCGTCTTCACCGTGTTCTTCCATCATCGGGTCTCCGACTAAGCCGTCGAAGTCCTTCTCATCGGCGACTCCATCCATTCCGACGAGGGCCCTTTTTCCTCTCCTTACGACAACACGACTAGGCTTTGCCGGGTCGGTTATGAAGAAGCATTGCTCCACGTGCTTAGCCAATACCCAGGGCTCATTTTGCGCGGTGGGGTTCTTGGACTTGGGTTTGTTGGCTTCAGACATCGACATAGTGGTGAAATATTCGTCTTCTTTTGTGACGTTTGTAGCCCATCTGACATGGAACATCGGCACCTTTACCCCAACGTAGTCAAGCTCCCAAATTTCCTCGATCTTTCCGTAGTACCTTCTAACCTCTTCGCCCGTGTAAGATTCCATCGTTATAGACGAGTTTTGATAGTCGCTACTTTTGTCTCTTTCCTCCGTGTAGAATGTGTACCCATTGATGTCGTATGCTTGATAAGTCATCAGATTGGGCGCGGGGCCATATGACAAGGCCAATACAATTTTATCTTTCTCACATGTCATTGGCGGGGGATCGGCATCAATCTTCTTCTTGAACCATGTCGCGAAAGAGGAGTTGTGTGCTCTAAATATCTCATCTTCCGTCATCGGCCTGCGAGCACTGTTTTTTATCGCGGTTTTGTGCTCTTCTATCCAAGGGTCGACATCGTCGATGTGTTGTAACACTACTAGGTGGGCCCTTTCAAAGTCGGCTCTCCGACCACAGGAGTCCGCGTCCATTACCCTTTTGCCAGTGTTGTGGCCTACCCCCATGAACCTGTCAAGGTGCTTGTTTGCGGGCAAACCAACAGCTGGCTTCTCATCGCCTAGGAAATTCTTGCAGAAAGAGATGCATTCTTCGGTGAGAAATCCCTGAACGATGCTTCCATCCGGGTGTGCCCTATTACGAACGAATGATTTTATGATCCCGTTCATTCTTTCTAACGCCATCATGTTGTGCAAGAATGCCGGCCCAAGATTGGTGATATCGTCCACGATATGGACCAAGAGATGTACCATAATATCAAAGAAGGCAGGTGGGAAATACATCTCAAGCTCGCATAGGATGGTGACGATCTCTTCCTGCAGCCTTCCGAGTTTCTTCACGCTTATCGACTTCCGAGTGATGACATCAAAAAAGTTACAAAGGCCAGTGAGCGTTTGACGGACGTGCGGTTCCATTATCCCTCTGATTGCAACCGGAAGTATCTGCGTCATCATCACGTGACAGTCATGAGACTTCATCCCGCTGAAGATTTTTTTCTCCGCGTCTAGGTATCTGCTTATCAGCCCCGCGTAACCTAAGGGAAATTTCACTCCGAGGAGGCATGTGAATACTTGCGCGAGCTCATCGGGGCTTAGAGTGAAGCAAGAGGGTTTCAGGCGGTGAGTTTGGTGTTTCTTAGCCGTTTTCCGCTTGCGGTCGTCCATCTCCTCCACCCCATCCTCGTCCTCCTCCGTCTGTTCACGCGTAGAAGGCGGTAAGTGAAGCTCGCTCCTGATATTCAGGGCCATCAGGTCGTATCTTGATTTTGGCCCGTCTTTGGTCCTATCTGGCATGTTGAACAGGGTGCCAAGCAAGCTCTCACACACATTCTTCGTGATATGCATGACATCAAGGCAGTGAGGCACTCCGAGGATTGGCCAGTACCGCAAGTCCCAAAACACGGACCTCCTTTTCCATACCCCCAAGAGCGGTCCTTCTGGCGGAGGACACTTTTTCTCTCCTCGCTTCCGCTTTTGTACCTTTCCCGACGGAGGACACGTTTTCCAATTCTTCAATAGAGTATCGATCTCTTCTCCTCTTCTCTTGCGTGGAGGTAGACCGAGCTCATCTTTACCGTTGAACAGGTCTCCGCGCTTTCTCCACGGGTCGTTTAGTGGTAGCCACATTCGATGCCTCATGTATACGGTTTTAGAAGATCCGGGATCCTTGTGTAGCTGTAGAAACGGGGTAAATTCCATGCACCTAACACAAGCCTTGTGTCCATGGCACACCTGACACGCAATATATCCGTATCCGAGATAGTCCTGCACCGTCGTGATCAGTGCGGCTCTCATACGAAAAGTTTCTTCTTTGAAGGCGTCCCATGTTTCTACCCCTTCCTCCCACAACGTGTCTAGCTCCTCCTTCAATAACTCGAGATACAGGTTGATATCGCTCCCTGGCTGGGTCGGCCCTTGAATCAGCATACTCATGTGTATGTACTTCCTCTTCAGACACAACCACGGGGGGAGGTTGTACATCCATACAAACACGGGCCAGGTGCTATGTTTGCTGCTCTGATTGCCAAACGGATTGAGACCGTCGGTGCTCGCACCAAGCCTGATGTTCCTTGGGTCGTTCCCGAATTCCTCATCGAATGCGTCTAATGCTTTCCACTGACGTGCATCCGAAGGGTGTGTTAGCACTGGTTTTTCAACACGTTCTGGATCGCTCAGCACCGCCTTCTTTCTGTCCTCGTGCCAGCGCATGAGCTTTGCTTCCTTGGGGTCCACGAAGTACCGCTGCAGACGGGGAATGAGTGGAAAGTACCACACAACTTTCCTAGGAGCTTTCTTCGTCCCCCTCTTGTAACGATCAGCACCGCACACCGGACATTTGATCTGGTCCGCGTGCTCGTTACGGTAAATTATGCAGTCACGGACGCAAGCGTGGTATTTTGTGTGCGGTAAATCGAGGGGGCACACGATTTTCTTGGCCTCCTGTAGACTACTAGCACATGTGTTCCCTTCAGGTAAGTGCGTCTTCAGGTATCGCAGAAGATCGTCCATGCTTGTGTCGGTCCATCCGTGTTTTGCCTTCATCTCAAGAAGATCCAGAGCTACTCTCAAGCGTGACTCCTCCGTCCCGCGACTTGCGTCATACAACGGAGTTGCAGAGTCTATCTCTAGTTGCGTGATCTTAGATTTACGTCTAGCGTCGGTCGACGTGTTCTTGAGAAGAAGATCTTGAACATGAGGGTCCCGCACGACTGAAGTTAGCGGAGTGTTCATGTCCTCGTCTGCATGTTGCTGATCACCATGACTCCCTTCTTCTTCATTATAGTCGTCTCCGTCGACAGCCGCCTCTTCGTCCTCTCCATTGCCATGTTCAGACTCCTCCTGATCATCTTCACATGTCGCCGCCCAATTGGTCTCGACGTTATCATCGTCTTCATCGTCATCCATCCACTTAGTGTGGCCCTCCATGAAACTATACCTGAGCAGGTGCTTCTCCACATTACCAGAATCTGGTTTGAACAAAGACCCCAGCTTGCATTTCCGACACGGACACTCTATCTCGGTGCGGTTGTTTCGATGCATCTCGGCCGTCGCGCGTCGCACGTACCTATGCACCACGCTTGTCCTCATCGCAATGACCATTGCTACAAAATGCAAGAGAGAGAGTTTCATTAACTAGATCCGGTTTTCACGGAAAAATTCGGCATGACCTTCCTACAAAAGGTGTAACGCGGAGCGCCAGAAATTTGCCGAAAAGGAAATGAATCAACATTTCGGCAAAACATTGGCAACTCATCCTCATGGCAACACAATAAAAAGAAAAAGAGAACGAATTCTCATCCACCGACCAATCCCACACACCTATTAAGATGACACACAATGCAAAATATATAGACGCGATGACGACGTCGAAGATCACCGAAGAGACTCCCGATAAGAGATTGATAGATCTAGAATTAGCTAATGGTGCATTTGTGGTGAGATCTAGTGTCCGGTTAGTAGATCTAGTGGAGAGATTTGGAAGAGGGAAAGTGGGGTAGCATACTAGCTAAAATATAGCAAACATGATTGGTTAAATTAGCTAAAAATGGTGGAGGGGTGTGGGGGATTGAGCTAGGAGCACTAATGGCTCGAGTTTGGATAGTGAGTGAGTGAGTGGGGTGGATAGGGGTGGTGGTGGGTGGCTGGCCGCACTTATATTGGGGACAAATATTACCCCAGGCGAATATGCTACGGGAAGCGCCTGCGCTAAGTGGTGCTACCCCAGGCTATTCTTTGTCCCAGGCGAACAACGTTCCTGTGCGTCTGCGCTAAAGGGAGCTACCCCAGTCCACTTTTTACCCCAGGCGCTTCGGTAATTACTCGCCTGTGGTATCAGTTATACCGCAGGCGAACAAGGAAACTATTCGCCTGCGGTAAAGGAAGCGTGCCAGGGTCGGCCGTGGTTGGCCCTGCCACACTTTACCCCAGGCGCTTCAGGTTTCTGTTCGCCTGGGGTAACAGGCTTACCCCAGGCGCACAGGCCAGCTATTCGCCTGCGCTAATTAACCCAGGCGCACAGGTTTTCCTGTTCGCCTGTGGTAGAATATGCTGCTATAAGCTAATCTCTACTAGTGTCACAATCACATATAGATCACATCATGGGAGAGAGAGATGAACCACATAGCTACCGGCAGATTCATCAGCCTCGGGGGAGAACTACCCCCCCACCCATCATAGGAGACAGCAACGACGATGGAGATGGCGGTGGAGTCGATGGAGATGGTTCCGGGGGCACTTCCCCGTCCTAGCAGGGTGCCAGAACAGAGATCTGTCCCTCGAAACTTGTCGGCAGCGGCGGCGGAGCTACGGATATATTTTGTGGAAAAGGTCGACTCCCCTAGGGTTTTCCCTTGGAGGAGTATAAATAGGCGAAAGGGCAAAGGGGGTGGAGCCCTGGGGCCCCACACCACCCCTGGCGCGGCCAAGGGGGGCGCCACCCCATGGTGTGGGCCCCCTGGTGCCCGTCTTCGACTCCTCTTCGGTCTTCTGGATGCTTCCGGGGAAAATAGGAACTTCGGGATTTGTGGGGTTTAATTCCGAGAATATTTCGAGAACAACTTTTCTGAAATAAAAAACAGCAGAAAACAGGGAACTGGCACTTGGCATCTTGTTGATAGGTTGGTTCTAGAAAACGTGTAAAAATGCTATAAAGAAGGGAGAAAACATGTAGCAATTGGCATAATATCATCATGGAGCATCATAAATTATAGATAAGTTGGAGACGTATCAAGCATCCCCAAGCTTAGTTCCTACTCGTCCTCGAGTAGGTAAATGATAAAACACAATAATTTCCGAGGTGACATGCTACTAACATAAACATGATCATTATAATGTAAAAGCATATGTAACTTGAGATCATAGAACTTTAAACACAAACATGATGAATAGAACTTTAATAATAAAGCATAGCAATAACTTTGCATCATGAGAAGTAACTCAAATAAAATATTATGAGTAACAATGCATTGAAAGTTATACGTTTGTTTCAAGTATAAAGAAAGCATGACAAAGTGGTATTTCGCTAGTCCTTAAGAGTGGGACAAAACATAAATGCCAGGACACCTCCAAGGTTCACGAGGAAGACTAGAACCAATAGTTGGAGAACAAACAATGACACTTCATGAATCAACTAATGATGTTAATGGGACACATGCACATAAAACTCAGAATGGTAAATATGCTCTCTCAACTATGCATAAAGTTAGAAGATGGAGACTCAACATAAAAGTAAAAGAAAGGCCCTTCGCGGAGGGAAGCAGGGATCACTCATGTGCTAGAGCTTTATATTTTAAACAGAGGTATTAAAATTTTGACACTCCTCCCATCCATCTTACACAAATCATGGATAACCGAATCCTCAGGTGCCTTCCAACAATCACATACCATGGAGGAGTGTCTATATTTTGGGAGATGTATGCTAATGTCAACGAATTAATGGTAAACAGAAAATACAATACGTCACAATCCAACTAGATTTAACAAGAGCGGCTCCCATGTGAAGGACGCAACTGGTGTAGAAGGTCATCCCTCTTTCTCTTTTGTTTACACAATTAAGCTTTTACTGATAAATCAGGGGCAAAAATAGTGAAGAGAATTTGTTCGCATTAATTTGGGGCTGGGCACCCCGCTGCCAGCTCTTCTATCAATTGGATAAGAGGATGAAACCACTAGTCCAGGGTGTGAAATCCAATCGACAAGTGAGATAAAGATTCTCTACTTACGTCCTCATGAGCAAAACCAGGAACACAAAGCAGGAATAATTTTGAAGGTTTTAAAGGTAACACATGAGAAATTTACTTGGAGTGGCAGTTAAATACCACATGTAGGTAGGTATGGTGGACACAATGGGAAAACTTTGGATTAGGGAGTTGGATGCACAATTAGAGCTCATACTCAGTACAGGTGGAGGCTAGCAAAAGACTGGGAGCGACAAATCAAGAGAGCATAAGAGCCATAATCATGCATAGCGACATAAACATCATTAATCAAAGCATTAGTGGTACCACAAGTTCAAAAACTAAATTATCATAGAGGATATTAGTGACTGGTTCATAGTCATAAACATGGTGTGAGCATGTGCCAAGTCAACCAAATAAAACATTCAAAGGAGAATACCACAAATTTATGCTTCAATATGACAAGAACAACTCATGATTCTTTCAATGACACATTAAAAACTCTCAGATATTTGAGTCTAATTATTCTACTCAATAACCACTAGGCTTTAAAACTAAAATAACATCTAGCATGACATGAAACAGTTCTATCCACAGTCTATACAAGCTTCTACGTGCATCGTTATAGATTCTACCTCAAACAGCAGTTTCTTTTCCCAGCAAGCACCATACAAGACATGCTTTAAAAAAAATATCTACATGATAAAGCAAGAAAACATGAGAGTACTCACATAACACTACTAAAACTAATAGATCTGAATAAGATATTCATGAAAACAAAGGCTAAACGCGGTACTAGCAAAAAGTGAACACTCACAGAACAATAAGAATGAAAACTAGAGTGTTCTAAGCAATGAAAATGGAGCGTGTATCTCTCCCACACAAGTATAATAAGATCCAACCATAAACTAAAGCAAAGAAAACTAAACAAACTGAAAACAAAAAAAAGATGCTCCAAGTAAAGCACATAAGATGTGACCGAATAAAAATATAGTTTCACTAGAAGTGACCTGATAATTTATCGATGAAGAAGGAGATGTCATGGGCATCCCCAAGATTAGATGCTTGAGTATTCTTGGAATTTGCTGGGATGTACCATCGGGGCATCCCCAAGCTTAGGCTTTTCACTCTTCATGATCACATCATATCATTCTCTTCTCTTGACCCTTGAAAACTTCCTTCACGCCAAACTTCTCACAATCTTCATTAGCAAGGTTAATGCAAATCGAAATAATAAATTCACATGGTTCAGTTTCAAGACAAGCCTAACAGTCATAACTTCTTTTAAAACTATTTTTCTCAAAAGAACACTAAAAGAAACATATTAAGAGGCAAATGCAATTATTAGCAGAAATCTGTCAAAACAGAACAGAAGGTAAAGATGATTTTTTTAGAAAATCTTCTGTTTCTCAAATCAAAACTAAGAAAAGTTGCGTATATAGCCCAGGATTACGCACAAAAAAACTGAGGTCATTTTGAATTTTCTGTGATTTTATACGAATTTAACAGTGGACAACAGAAATCTTTTTCCTGCGCAGAAATCCGAAATATAGTCTGAAATTTCCACTAGAGGCTTTACTTGGCTCAACTAATACATGAAAATAAAGACACAAAGGAGTTTCTACAGAAGTATACCACCCCTTGACTCAAAGAAAACAGAGAAAAACAATGCAAAAATAAAAACATGGGTTATCTCCCATGAAGTGCTTTTCTTTAAAGCCTTTTAGCTAGGCATGATAATTTGAGAAGATGCTCACATGAGAAATATGAATTGAAGCAAAAGAGAGCATCAAGAAGCAAATATAAAACACATTTAAGTCAAAACCACTTCCTATGAAAAATAATCTTGTAGAAAAACAAGTCAACGAAGCACAAAGTGGCTAGCATTGGAAGACAAAACAAGTGCAACTTCAAAAATTTCAAGATAAAGCGGGGAAACTTGATATTGCTATGCATGAAATTATGTTTCCATCTTTCATAATAACTTTCAGTAGAATCATGAATAAAATTAAAAATATAACTATCACACAAAACATCTTTATCATGAGCCACATGCATAAAAGAACTAATACTCTCCACATAAGCAAATTTATTCTTATTAATAATAGTGGGAGAAAATTCAGCAAAATAGCTATCATTATTATTCTCATCACCATAATCATCAAATATAGGAGGCATTTTGCAATCATAATTAATTTTCTCCTCAATAGTAGGTGGACTGAAAATAACATATTCATCATTGTAATCATCATATATAGAAGGCATATCATGATCACAGTAAAATTTATCATTCATAGTAGGTGGAACTATAATACCACAATCATTATGATCATCATATATTGGACGCAAAGTATCATCAAAGTAAATTTGTTTCTCCATGCTTGGGGGACTAAAAATATCATATTCATCAAGACTAGCTTCCCCAAGCTTAGACTTTTCAATAGCATTAGCAATAATGGTGTTCAAAGAATTCATACTAATAATATTGATATTGCTATTATGCAAACAAACTTCCATAGGTTTTTTAATTTTCTATTCAAACACTTCATGTCCTAACTCAAGATAAAGATTATAAAGTTCTCTCATATTTTTGTTGTTTTCCATTAAGACTAACTAGTGAAAACAAGAAACAAAAAGATTTAATTGCAGAATCTAAAGAAAATAAATTTGAGCACTCACACCCGAGGATGTGAGTATCTTTTACCTTACCTCCGAGGACATGAAGTAAATTTGTGTCTCCATGCTTGGGGGACTAAAAATATCATATTCATCAAGACTAGCTTCCCCAAGCTTAGACTTTTCAATAGCATTAGCAATAATGGTGTTCAAAGAATTCATACTAATAATATTGATATTGCTATTATGCAAACAAACTTCCATAGGTTTTTTAATTTTCTCTTCAAACACTTCATGTCCTAACTCAAGATAAAGATTATAAAGTTCTCTCATATTTTTGTTGTTTTCCATTAAGACTAACTAGTGAAAACAAGAAACAAAAAGATTTAATTGCAGAATCTAAAGAAAATAAATTTGAGCACTCACACCCGAGGATGTGAGTATCTTTTACCTTACTTCCCCGGCAACGGTCCCAGAAAAGAGCTTGATGTCTACGCACGCTTATATTCTTGTAGACAGTGTTGGGCCTCCAAGTACAGACGTTTGTAGAACAGCAGCAAGTTTCCCTTAAGTGGATCACCCAAGGTTTATCGAACTCAGTGAGGTAGAGGTCAAAGATATCCCTCTCAAGCAACCCGTCAATTAAGATACAAGAAGTCTCTTGTGTTCCCAACACACCCAATATACTTGTCAGGTATATAGGTGCACTAGTTCAGCGAAGAGATAGGGAAATGCGAGTAATATGGATGGTTATAAGTAATAATAGCAATCTGAAATAAATATGGCAGTAAGAAGACATGTAGCAGAACAGACGGAAACCGGTGTTTCAATGCTTGGAAACAAGGCCTAGGGATCCTACTTTCACTAGTGGAAACTCTCAACAATGATCACATAATTGAATAACTAAATATCTTCTCTTCACTATGCTACTCTTAACCACTCTCCGGTCGAATAACAACACCAATCCATGTGTAGGTCTTTAACAACACTCCTCAGAGTAAGAAATTTCCCAACTAAGTAACCACCATGGTATCACCATGGTACCCAGATGGTTCCACACAAACACCACAATTTCATAGTGTTATCCAACACAAAATCTTATATCTTATATATATATTTACTAATTGGAGGCATCATTAGTGTCTCCATGTTAATCCACATCATCAAAATTAATTTAGTCTGTTAGATATTAGATTTACGGCCAGGATTAACAGTGCAATAAAGTTACGTACGACATTATGGATAATCTGTCACGATAGTCTGGCATGGAGTAGTAGTACCATCTGATCGTGAAAAAAAAAAGCAACCCAACCGGTTCATGTGGACTCCTGAAGTTAAATACTGGGATTTATTGGCAGGATCAAACGTAGGAGACACAAAATCTGCATGGACGTACGTGACATGTTCACGTCTTATGTTTCTCCCTAGGGCTAGGCCATATCCATATCGAAATCAATCTTGCCGCGGACGGCCGCTGGCTGCCGGCCGCCGCCTCCTCCGCTTTCCCGCTGCTCTCATCATCACGTTGTCTCCTATCTTCACTTCTATGCTGCAAGCCGCATGTGCGTCGAAGTCGGCATGTTGCCCGCACTGTCCGCTGCTGGACAGGAAACTTTGAAGTGCTGCCTCCTGTTCCCACCAATCCATAACTAGATGCAAGTGTGAATCTGTCTTCTTTGTCCATGTGTTATTATTGTCTAGCTTTGAATTTACTAACAACTCCATGCTACTGGACTAATCTTCCCATATGTGCTACACCCTAAATCGTACTGCAGGTGTTTGATGAAATTCCAAAACACATGGGGCACAAGAAATTGAACCATCCACCATGGCATCACATGAAGGTGAAGCATCCACGAAGGCATGAACAAGGCCGCGTGTCCTTAGGTACTTTAGAACTTCAACCCAATATTTCTACAAATTCAGATATATGTTATTACTAGCAACAAATTGGTTGTAGATTTACGGCTAGGATGAACTGTGTAAAAAAAGTTACCTACATTACAAATAATCTGTCATGATAGTCTGGCATCAAGTTGTACGTATGATGCTATGACGCGATGGTGCAAAAATAAAAGCAACCAAACCGGTTACGACGTGTACTCTTGAAGTTAAATATTCTGTGATTTATCGGTAGATAAGACGCACCAGACACAAAATCCGAGTGGACGTGACTAACAAGTCAGCATCGCAAGCAAAAAAAAAACGAGTAGACAGCTGCAATCGAAATCACCATTTTCTTCTTCTTGATGTTTCGCTGATAATCATCCGAGCCTTCGTGTGCGTGCCTTTTTATCTGATGTTTTGTTGATCCCGTCACAAAAGTAAAACAATGAAGGAAAAGTTCCAGCGACAACACTGGATCAGGCAAGCAACGCTTATCGCATTTCACCATCGCAAGGTAGACGAGACACATGTTCATCCCCGTCATGTAAATCGCGGGAGGCGGCGGCGGAAGCCGGCCAAGTTTGCATTCGATGCAACGCTTGCAGATTGAGAGAGCATGCATGATCAATCAATCGCCGTGAAGCAAGGGCCATATACCGTGCATGCAATTTGAATGTCAGATTCTATACATGGGAGGCGGCAGGCAGTGACTCAGCCAATCAGCAGTGTTCTAGAAGCTGATGGGACCTGGTCCGACAGAGCAAAAGCGCAACAGCAACATGGTTCTGGCTCCGGCCGGTGCCATGGTAGCTTAGAAACAACATCTAAATTTTCAAAAAAGAAAATTAAAACAATCATCTAACCGTATGCCCGAAAAGATATGTCTAAAGCTTGCATTTTTTCGTTTTAGGTGATGAATAGAAGAAACGTGTTGCGGCATGCAAGTACGAACTGTAAGGCAAGGAACCATTGTATTCTCTGTGAATATTGCCGATCAAACTCTTGGTTGCATCAAGATTAATGAGCAGAGGGCTTTAAGAGATCATACGAGGAGAAGTATTCAGTTTGCACTCCATCAAGAGAGCAGCTGCGGTTTATCCAGGCCAAACGAAACGACCTGCAAGTCGGAAGGCAAGACAGAGCACTATACGTCGGTATTTTCAGTAAATTCGCATTACCTTCTTATTTTAGTTGGTCAATATTTCTCTACTGTGCAAGTTTAATATTCCTTGCGCAACTTTACTTTATTTCTCGAGGAGTCAAAACCTAGAAATATATTTTGCTCTATTTCTCTACCGTGCAAATTTAATATGCCTTGCAACTTAACTTTATCCCTGGAGGAGTAAAAACCTAGAAATATGTTTTGCTCAAGTCTACATTAGTTCGACTTCTTCTCTTAGCTGGATTAACAATTTTTCGATGTTTTTTTGGTGTGGACAATCAGCAGAGTTATACTACTGGTGTGTGTGCAGATTATAAGACTAGGTCCCTCTATGGTGTTGAGTGCTTGCGTCAAGCGCCGGTCCGCTGGCAGGCTGCCACGATGCGTGATGCATCACGGTGGCGGTATACCTACAGATGTGTACGCGGTTTTCTAAACCTAGGTTGCTCTATGGCGCTGCGGGCTTGCGGCAATCGCCGGCCGGCCGTCACGTTGTATGGTGAATCACGGTGGCAGCATGCACCTTACGGACATTGAGGAAAATGGTGTTTTGAGAAAAATCAAATATAGTTTATTATTCGTGGCAGTGTTGCCGGAAGTTGAATTAGTATATTTTCTTACATATTTTTGCATGATTGCATCACGTTGTTGATCACTTGGAGTACATATACCTAAGTTCATAGGTTGAGATCATGAGGGTTTGACTGCTTGAGGTACAGTTTTTAGAAATAATTTAGCAAACGTGATTGCTTGAGGGCATCTCCAGCCGTTGCGCCCCCCCAGGGCCCAAAACGCCGCCGTTTTGGTGCCGCCGCGGCGCTAAACGGCGCTATTCTGGAACCTGGGGGGGCGCGTTTCCCAGTCGCGTACCGAGCCCAAGAATCGGCCCAAACAAACGCAAATTTAAAAGGGGCGAAATTTTATTGATCAAAGCGAATTGCGTACATTTTCGAGCGAAATTCAAACTAAAACAGCGGAAATGTAAACTACGCGACAACTACCCCTACGCCTACGCATCGTCGTCTTCATCAGCGGCGTCGCCGTGGCGGCGCTGGTTGGAGGGGCCAGCTTCGCTCTGACGGCGTTGCTCCGCCCGCTCCGCTCGGTCTTGCAGACGCAGCCGGTGCAGCTGCGCCTGCTCGGAGGGCGGGCGGCTGCGGCGCTCGCCCTGCAGCGGCAGCCGCCCGCCCTGCAGCGCCACCTGCCGCAGGTCGGCCTCGTAGAGGACGATAATGCCCGCCTGCTCGGCCGAGGCAGCGCGCGCGGCCATTTGCCGGCGCACCTCTCGCGCCGCCTCCTCCCTCTGGTGTGACTCCAGAGAGGCCTGGATGGCGGCCGCCTCCGCCGCCTGCGCCGCCTGCACGAGGACGCCGCGAACCTCGCGGTACGCGCCCTCGTTCTGCGCCGTCTCGAACGAGTGCAGCCCGGCGTGCTGCTCGGGCCATATCGGCTGCCGCCTCACCTCCCGCCTCCACTGACGGGCAGCCCGCCGTGCTTCTCGTGCCTCGTCCTGCTGCGGCTCCGGCGCCACCTGCTGCGGCTCCGGCGCCACCTGCTGCGGCTGAAGTTGCTCCGGCGCCGCTGGCTGCAGCTCGTCGTCGTAGTCGCTGTCGGGCCACGCGTCCCAGAGACGATCCATTGCGGCGAGGGCGAGGACGGAGAAGATGGAGAAAGAACGGCGAGGGAGGAGACGAGAATGTGCGTACGGGGAGGGGCGGGCACCATTTTTATAGCTTGGCGGGCCAGTCGCCGCGCCGCGTGTCACCGCTGCCGCCACGCCATTAATCCGGAAGCCTTTGACCGGGGTGCATGCACTGGGCGGCCGCCACGCCATAACTCCGGCAGCCTTTGACGGCGCGGGCGCCGAGAAGGAGGTCACGGGCGGTGGCTTCTGTTCCCGCGCTTTCCCGTCGCGTCGCTGACCGAGCTGGCCCACGCGCGCGGCCGCGCAGTTTCGCCCCCCCAGGCCGAACCTAGCGGGCTGGGTTTGGCCTGGGTGCCGCGGCGCTATTTAGCGCCGAAACGGCGCTATTTGGGCCTCTGGGGGGCCGAGTGGTGAAGAAGCGGCGCTATTCGCCGCTTCCGCCGCGAAAAAAACCCCCTGGGGGGGCTCTGGGGGGGACAGCTGGAGATGCCCTGAGTACTTAATCTACACAATCTGGAAATAATTTAGCATCCTCAAATTATACTGCAGTTTTACTGAAATTAGTTGTAAGCATATATAAATTCGTACATGCATTTTCATATAAATCATATATTAATGTTATGTATGTACCGTGAGCAAATAATTCACACTTCATGTCTTCACCCAAGTATGGAAAAGTTAAGTATAGTTTATATTCCTGCACTTTACGCATGCTCATTCTATAAATTTCATTTTACTTAAGTGTTTGTTTAATTAAATGTGTATTTTAGTTTCTTTTGGTGTACAGTTCCTTAGTTGTATCTATTTGTTGAAATTGTGGTAATTCTGGCACGTTGTATCTTTTGTTGGTGGTCCGGTGGTAACTACACGTGTCGATATGTTTCAAGCTTGCAAGAAAAATTATAGTGTTATGATGTATAAAGAAAGAAAATGAGTATACTTTTTGGAGACAAATCTGAATATATGATTTACATGTTCATAATCAAAATATCCAAAACAATATGTATAGTCAAAATTTTATATTTGTTACTTAATACAAGTCTAAAACGGTCATTCACATGTGATATCGAGGGATTATGAGTTGTCCATGCTATATATGAGTGAATAGGTACACTTTAGATTCAATCAAAGTAGCATGTGCGAACGCACGGGTTGATCAGAATATCCGGAACAATATGTATAGTCAAAGTTTCAATTTGTTACTTAACACAAGTCTAAAACAGTTATTTATATGTGATATCGAGGAATTACGAATTGTCCTAGCTATAATTGAGTGGATAGGTACACTTTAGATTCGAACAAACTAGCCCGTGCAAATGCACGGGTTGCCGACTAGTATAAATATAATGTTAAACCACGGTGCACACACTGTCACCTTTACATTGTGATCAAAGCGTTTACGGAGATGTCGTAACAAATAACGAACACTAATCATTGCGTAGTGCTGCAAAAAGCATTCCTTAAATTAAACATTCTCATGTCTAGTTAACCCCACGCTGTCACTATGAGCGCCCTATATGGTACTAGACAAACACCACAATTCATAGAGGAGACACACACGATGTGCACACTATCACCTTCACGCCGCGGGACAAGGTGACTCCAAAGTTCATATTAATAAAACACTTGAATAGCAAAAGATGAAGAGTAATATCTACGAATTTAACTAGATTGCAAAGCTCACGATCACATATAGATCACATCATGGGAGAGACAGATCAACCACATAGCTACCGGTAAATTCCTCAGCCTCGGGGGAGAACTACTCCCTCCTCATCATAGAAGACAGCAATGGCGATGGAGATGGCGGTGGAGTCGATGCAGATGGTTTCGGGGGCACTTCCCCGTCCCGACAGGGTGCCAGAACAGAGATATGTTCCCCGAAACTTGTCGGGGGCGGCGGAGCTACGGATGTATTTTGTGGAAAAGGTCGACTCCCCTAGGGTTTTCCCTCAGAGGAGTATAAATAGGCGAAAGGGCAAAGGCGGTGGATCCCTGGGGGCCCCACACCACCCCCTAGCGTGGCCAAGGGGGAGGGGCGCGCCACCCCATGGTGTGGGCCCCATGGTTCCCGTCTTCGACTCCTCTTCGGTCTTCTGGATGCTTCCGGGGAAAATAGGAACTTCGGGATTTTTGGGGTCCGATTCCGAGAATATTTCCACAACAACTTTTCTGAAATAAAAAACAGCAGAAAACAGGGAACTGGCACTTGACATCTTGTTAATAGGTTAGTCCCAGAAAACGTGTAAAAATGCTATAAAGAAGGAAGAAAACATGTAGCAATTGGCATAATATCATCATGGAGGATCAGAAATTATAGATACGTTGGAGACATATCAGGCAGCAAGCAAACATTTAACATAACTGATGGAAAACGGTGTTTCAATGTTTGGAAACAAGGCCTAGGGATCATACTTTCACTAGTGAACACTCTCAACAATAATAACATAATTGAATACATAAATATCATCTATTCACTACGCTATTGTGAACCACTCTCCGGTCGGATAACAAACACAAATCATTGTGTATGGCTATAAAAGCACTCCTTAGTGTTCGCATTTCCCCATCTAAGTAACCCCCACGCAACATGAGACCTAGATGGTTCCAAACAAACACCACAATTTCATAGGGTCATCCAACACAAAATATAAATATCATGCTAAACCACACGGTGCACAAACTGTCACCTTTACACTGTGACCAAAGTGTCTACGGAGATCTCATGACAAAACCACTTGAGTAGCATAACAGATGAAGAGTAACATCTACTTATTCAACTATATTACAAAGCTCAAGATCACATAAAGATCACACCATGGGAGAGAGAGAGAGAGAGAGATGAAACACATAACTACCGATAGAGCCCTCAGCCCCTGAAGAGAACTACTCCCTCCTCATCATAGGAGACAGCAACGACGATGAAGATGGCGGTGGAGTCGATGGAGATGGCTTCGGGGGCACTTCCCCGTCCCGGCAGGGTGTCGGAATAGATATTTATGTCCCCGAAACTTTTCGGCGGAGGCGGCGGAGCTACGGAACTTGTCGTGGAAGGGGGACGATATATTTAGGCTTTATGCCTCGGGGGACTTTATAGGCGAAAGGGCGATGACGGTGGGTGGCCGAGGGGCTCACATCACCCCTTGGCACGGCCAGAGGGGGAACCGCGCCCCCCTATGGTGTGGCTCCTCTGTGCCCCCTCCTACGGGTCTCCTTTGGACTCTGTTGACGTGTCAGGAATTCCAAGACTTTTGTCTTTTGTTTCGTCCAATTCTGAGAATATTTCTAGAACAACTTTTCTGAAATGAAAAAATAGCAGAAAAAAGGAACTGGCTTTGTTGCATCTTGTCAATATGTTAGTCCATCAAAATGTCCTGAAAACGTAGGAAACCATGTGAAAACATAAAGGTATTGGATAGAAAACAAGCATGAAACATCAAAAAATATAAATACGTATCAGACGTATCAGGGCCTCAGTGGCCCCACACCATAGGGCGGCGCCCCCCTCTAGCCATGCCCAGGGGTAGTATGGGCCCCCTGGACGCCCACCAATGTTGCCCTTTCGCCTATTTATATCTCTCCCCGGGTTAAACCTAGATACCCGATCCTTTTCCACCAATTACATATGCAGCCTCCGTCATCGTCAACCCTAGTTCGGTGGGTTCTAGGGCTCTCCCCGGCACCCTGCCGGTAGGGGAATCATCATTGGAGGGCTCTACATCACCATGCGTGCCCCTGGAGTGATTCGTGAGTAGTTCATCCCTGGACTACGGGTCCATAAAAGTAGCTAGATGGTTGTTCTCTCCTCTTTATCCCTCATGTTTAGATTTTGTGAGCTGCCTAACATGATCATCTTATTGTAATGCTATATGTTGTCTTTGCTGGGATCCGATGAATATTGAATGCTATGTCCAATGATTATCACTCTATCATGTTCTTTCCATGTGTATGCTATTTTAAGATCTTCCATGCTCTCCGTTACTATTAGATACTTCGGCCAAGTTGATGCTTGTAACTCCAAGAGGGAGTACTTATGCTCGATAGTGGGTTCATGCCTCCCTTTCACTCACGCTCGAGTGACAGAAAAGTAACGGGTAGGGGATGTGATGTTGCTATTAGGGAGAAAACAAAAATGCTTTGTCTAAGAATAATTTTATTGTTTAGATTACACACTTTGCTTAATTCACTTATCTGTTCCATGCAACTTAATACCAGAGGTTTGATTGGATTACGTTTCGAGGGTTGATTATTAGTCATAGATGCATTTCCATAACGGTCTATGTATCTTGTTGTAATGTCCGCATGAATCACATAGTAATGATCATGTCATGCATATGCACTACGGTGCAGCCTTTATATCTGTCAATTGCCGAGGTGTAATTTCTTTACCCAACATGTTATCTACTGTTTTTTAGAGACGCCGCTAGTGAACTATGGACCCCGGTCCATTTCTTTACATTGATATACAACCACTGCAACCACTGTTTTCCTACTGCAATTACTGTTTTCATACTACCATCACTTCATCTACTGCAAACAAGTTCCATTTTCGACACTATATGCCTAATCCTTTGTTTCAGTACAACAGGTGAGATTAACAATCTCACTGCTTCGTTGGGGCAAAGTAATTTGATTGTGTTGTGTAGATTCCACGTTGCTTCTGAATCGATAGAGCGCCCTGCCAACATCGGTTGCATCATCCTTCAGAAGATATTTCTTTCTCCTACTGGTCGATTCAACCTTGGTTTCTTTCTGCGGGAAACTTGTTGTTGTTCTCTTCATACCCACTTGTGGTCTCCCAACGAGCGTCTGTCTATATGCCATCAAGCAATTTCTGGCGCCGTTGTCGGGGAGGAATATGATTTCAGCAATGGGAGTCTCTCGCCTCCAATCTCTTTACTTTGTTATTATTTTGCTTGTTACTTTCTTTATCATGCCTGCTATCAATGGTTGATTTCTTTGAAACTGGATCTCTCTGTAATTTTACCAAAACTTACAAGGGGTTATGGGAAAAATGCCCTTTTGTCTCTTCCTTCTCCGGCCAGAAGGAGAGCTGGTCGTCGACGCCTCCCTGCCACCTCCTGCTCTACGTCACAGCGAGGATCAGGACGCTCAGGAGGCGTCTAGAACGAAGCCTCCTCCCTCGAACTCCCCTCGAACCCTCCTCTCTCTCTGTTTATTTCCCGAACGCGACCAAACCCTAGCTCCTCTGTTGACCGCGGCCGCCGCCGAATTCCGACGATTGCCGCTGTTGTAGACCGCCTTGACGCCCTCCGTTGGTCCCAGAAGCTCCGCCATGTCCTCCTTCACCTCCTGACGAGTCACGCTTGACGGGAGCTCCCCTGTCGCCGGAATCGCGCTCTCCTCTTCAACTCCGGCCTCCCCTCGCCTCCCTGACGCCTCCAGCAAGCTCGTGGTGAGTCCACGGTCCTCAAGCACCCCTCATCCCTCTCTCCTTGCCTCTGGTTGCTACGCGCATCATTTCCGCCATCGGTCGCCGCCGTTCGCAGTTCCCGGCGCATCTCCGGTGGCCCTAAGGTAGCGGCGCCGCCTGCTTCTGGTCCCTCGTTGCCTCCCGTGTAGAACCCGCATGCGGGCGAGACCCCTCGCGGCCTAGTTCGCCGCCGGCGAGCACGGCAGGGCTCTGCCGGCCATTTGCTTGCGTCGTGCTGACGTCAGCGTGGGCCAGCTCCAGCAGGATCCGAATTTAAGTAAATGTTTTCTAAAATTGTTAATGCCTGACAGGTGGGCCCATCTACTTATTAATTCCACAAAATAAATTGATTTTATAAAATCAATAACTTTAATGCTGTAAGTCAGAAAAATAAAATAAAAATATGGTTGTGTTCAGAAAATTAAACTCTATCCAAATATGTAATTTCCATACATGTTTGAAAACCTTTATGTTTGTACATTTATTTAAGTGTTGTTTAATTCATTCAAATGCAGAAAATAGGTTTTTAATCAATAAAATTAGAAAATTAAAAGTTATATACCAAAATTCTCAAAATGACATATACAACTCATTTATGATGTTTTTAAACCCATTTGAGAAACTAAAATTGGACTCACTTCCAGAGTCGCCCGAAACCCCCTCTAGGGTCTATTTTGGGCCAATTTCAGTAAAATTGCATAATTGTCATGTGAACCCTACCAACCCAACAAACATGTCTAGGGCTTTATTTCAATGCATTAACTTGGTCATGCATACATGTTGTGCATTGCATCGATGCCATGTTTGATTGTTGTTTCTCTTTCGGTGTTTTGCTTCTGATCGGTAGAAAGCGACCCCGAAGAGAAGATCGACAACGCCATCATGAATACTTGATCCTAACCGAAAAGTCAAGCACTTATCCGAGAAGATCTTTATCTGGTTTTCTTGAAGCAATGCAAGCATAACCTCTTATCTTCCCATATATGGTTTCGAAAGACTTTTTGACTCTCGTACAATGCATTCGATTCCAATGTATCTTGTATCAGTAGTTAGAGTTCTCCTATACCATGCATAGCCTACTTATCCTGATCCACTACTCCTAGCAGCCATAGGTTTGATTGTGTTCATCGCCAAATCCTTAAATATGATGTGCTTAGACATACATGTTTGTTATCTCTGCTCCATCCGGTTGATGAATCAGAGTTGGGATGAATCTAGTATGATAGGATGTTGTGGAAAGTTAAGAGAACTTGTTTTATATGATTAAAAGGTGTGGATGACGAGACCACAGAGGTTCTGTGGTGGTTGTCTCGTTCATGCCCCTAGGAGCGAGTTCTCGTCTTCGAGCCAAGACTAAGCGTGCAGCCACACGGGGATTGGATTCCCCTCGGTCTCAACTTGCCCAGTTTGTTCCATGAGTTTCCTAGTTCGGGCTTTCCATTAGGATTTGCGGGGATATCAAAACACTTTCAAAACTAGGATGTGGGGATGTATCGGCGCTCTGCGGGTAGGTAACCGTCGAGCATTGCGCACAACGATAGAGACCCGGCAGGAGATGGCCACTCCCTATTGGCAGTCCATCTCTACTCGGAGCGACTCATGGAATAGGCGAAGTAAGGGAAAGGTCGTGGTCAACCTCCATCTGCCGGCACTTCCCGGAATAGTGCTAACGTACTGGCATTAAGAGTTGGTTGGCACGTGTGGTTAAAGTTGTACACCCCTGCAGGGTTAAATATTTTTGAAAAGTCGTGTCCGCGGTTAAGGACGACTTGGTGATGGATTCTGTGATCATAGACAACTTAAACGGAATGATTCAAACTTGCTGATAACGAATGAAGGATGCCTCCTCGGAGATGCCGAGAGGGGTTACCTTGTAGCATGAGGTACCGAGACAACTGGAGGTGGTGATCTTTGAAGCACGAGGTGCTGATATGAGTTGGTAGATTAAAAAGATGATGGTATCAGTAGTTGAGTAGCTTTCTCATCTATTTTCAAAATACTCCATGAGACGTGCTATTCCTCCCTCAACTTGGAAAACAAAGATGGCTTTACGCAAAATAACCTTCATAACTCTTTCTAAAAGAAGCAGATATATAATAGGTTAACTAAGTCATGTTGAGTACCTCCCGTACTCATGTTTGCTTCAACTTGGTTCAGGTGGAGTTCCTCAGTTCGGTTGTGTTTCAACGTGGACATCGACGAGTAGTTTGTGGTTCCCAGGTAGCAGCATGGAATCTATGGGCTGGGACGTCGCCTAATGTTGCGGCCTCTTAGGCCTTTTTGGTTCTTGTTGGTTAGCAACATAATTTGCCTTCCGTTGTCTGATGTAATGTTGGGTCGTGTGACCTCTGTTTGTAAAGCTATACTCTAGTAACACTTGTTTAATAAAGCTTTATGTCTAGAGTACTGCTTTGATCGGTTGTTGGTTTCGAGCTCATCGTTATACAGTTTTGGCTATTCCTGCATAGTTGTCGTAGTCGAGGGGTTGTGGAGCCGATGATCCATGTCCGAGCCCGCCTGCCGATGTGATTCGGCCTGGGGCGAGGTAACCCCAGTAACCCTTGATTGTTGTTGCACTTTCTGGACACATAGCATCTCTATATAGCTTTGGTCCCGTTTCCTTAAGTTTCATACGATTCGTGGACGCTTTGATATGCATAGTTGGTTATGACTAGCATGGATACAAGGAGTAGTAGACTGGGGATCCGGACTATGTGCCGATGAATCCAGTCTGCCTGCCGTTGTTTGTTGTGGCCGAGGCTGGTAACCCTGAAGCCCTTGTGAGTCCATGGCTAGGAGCACATAACAGTATGTATATCTCTGGGTCCGGGGTCGTGAAAAGTCATGGTATGAGTGCAGGACTGCCTGTAGGAAAACCTTACTGATTGGTCGATGTTGAGTCTAGTGTTTGTGAAAACTATTTTGACACTTCAAATGAGTTGTGAAAATCTCTTTAGGATTCTTTTTACTCCTTATCTGGTATCGCTCTAACTCTGGGTGTCCTTACCTGTTTTGGATTTGAAAAGGTTCCAGTTATTCAAAACTTAGGTGCCTTCATTGGCAAGGATGTTGTTATCCAAGTTGACCTAGTTATGAGTTTCTAGAGTCGTGTGTGTTCCATGTTCCGTTATCCCCAGATTCAAACTGGGAGATTCTCTTCCAATCATAATCTCTCAAAGTTGTATAGGTTCCACATACCCCTGTTCTAAAGTCTCAAAATTCTGAACCTCGAGATTTCCTTTTCATCTCTAATGTGTATGTTATCCTTTGCTCAAAGTTCTTCCGGAGCTATCATTGTCTTTTGGAAGATACCTCGTGATTGCTAATGGTAGTGTCCTTTGTGGCACTCATATAGTAGTTACTCCTTTCGTTGTGATTTTAATTCTTGGACTTGAACCGAAGGTCCTGGAATGTGTTGAATGGTGGTGGGTTGAATCATGTGGTTTTATAACCATGTGATGCTCACTCTATCAGTACAGGATGCTGACCTTTAACCCAAGTTCTGTTTCTTTGGATCCTGAGGAATATCTTCTACCTCAGGATGGCTAGGTAGTTTCAACTCCAATAGCCGTAGGTTTTCTCTTGTAATCAAGAAGAGATCACAACAAGAGTGGTCATCATGAAATCCACATCTTCGTTCTTAATTCAGCTATATCGATCCTCTAGCATGGGTTTTACAAAAGAGTATCACCTGTGCACTCCCCATGGCCTCTGGATTTTCCGGAGCATGTTCCTATCTTCCAGTTGCTCTCAAATCTCCATCCGTTGTTCTGGAACATAAGTTGCATACGTGTGTCGAAGTCTTCCAATGCAATTGCTCATGTGTTCCGTCAGAACATTCCACATTGGAATGTCAGGAGAAACAAACTCCAGTACCTCGTTCATCTCTAGTACCAGGTCAAAGTTTTGTAATTCGCAGATTAGAGAAGTTTCATCAGCTTCTACTCTGTTTCACCTTCGAGTATCACACTCTTTTATATCAAGAGGTCGTGCTGAGTTTCATGGCCTTGTTGATGAAGTAATGCTCTTAGACGTCTTCACTCACCCTTCCTCCAAGTTTGAATGCTTGAGAATGATGGGTTTGTTCATTGACATGTGTATCAGATATTCTTAGCAATTCCTATTGCTTTAAAAAAATCTAGGAAACATTTGTATCCTTCTTAGCACTACTAGTCACCCAGCCTCTGTTAAGAGTTGACTAAGTTACCAAATCCATTCATGCTTGTGCAAATTCTTGGTCAAAGAGTTAGGTTAATACCGATGCTCTCAAGATCATATCGGTTTCTTTGAAAAGCAGGATCCCTTTTCGAACTTCAAGACATACCGGTAGGTTGTGATATTTTGGTTGTCTTTCCATAAGTATCACCAGGTTGACACATGACCGTGATGTCTAAACAAGGTGTAATATGAACTACTCCTTTCTCCAAGAAGCTATGCTGGATACCCTAAACTAGTTGGTTGAGCTTAAACAACAACTTGGAGAGTTGTAAGACACGAACTCTTCCCAACTTGTTCCTTTGTGAAGGGATGTCTAGTTCCTTTGCGTTGAATAAGGATAGTATCTCCCTCGTGGATATGCTATCTAACAAACACTTGATTTGATTTGGGCTATCGTCAAATCAAGATCAGATCCAAGGGCTACCTTGATGGTGTTTTCACTCATGGTGTTTTTCCTAGGTACACCTTCATGTCCTTTAGCCTAACCGACATTTTTCCTTGTTCATGTGTTATATGAATACTCCTTCTAGGAGTGTTTTGATAAGTCTGTTGTCGAGCCCATCGATGACATTTCTAATCATCCAAGTTGCAAGAGGTTCAAGTTGAACACTTGGAACTAATGTTGGAAACTTTTGAGAGCCATCTTTGTGTTATCATCAAGCTTGCTCTCTCGATGTTCGAGGTGACTTACTCTGGTTCATGTGCTTATGGTGAAAGTTGTCGCCATGGATCCGAGTAGATTTTTCTTGTTCTCTCGGGAATAATCTCAAGTCAGTTATACATGTGTGGACTATTCTTGAGATGGTTGGTTGTTACCTCCGTCTACTGGAAGAAGTTTCCATCCACACTAAGCCACTGACTGATCATTTGTAAAAGAGAAGAAGTCCAAGAACTTTGTTATCTTTGTAATCATCTTCTCAACAAGGACTTCGATGTGTTTCATTGCAAGTAGTCCATGTAGGTGCAACCGTCCTTCGCAAGTTTCTAATACATGAGTTCTCCAATCTCGCTCATATTCTTGAGCGTGGCATCATAGTCCATATCTTGAGAATCCAGCATTTGTATCTCGTTAGTAACAAGTGCAATCTCTTCGCTCAAACATACCGAGCCTGAGCTATAAATCCACTAACCAGAGCTGAATCTCAAGCAGCAGCGATGGTTGGTGTTCCCTCAAGAGTATTGAATTAGGTTCATTTGAAAATACGGCATGGTTGATGTGTGGTTGACACCATTAGCCGGAAGGCCTAATGTCATATATCTTTGAATCCGTAAGAACAACCACTCCCCGTGAGAATTCTTGTGTGGTTCATTCTAACAAGTTTTCCCTCATTGTCCTTCCAAAACCGCAGTGCTATTTTCACTTGATGACCTATAGAAGGCTTGTCATGAGCCTTCTATCGGTATCTATAACATACAGGATAACTTGGAAGTTGATCTTTCCAATATCTCTCAGTTGAACCTCCAAAACCTTTGTTCTAGTGGAAACAAGTTCCTCATGAGAACATCTCTTGGTGTTTCGTAACCGCCAATGATCAGTTCCCTTTTTCAAGTTGTTTATACTTGAAGTTCTGTTCATTTCATACATTGTGTGAATTTGTCAGTTACTTTAGCCATGGGATCCTAATCATGTGGTAAACGTATTGCTACGTCAAATCCACAATAGGAAAGAGATTCCCTATTCCTTCTGGTGTTTCAATCCTCCATTGGTTACCCATCCTTATGGTGTGATCAATAATTCCTCCTTAATTACGATGTTCCAACATTCTTTGATCGCTCATATTCTGTCGTGAGGTAACATCCCGATCCTCGACAAGGGTTTCAAGAAAATTGTTACGGAATTATTGAAAGTTCCTTCATCTTCGTGTCCACTCCGAAGAGTGAACATGATCATGTATCAAATTCTCTCTGACGCACGATTACAGTATTTTCTCGTGTTTTTCCTCATCTGTGGATATTATGTTTTGGTATCCAAGACAATCCTTTCCATCTTGGTTTTCTGTTTGAAGAAACCTCGATGTCCTAAGTTGTCCAACCTTCCTTTTCCAAAGGGATTTAAAGTCTTGTGCAAAGCTCATATTCTAAATCCTTTCAAGAACCATCGTCCACAAACTTGAAAACTTCTCCTATTTCCTCCGTTACCTTGATGTGTTTCATGCACGTCAACTCAAAAAGTTCCTTATGAACATTTCTATGATGAGGTAACCATGAGATATTCGATCTTTGTGACGATCAATTCCTAAAAGTTTTCCCTCCCACCTAACGTGTAGCCGAGCAACACTTCAAGGTGTTACGGATCAATCTCTTCGAGAAGAGAACCGTAAGGTTCGAGAAGATCGTTCAAAACCGGTGTTCCTTCTTTCTTCTCCTTCGAGAATCTCGGGACGAGATTCTTGTAAGGGGGTAGATTTGTAACATCCCAAATTTTGCTAACAAAGGGTTGTGGTGTTGTGTTCATTGCATAGCATGCATGGAAAATTTGAACCAAGTTTTAAACTGAATTTAAGTGAAACTGGCATAAAAATCACTTAAAGTGATCACCCAAAAAATTTTTACAAAATATTTTCAAATTTGGGAAACCAAGTTATGGTTAGGTTGGAAATTTTATAAGCTTTCCAAAAAGTATTTTTGCTAATTTTTATCCTTGCAAAAAGGACCCCAATCTTTTCAGTTTGCTTGCTGTTTTAAGGGATAGGGACCTCTCTGTAATTTTACCAAAACTTCCAAGGGGTTATGGGAAAATGCCCTTTTGTCTATTCCTTCTCCGGCCAGAAGGAGAGCTGGCCGTCGATGCCTCCCTGCCACCTCCTGTTCTACGTCACAGAGAGGATCAGGACGCTCAGGAGGCATCTAGATCGAAGCCTCCTCCCTCGAACTCCCCTCGAACCCTCCTCTCTCTCTGTTTATTTCCCGGACGCGACCAAACCCTAGCTCCTCTGTTGACAGTGGCCGCCGCCGAATTCAGACGATTGCCGCCGTTTTAGACCGCCTCCTACGCCCTCCGTTGGTCCCAGAAGCTCCGCCATGTCCTCCTACACCTCCTGGACGAGTCACACTTGACGGGAGCTCCCATGTCGCCGGAATCACGCTCTCCTCTTCAACTCCGGCCGACGGCCGCCGTGCCGGATTCCGGCCGTCTCCGGCCTCCCCTCGCCTCCCTGACGCCTCTAGCAAGCTCGTGGTGAGTCCACGGTGCTCAAGCACCCCTCCTTCCTCTCTCCTTGCCTCTAGTTGCTACGCGCATCATTGCCGCTGCCGGTCGCCTCCGTTCGCAGTTGCCGGCGCATCTCCAGTGGCCCTAAGGTAGCGGCGCCGCATGCTTCTGGTCCCTCGTTGCCTCCCGTGTAGAACCCGCATGCGGGCGAGACCCCTCGCGGCCTAGTTCGCCGCCGGCGAGCACGGCAGGGCTCTGCGGGCCATTTGCTTGCGTCGTGCTGATGTCAGCGTGGGCCAGCTCCAGCAGGATTTGAATTTAAGTAAATGTTTTCTAAAATTGTTAATGCCTGACAGGTGGGCCCATCTGCTTATTAATTCCACAAAATAAATTGATTTTACAAAATCAATAACTTTAATGCTGTAAGCCAGAAAAATAAAATAAAAACATGGTTGTGTTCAGAAAATTAAACTCTATCCAAATATGTAATTTCCATACATGTTTGAAAACCTTTATGTTTGTACATTTATTTAAGTGTTGTTTAATTCATTCAAATGCACAAAATAGGTTTTTAATCAATAAAATTAGAAAATTAAAAGTTATATACCAAAATGCTCAAAATGACATATACAACTCATTTATGATGTTTTCAAACCCATTTGAGAAACTAAAATTGGACTCAATACCAAAATCGCCCGAAACCCCCTCTAGGGTCTATTTCGGGCCAATTTCAGTAAAATTGCATAACTGTCATGTGAACCCTAGCAACCCAACAAACATGTCTAGGGATTTATTTCAATGCATTAACTTGGTCATGCATACATGTTGTGCATTGCATCGATGCCATATTTGATTGTTGTTTCTCTTTCGGTGTTATGCTTCTGATCGGTAGAACGCGACCCCGAAGAGAAGATCGACAATGCCATGACGAATACTTGATCCTAGCGGATAAGTCAAGCACTTATCCCAGAAGATCTTTATCTGGTTTTCTTGAAGCAAGGCAAGCATAACCTCTTATCTGCCCATATATGGTTTCGAAAGACTTTTTAACTCTCGTATAATGCATTTGATTCCAATGTATCTTGTGTCAGTAGTTAGAGTTCTCCTATACCATGCATAGCCTACTTATCCTGATCCACTACTCCTAGCAGACATAGGTTTGATTGTGTTCATCGCCAAAGCCTTAAATATGATGTGCTTAGTCATACATGTTTGTTATCTCTGCTCCATCCGGTTGATGAATCAGAGTTGCGATGAATCTAGTATGATAGGATGTTGTGGAAAGTTAAGAGAACTTGTTTTATATGATTAAAACATGTGGATGACGAGACCAAAGAGGGTCTGTGGTAGTTGTCTCGTTCATGCCCCTAGGAGCGAGTTCGCGTCTTCGAGCCAAGACTAAGCGTGCATCCACACGGGGATTGGATTCCCCTCGGTCTCAACATGCCCAGTTTGTTCCATGAGTTGCCTAGTTCGGGCTTTCCATTTGGATTTGCGGGGATATTAAAACACTTTCAAAACTAGGATGTGGGGATGTATCGGCGCTTTGCGGGTAGGTAATCGTCGAGCATTGCGCACAACGATAGAGACCCGGCAGGAGATGGCCACTCCCTATTGGCGGTCCATCTCTACTCGGAGCGACTCATGGAATAGGCGAACTAAGGGAAAAGTCGTGGTCAACCTCCATCTTCCGGCACTTCTCGGAATAGTGATAATGTACTAGCATTAAGAGTTGGTTGGTATGTGTGGTTAAAGTTGTACACCCCTACAGGGTTAAATCTTTTTGAAAAGCCATGTCCGCGGTTAAGGACGACTTGGTGACGGATTCTGTGATCATAGACAACTTAAACGGAATGATTAAAACTTGCTGATAACGAATGAAGGATGCCTCCTCGGAGATGCCGAGAGGGGTTACCTTGTAGCATGAGGTACCGAAACAACTGGAGGTGGTAATCTTTGAAGCACGAGGTGCTGATATGAGTTGGTGGATTAAAAAGATGATGTTATCAGTAGTTGAGTATCTTTCTCATCTGTTTTCAAAATACTCCATGAGACGTGCTATTCCTTCCTCAACTTGGAAAACAAAGATGGCTTTACGCAAAATAACCTTCATAACTCTTTCTAAAAGAAGCAGATATATAATAGGTTAACTAAGTCTTGTTGAGTACCTCCCGTACTCATGTTTGCTTCAACTTGGTTCAGGTGGAGTTCCTCAGTTCGGTGGTGTTTCAACGTGGACATCGACGAGTAGTTTGTGGTTCCCAGGTAGCAGCCTGGAATCTATGGGCTGGGACGTCGCCTTATGTTGCGGCCTCTTAGGCCTTTTTGGTTCTTGTTGGTTAGCAACATAATTTGCCTTCCGTTGTCTGATGTAATGTTGGGTCATGTGACCTTTGTTTGTAAAGCTATACTCTAGTAACACTTGTTTAATAAAGCTTCATGTCTAGAGTACTGCTTTGATCGGTTGTTAGTTTCGAGCTCATCGTTATACAGTTTTGGCTATGCCTGCATAATTGTCGCAGTCGAGGGGTTCTGGAGCCGATGATCCATGTCCGAGCCCGCCTGCCGTTGTGATTCGGCCCGGGGCGAGGTAACCCCAGTAACCCTCGATTGTTGTTGCACTTTCTGGACACATAGCATCTCTGTATAGCTTTGGTCCCGTTTCCTTCAGTTTCATACGATTCGTGGACGCTTTGATATGCATAGTTGGTTATGAATAGCATGGATACAAGGAGTAGTAGACTGGGGATCCGGACTACGTGCCGATGAATCTAGTCTGCCTGCCGTTGTTTGTTGTGGCCGGGGCTGGTAACCCTGAAGCCCTTGTGAGTCCATGGCTAGGAGCACATAACAGTATGTATATCTCTGGGTCCGGGGTCGTGACAATACCAATGATCGAATCTCGGACAAGTAAAATATCGCGAGACAAAGGGAATTAGTCACGACGTTTATGGTTCACACGATCACGAGATTCATCGTTGAGTATATAAGAGTCATCACGGATCTCCAGATCTCGCCGTTGATTATTGATCAAAGAGGTCTCTCGATCATGTCTATCTTATTCGCGAACCGTAGGGTGACACATTAAGGTTCGATGACGCATTTGAGTGGATACGGAAGAGAAAATTTTGGACAACACCGAAATTGTTTCGAGGAATATTGAAATAGTCACCGGAATAGTTTCCGGGAGTATTGAAATAGTTCAAGGTGGTATATGTTAATGTTTGATTAAAAAATAGTTCAAGGGGGTAAGTGTTAATGTTTGTTAATAGTATTAACAAATATTAAAATAAAGAAATAAAATTGTTTTATTTATTTATTAAAGAAAACCCTTGGAATTTTTAGTGCGAATTGATGAGAGAATGAGTGGGTTGACTGGAGACTCCACCCACATGATGAGGGGAGAGGTGGAGGCACCAAAATTTCGTGGTTGTCTCCCCCTCCTATATAAAGAGGGGTTCTCCATCTCCATCCTCCCGCTAATCCACCTCATGTTTATGCGCTTGGCGAAGCCCTAAACGAAGTTTTCTCCACCACACCACGCCATCATCCTGCTGGTTTCCGAGAGATCATCTACTTCCGCTGCCCCGTTGGATCAAGGAAACGGAGGTCTTCATCGAGCTGTTTGTGTGACCGAGTGCGGAAGCCCTGCCGGATTGCAGCGCTCATCTTCGCGATCTTGAGATCGATGTGAGTATGACTACATCACCAACGATATTTGATCTCGTAACGCTTTGTGTCTTTGAGGGTATGTTCTCCTGAAGAATCTCTTTCTCCCCGTTGCTTACATCTCCTAGATTAGATCTTGGCCCTTTGGGTGTCTATCGCGTAGGAAATTTTTTGTTTTCTATGCAATGAACACTTTAGTGTTATCAGAGCTGGATCTATGCGTAGATGATTTGTACGGGTAGAACACATAGGTGTATGTTGGCGTTGATGATCATTTTATTACCTCCTTGAGTATTTTATGATCTTAGTGGCATAGTAGGATGAAGCTGCCCTAGACAAACTTTACGTGTACTTTGTATGCGAGACCTGTCTCACTTGTGGCTGAGGGGGTGTCCGTTTCTCCTACTATAGTTAAGATCTAATCTACGAAGGGTTGTTAAAAATATTTTTATCAACGTTGTGGTTGATGTTCTTAGGTATGAACAGTTCTATCCTCGAAATCCCTAAGCCACGTAAAATATGCAAAAATAAATTAGAGACGTCGAACTAGTTTTTGTTGTGCATGTGATGTGATATGGTCAATGTTACAAATTTGATTATGAGATGGTCTCTTTTTGTAAATTATTGATATACCGGAAGGAATCCATAATGGTTGTCTTATTATTGATGGAAAATCAAGATGGAGGTGCCATGGACCATGGTGCCATGCCGGTGGAATGATGGAGATCATATCGTGATGCACAAGATGGAGATCAAGTGTAAGAAGGACCATATCATATCACATTATCCATACATGTGATGTTAATCCTTTTATGCATCTTATTTTTCTTAGATCGCGGTGGTTGCATTATAAGATGATCCCTCTCACTTAATATCAAGATAATAATGTGTTCTTCCTTAGTATGCACTGTTAAGAAACTTCGTCGTTTTGAGACACCACGTGATGATCGGGTGTGAAAGAATCAACGTTCGCATACAACGGGTGCTGACGAGCCTAGCATGTACAGACATGGCCTCGGAACAAACGAAATACTACGGTTCTACTTGGTGATCCTAGCATGTACAGACATGGCCTCGGAACACGTAACCCAAAAGTAAAGCATGAGTCTATGGATGATATGATGAACATGTCGATGTTCCCCTTTGCAGCTACATCATCTCACGTGATGATCGGTTTTGGTGTAGTGAATTTGGTTCGTATAATCACTAAAACGACTAGAGGGATGTTGTTTTTTGAGTCGGAGTTCACGTATTAATTTTGAATTAACTTGAACTTATTTATCATGAACAACCAATCAAAATGAATTTGCACAAATTGTAGTATTCATTGGCATCCACAAACTACCTTACACTTAGATTGTTAATTGAGATATAATTGTTATGATCTGGTAAAACCATTTAAGATTGGTACCATATTAGTGAAATTTAAAATTGAATCCTATTGTAGATTTTTGGTATAACCTACCTAACTCCATATGATTAATGATTGATTGATCTATAGAGTAAATTATTCCTACTTAGAATCCAGTGTCATGCGTGCTTCCATTATACTTTATCTTCAATAGAATGTTTTGTTGACCAAGGTGATTTAGGAACTAAAAAGAATTGTTTTCAGAAACAATCAAGTGAAAGATATATTGATATATAGATATCATTTGTGGCAACATGACTTAGTATAATTTAGCATGACAATGTGCTTATATTATTTGAATATATGCAATGATTGAAGACGCTAGACGTTTGAATCTTCCAAGAAGTTGGGTGCTAATATTATCCTCTAAATTCCTTCCTTCGAGCTATAGTAGCTTCATCACAAAATTGTTATGATGGGATGGACTAAAATTATGGGTAAAGTCGTTTACCTTGCTTGGAGATTGCTAAGAGTGGAATCCGGAAGAATGCTATTAATATGGTGATATTAGTAGAACAGTCAAACTCAAAGTATGACTCAATAGATGATAGTATAAGACTAACACGCCACGGAAAATGTGCTAGTACGACTAGCATTGTTTGATGTTGAATGATTCTTCTGTAAAGAAAAGGGAATATTGAAAATAGAATTACAAAAAGTTATATGGCAGAAAAATAAGATAATTGGAATAGTCCAGCTCAGGAGTATATGCTTGATATACAATTTATAGATGTATTACTAGTTAATAAAGTATATTTTGGGTATTTTGATACCAGATTGGTTGGTATGAGTTGTCATGCAAGGCAACGCAATACAAGAAATACAAGGGCTTAAAAGGAACTAGTAGTCGATGTGGAATCGATTATGACAAGCACAGAAATAAAGTGTTATTGTGTTCATTGTCGTATCGAACCAAACATTCAAGATTTATTTTAAGAACTTAATAAGTTGTTATTTTGTTCTGGTCTTTTGTGAGAACAACTATGACCATATTCCATAATTGATGGATGAGTTAATATAAATCACGTTGGTGAAGTAAACATCTATAAGACTAAATGCTAAACGTTGCAAGACGTAAAAGAATTTCACTTAAATTGTGACACCACCATTTTATTTCATATCGGAAAGGAAAACATGAAGTAACTCCATGTTAATGGACTTCCGGAGTCATTTTGTTTTGAATAAATTGACGCTTATGAGACCTCTTCCAAAAGATGACTAGAATTCGGTTCATAGGCAAAGTTAGAATGGACGACTAATTTAATGGAGCTTGTACATATTGATGTATATAGTCCATTATGTTTAGTCATGTGTGGTGGATTAATTTTTCCTTCATAAAATTTCGTCGATGATTGGAGTAGATATATGAGTATATCTATTTAAAGAGCATGGAGTTTAACATTTTTTAATTGGTTCAAACTAAGTAT
Organism: Alopecurus myosuroides; assembly: GCA_028641055.1. Classification (NCBI taxonomy): domain Eukaryota; kingdom Viridiplantae; phylum Streptophyta; class Magnoliopsida; order Poales; family Poaceae; genus Alopecurus; species Alopecurus myosuroides. The sequence continues at coordinate 719,521,944 of CM054057.1, read as the reverse complement.
GAAGTAAAAAATCATCGTAACAAGATAATAAAGTATTTATGATTGGATCATAAAGGATAAAGTTTGAGTTACAAGTTTAGCAAAACATATGAGGAGTTGCAGAATTGTTCTACAACTTATACTTCTCGAATACCCCACATTAGTTTGGAGTATTCAAGACACAAAATCAAACCTTGTTGGACATGGTAAGATTAATAAAATTGCCATTATAATTTTGTAGTTTATACACTAGAGACAACCGCATTTACAATGAAAAGAGCGCCATCATGATCCATTGAAATTGACACCATATAAGTTATGGTTTGGTAGTGACCCGAATTGTCTTTTTCTTAAGTTTTGGTATGCATAGCATGTATAAAATGTTTACAACCAAAATAGGATACATATATGTTTATAAGGTTATCCCAACGAATCCATTGGGTATTTCTCCTATCACCGAACGAAAGACAAATGTTGTTTGTCAGAGAAGATTGATTTCATGAGAAAGTAGTTCTTGCGAAAAAAGTGAGTAGGAGGACAATACAAACTCAACGTGATTAGAGAATCTTTTTATCATGTCAAGAGTAGCGCAGAACTGGAAGTCATTCCGGGGTTTCCTATTTTGACCAAGTAGAAGACACTACATGTGTTGTAGATACTTGGAATGAGTTTGCGAACTGAACCACAAAAGTCCTAAAACTTTGTACTTAGACAAAATTATGGTTTCAGAGTGAAGTGTTGTTTTGACAACAAAGGACCTGGACCTTATAAAGGAAGCAAATGATGGGCCCTGACTTCGTAAAATTAGCTATGAGTTATTATATCCGCGATAGTATCCATGTATGAATGTCAAGTATGTGACTTGGTAGTCCTTTTCCATAGGCATGATGTCTAACGATAGCAAACGGGTCTATATAACAACAAAGACATGGATATTTACATCCTTTGAAAGTTGTGCTTGTCGAAAAGATGTTTTCGGCGAAGTTCAAAGAATTGACTACTGCAAGATTTTGATCTTCCAAAGTGATGCTTTAGTCTTTGCGGATAGTTCTAGCAAAAGTTACATAGTATGATATGGTAGTTGAATAACAAAAACCAACTTTCCTCTCAAGGAAGTTTGATCAAGGATGTGTACTTGACACATTCTAAGAGTTTTGTAAAATTCAAAAGGTTGGTGGAAAGGTATGCAAACTTCAACGGTTGGAGTGAGCATTACGAAGTTGGAATCTTTACTTTAATGAAGTTATCAAAACAGTTTGATTCCATCATGAACGATAAAGATGCTGTTAGAATTACAAGAAATTAAGTGGGAACGCTAAGACATATTTCCAATGCTTTATGTAGATGACATATGGTTGATTGGAAAATATGTATTTTAAATTAACACAGTTAAGATTTTCATATTGATGAAAGGCTTAGGAGATATTGGGCATCGATATCTATGAGAGATGGATTGAAGCGCCTGATATGGTTGAGCCAAAGTACATAGATGAATTATTGAAGTAAGTCAATATCGAAATGACAAGAAGGAGTTCTTGTCACATGGAAAAGTATTGAGCAAGATTCAAATGTTTTGACACATGATGAGCATAATTGAAATTAAGATTTCTAAGTCATGTGTTCCATGCTATGTACACAACCAGATGAGTCATGTGCTATAAAATGTTATAGCAGGATAATTCATATGATGATTAGACAACAGTGGGAGCGATCCTTATGCCATTTTAGAAATGCTAAGGATGTGTTTTCCTATGTAGTAATGACAAACTATTTGTTGTAATATGTTACACTAATAGTCTTGTCATATATTCAAATAATTGTATCTCAATTAAAATATGTGATGAAGGGTAGCACAATAGGCTGGAAAAAAGTTCCATGCTGGATTTGAAAGAGTTTAAAAATTAAAGTATTGTGACGGATACTACAACAAAGGCTAAGTATATAGTTGTGTTGACAACAAATAATAGGACTATTTTGAGTCAAGGAGTTCTATATTGAACTTGGTGAATCTTCAAGAATGCTGACACTATGACGCTACATTTTAACAATGTTAGTAACATTAGTTTAAGCTGAGGAATTAAGGTCTCACCGGTTGACCAAATATATACAAGGCCATCTCATTGGAGAATGAGTGATGCGTGTAGACGCAAAGAACATGCAAATACAATAGGACCTGAACATGTCAGATCTTTTGATGATGTTTACCACATGCAAAGCATGGTAATAACACTGGAACACCATATGTGTAAGTGCTTATAGACTAGATTATTGACTCTAGTGCAAGTGGGAGACTTAAGGGAATATGCCCGAGAGGCAATAATAAAGTGGTTATTATCTTATTCCTTGTTTATGATAAATGTTTATTTTTCATGCTAGAGTTGTATTAACCGGAAACATTGATACTTGTGTGTTTAATAAACAAACAACGGTTCCTAGTAAAGCCTCTCTTTAGCTAGCTCGTTGATTAGCCGATGATCAAGGTTTCCTGATCATGAACATTGGATGTTGTTAATAACGGGGTCATTTCATTAGAAGAATGATGTGATGAACATATACCTAAAGTGAAGATAGCAATGAGATCAAGTCATTAAGTTTACATTGTTATATCAATCATACGAAGTAACTTATTCCTTAGACCATGACATCATGTCAATCACTGATACCAGAAGGGTGCTTTGATGTCATCAAACGTCACACCATAACAGGGTGACTATAAAGGTGTCGTTCGGTATTCGGAAAGTATTAGTTGAGGCTCATGGATCAAGAGTGGAATTTTTCCATCAAAATGACGGAGAGATATACTCTGGGCCCTCTTGGTGATATCACATCGACACCTCTTACAAGCACGTGACTAGGTGACAAGGATGGCATATCACTGAATGAGTAAAGAATACTTGTCGGTAACGAGATTGAACAAGGTATGGTTGATACCAATGATTGGATCTCGGACAAGTAAAATATCGCGAGACAAAGAGAATTAGTCACGACGTTTATGGTTCACACGATCACGAGATTCATTGTTGAATATATTGGAGTCATCACGGATCTCCAGATCCCGCTGTTGATTATTGATCGGAGAGGTGTATCGATCATGTCTATCTTATTCGCGAACCATAGGGTGACACACTTAAAGTTCTATGATGCATTTGAGTGGATACGGAATATTGAGAAAAGTTTGGACAACACCGAAATTGTTTTGGGGAATATTGAAATAGTTCAAGGTGGTATATGTTAACGTTTGATTAACAAATTGTTCAAGGGGGTAAGTGTTAATGTTTGATAATAGGATTATAAAATATTAAAATAAAGAAATTATGTTGTTTTATTTATTTATTAAAGAAAACCCTTTTTAATTTTGAGTGGGGATTGATGAGAGAATGAGTGGGTTGAGTGGAGCCTCCACCCACATGATGAAAGGAGAGGTGGAGGCACCAAAATTTCGTGGCTGCATCCCCCTCCTATATAAAGAGGGGTTGGACCTCTCTCTCCACACACAACTCTCCATCTCCATCCTCCCGTTGATCCACCTCATGTTCATGCGCTTGGCAAAGGACTGAATGAAGTTTTCTCCACCACACCACGTCGTCGTCCTGCTGGTTTCCGAGGGATCCTCTACTTTCGCTGCCCCACTGGATCGAGGGAACGGAGGTCGTCATCGAGTTGTACGTGTGACCGAGTGAGGAAGCACTGCCAGATTGCATCGCTCATCTTCGCGATCTTAGATCGATGTGAGTACGACTACATCACCAACGAGATTTGATCGCATAACGCTTTGTGTCTTTGAGGGTATGTTCTCCTTAAGACTCTCTTTATCCATGTTGCTTACATCTCCTAGATTAGATCTTGGCCCTTCGGGTATCTATCGCGTAGGAAATTTTTTGTTTTCTATGCAACGAACCCTTCAGTTACTTATTGCATCTTGTTGTTGTAGGAGGTATAATAAACTCCCTTTCATTGTGATTATAATGATAATGTTACCATATCTTCTTATGTTTACAAGTATAGGAGTGTATCATAGTATTTTCGATAAATAAAAGTGTCAAACCTAACGAGGAGCATAAGGTGTTGACAAGCAGGTTGGATAGAGAATTCACTATAACACTAGAAACGGGTTTTTGGTTGTTTTGGATATAGCAGATAAATAAAGTGCGAGTAAATAAAGAGCAGTAAATAATATTGCAGCGAGTGGCCCAATCCTTTTGACAGAAAAGGACAAGCCGGTTGTGTTACTTATGACTACCAAACGGTCTCGAGGACACATGGGAATTTCTTCAAGTGCTCTCGCTTCGTTACGGTTGATTAATACCCATTGGTTCATGAAGTGTTGTGTGGGTGAACCTATGCTAATGGACCGCCCAACTAGGACTAATACATACTTATGATTATACCTCTCGCAAGCATCCACAAATACAAGAAAGTAATTAAGATAAATCTGACCACAACCTTAAACTCCGGGATTCTACGCTCACTCGTGCATTGGTTTCCTAACGGGGGTTTAACTTTATGTCACTCTGGCAACCCCACAAGTAGTAGCCAAATACACAATGCATCCTCCTAGGCCCATAAAATTGAAGTATCATGTAGTCGACGTTCACATGACAACACTAGAAGAATAGCACCACAACTTAAATACCGAACCACGAGATATTACTTCAATATAACTTCACTACTAACATCATGACTTCTCCCATGTCCTCAAGAACTAAACAAACTACTCACAAGCCATCATATGGATCATAATCAGAGGTTATATAATGGATGATAACAATCTGGTCATAAAGTGCTAACACCATAAATCTAGCATCAACTACTAACATGTAATCCACACCGGGTGAGAGATCTAATGTAAAACAACGATAGAGACCCCTAATGATTACAGCGGGATGACGGTGGATTATGGTGATGGTGGTGATCATTATGATGATGACGATCTTGATGATGCCCGGACTGATGACGGTGATGATGGCGATGATTTCCCCGACAGATTTCTCCCTGCCAGAGAGCTTTTCTCTCTCGGGTGTTTTCCGCCCCGAGGCAGCGGCGGAATAATTATTTGATGATCCTCTGGGGCATAGGGTTTCTTGGGGGTCATGTACGTGAAAGAACTCGACCAGAGGTGGGCTAGGGTGGCCACACCACCTGGCGGCGCGGCCAGGGGGCGTGCCACCTCATGGTGTGGGCCCCTGGTGGCCCCCCTCTAGCTCCCCTTCTGGCTGGAGTCCTCCTCTGAAATTCTAAGACACCTCCGGTGTCCCCCTTCTTCTTCTGATCTTCTGAAATATGGTATCTCGACGGTGCTTTTGCCATCAGATTTCTAGTCCCGATGTTTATTCTCCAAAAATTGTGAAACATGCAAAATAAGATAAAATAACATAAGTAATGCATCATAACATGAAATTATCGATGAATAACAGAAAATAAGAATATAAAACGGTGATGCAAAATGGACGTATCAACTCCCTCAAGCTTAGACCTCGCTTGTCCCCAAGCAAAACTGAACTCAGTAAACATGACCACATGTTTATGGAGTGCCGTTTTGATAAATGAAATACGGACAAAAGGCATCACATCTAACAAAGAAAAAATTATTTTAGACAGCAACTTCCTCTCATATAATTAAACTTGAAACAAGCAGAGGAACAATAATGGTGCAAAAAGTAAATCAAAATTGGTAAAGGCAAACTACGTTCTTGGTCAGAGAACAATTAACAGTGTACTCATCTTTCGATTAGAGTCTTTTATACTGGAGCTATATTGCAGAGTTTATCATGCTCAATTATAACGGTCTCTTTGCAAACATTGGTAACTTTCTAAGTGGTATTCAAACAGATAAAAGCATTTGTAGAAATAAGGAAGAATAATGAACATGATTGACTAAATCAACATTAGGTCGGATGAATCACAACAACTCAAATGCTTGCTTAAGATAGAAGGAAATGGGTTTACTGACTCAACATAAATGTAAAAGATAGACCCTTCGCAGAGGGAAGCATGGATCACTCATGTGCTAGAGCTTTTATTTTAATAAACAGATCTATAAAATGCTTGACACTCCTCCCATCCATCTTACACAAACCCTGGCTAACCGAATCCTTGGGTGCCTGCCAACAATCACAAACCATGGAGGAGTGTCTAATTTTGAGAGGTGTATGCTAGTGTCAACGAATGTTAAACAGAAAATACAGTACGTCACAAGCCAACTAGACTTCACAAGATCGGCTCCCATATGAAGGATGCAACTCTAGTAGAAGGTCATCCCTCATTCTCTTTTCTTTACACGATTATGCTTCTACTCATAAATCAGGGGAAAAAATAGTGAAGAGAATTTGTGTATTAGTTTGGGGCTGGGCACCCCGCTGCCATCTCTTCTAGCATTTGGATAAGCGGATGAAGCCACTAGTCCAGGTGTGTTAATCTAATCAAAAAGTGAGATAAAGATTGTCTATTTACATCCTCATGAGAAAAAACAGTAACACAAAGCAGGAGTAATTTTGAAAGTTTTAAAGGTAGCACATGAGCGATTTACTTGGAGTGGCAGTTAATTACCACAGATAGGTAGGTATGGTGGACAAAATTGGCAAGGTTTTGGGGCTCAAGGTTTGGATTGCACGAGAAGCATTCCCTCTCAGTACAGGTTTATGGCTAGCAAGGTTGAGTAGCAAGCATAAGAATTGAATTAAAACAAACAAAAACATATATGATAAACCCAATCATGCAATCTTCCTTGAAGGTGCAAACAAACTTATTTGAGAATACTAAGCTTATGAGCTAACAAAGAAGAAAGATCATGGAATAATATATCTACATGCAACTCCCTCTTTTCTACTTAAGTCTCACGTATTGTTGCTAATGACCAATGCTAAGTTTGCCAAAACCAACTAGATTATCTTGAAGCTCCAACATTGATACCAATACTAATAACAAGATCAATCACATAACAAAAATTGCATACTAAAATAAAGTAGAACTAGTAGCTGATGAAACTTCTCATTAATATTTCGTTACGGCAACTCAAACAAAAGGGATACAACGATAACCAATTAAGGAGTGACACTTCCATACTGCAAACCATACTATATGATATTTTCTCTACTCATGATATGACTCTACTAAAAGGTAAAAATGAAGAAAAATAAAGGTGATACCGCGGCACTCCCCCAAGCTTGGAACAAGCCAAGGGAATGCCAATACAAATGACGAATCAATTATTTGGTGGTGGTGGTTATGAATCATTCCCATCATCATACTTCCAAGGCAAAGGTTCCCCATCCACAAATGATGTCCTGGTCTCCATCATCCTGAAAGTAGCAGCGGAACTTATACGTTTAAACCTGTTATCATACTCACAATTTTGATTCTGCACATCATAGAGTTGTGCTTGCAACTCGTTGGTGGTCTTGGTGAGTGAGAAAATTTACTCCCAAAGCTTCAAAGTCCCCTTCTTTTGCTCAGCAATATGTTCTGTCTTTATCCTGTGGATGATCTCAACTTCACGCTCCGCCATATTCTTGTACCTAAAGACTTCTTGCTCCAGCTCTTCCATCCTAGCTTCCAAACTGCCTTCTCCTTTAGGGCCCCGAACATCTTCAATCAGCACCTTCCCATCCTTGAGCATCAGATTCTTGGGATGCATCTTCAACTCGTTCATGTACGGGTTGACGACGTTCTCAAAGAAACTATCTTTGCGAGATCCGGGAGTAGACATTGTGGCTCTAGATCTGAAGATGTAACCTGGCAGAAACAGCTCGTAACAGAAACACGACGAGAAAATGATATACGGACCACAGGGGATCGAGGAGATTATATAGCAAAAATATGCGTAACGAAAGGAAAGTCCAGGTCAAAAACGAGTCGGAGATGGGCTCCGGGGAGCCCACACCATAGGCTGGCGCGGCCAAGGGTGGGCCCGCTCCACCTGGTGGTGTGGTGCCTCCGGGCACCTTCTCCAACTCCTCTTCGTCTTGGTATTTTTCATATTTTCCAAAAATCAATAATTTATAACTGAAAAGTTAATTTGCAAACTTTTTCTTAACATAACTGTTACCTATTCCAAAACTGACTCTGCAGATTCTGGAATCTTCCCACGGATGAATTTCTCCAGAGTCATTACTTGAATAACATCCACATCTTCATCATAGAAATCCCCAGAAATATAATGTTTGAGTCTTTGCCCATTTACCACTTGTGTAGTGTTATCCTTGAGGGAAGTAATTTAAATTGCCCCTGAACAATACACTTCTTCAATAACATAAGGTCCTTCCCACCAGGAGAGTAACTTTCCTTATTGTAGAACCTTCTGTGCTGTTCTATCTCCAGCGGGATGTCCTCCATAAGCACTACTATGACACTTCTTCAATATTTGATGTTGTTCATGATCTGGAACACATATTCTCATAATACCATCTACTCCTTTTTTATGTAAATGTGGGTCATCCCAAAAATAATGCCTCAAATCATAGAAGAATTTTCTTCTTTGCTGAGCTGTATATGTTCGAGGCAAATACATTGAAACAATAAAGTTAGCGTAATCAGCATACCATGGACTATGTTGGAGTTTTACCTTTATTGCAGCCAATTGTTCATTTGGAAAACTATCATTTATAGGAATATGATCAAAAGTAATGTTTTCCAATCAAGACAAGTTATCAGCAACAGGATTTTCAGCACCCTTCCTATCCAAAATATGTAAATCAAACTCTTGTAAAAGCAACACCCATCTAATAAGCCTAGGCTTAGCATCTTTCTTTTCCATAAGGTATCTAATAGCAGCATGATCAGTATGAATAGTAAACTTTGAGTCAACAATATAAGGCCTAAACTTATCACATGCAAAAACTATAGCTAAGAACTCTTTTTCAGTAGTAGCATAATTCTTTTGAGAAGCATCAAGATTCTTACTAGCACAATGAATAACATTCAACTTCTTATCTATGCGCTGTCCAAGAACATCACCTACAACAAAATCACTAGCATCACACATAATTTCAAAAGGTAAATTCCAATCAGGCGTTGCACGATAGGAGCAGTAGTTAAAGCCTTCTTTAAAGTTTCAAAATCTTCCTTACAATCATCATAAAAAACAAATGGTACATATTTTTGAAGAAGATTAGTAAGAGGCTTTGATATTTTAGAGAAATCTTTAATAAACCTCCTATAAAAACCAGAATGACCAAGAACACTACGAATACCTTTAACATCCCTAGGACAGGGCATTTTCTGTATAGCTTCCTCTTTAGCTCTATCAAGTTCAATACCTCTTTCAGAAATTTTATGTCCAGGAACAATTCCTTCATTAACCATAAAGTGACATTTCTCCCAATTAAGAACAAGATTAGTTTCCTCACATCTTTGCAAAACTTTATCAAGGTTGTGCAAACAATTATGAAAATAAGTTCCATAGATGGAGAAATCTTCCATGAATACTTACACAATTTCTTCACAAAAACCATGAAAAATAGCAGACAGGCATCTTTAAAAAGTAGCAGGAGCATTACACAAACCAAAAGGCATACGTCTATTAGCATAAGTACAATAAGGACAAGTAAACGTTGTTTTCTCTTGATCTTGTTTCCTAACAGCAATTCGAGAAAATCCAAAATAACCATCAAGAAAGCAAAAATGAGTTTTCTTAGGCAACCTCTCTAGAATTTGATCAACAAAGGGTAAAGGATAATGATCTTTCTTAGTAACTTTATTAACCTTTCTAAAATAAATGCACATTCTATAACCAACTACTAATCTTTGTGGATTGAGCTCATTGTTTTCATTAGGTACAACAGTCATTCCTCCTTTCTTAGGGACAAAGGGCATAGCGCTTACCCATCTACTATCAACAATAGGAAAAATAATACCGGCATCAAGAAGTTTTAATACCTCATTTCTTACCACTTACTTCATGTTAGGAATTAAGCAGCGTTGATGTTCAACTATTGGCTTTGCATCAGGTTCAATATTAATAGCATGCTGACATATAGTAGGAGAAATCCCCTTCAAATCATCAAGAGTGTATCCAATAGCTCCACTGTGTTTCTTCAGAACTCCCAATAATCTTTCCTCTTCTGCACGTGAAAGTTTAGCACTAGTAATAACAGGATATGTTTTCTTATTATAAATATAAGAATATTTAAGATCATCAGGTAAAGGTTTTAAATCAAAGACAGGATCCTCCTTGGGTGGTAATGTGGTACCCAAGTGTTCCATAGGTAAATTATGTTTCAGTATCACTGGTGGACGAAGAAGAATATCGTCAATCTCATTTCTCTCTTCCGTAAATACCTCACTCTCATGGTCCTCCATATATTGTTGCAAAGCATTGTTAGGAGCAAGAGCAATAGAAGCAAGTTGTTCAACTTTAAAATTCTCATCGGGCAATTTTGATTAATAAGGTGCTCTAGAAAATTTGGACAAATTGAACTCATAAGATTTTCCATCAAATTTAGTCAAAATCTACTCTCTTTTACAATCTATAATAGCACCACAAGTGTTCAAGGAAGGTCTACCAAAATTAATAGGACAAGTTTTACTAGCAACCTTACCAAGTACTATAAAATCAGTGGGATATTTAGTTTTACCATATAAAACTTCCACATCTCTAACAATACCAATAGGAAAAAAAAAGTTTCTCTATTAGCGAGCTGAATAACCACATCAATATCTCCAAGCTCACAAGAACCAATTTCATGCATAATTTCTCTATAAAGCTCATAAGGTATGGCACTAGAACTAGCACCAATATCACACAAACCATAATAGCAATGATCACCAATCTTAACAGAAAGCACAGGAACACCAGTTTTCTTAGGTCTAGGAGGATGTGAAGTAATGTTTGAAGCATCCTCTTTGAAGACAATGTGTTCATCCTCCACATTTCCACATACAAGATCTTTTACTATTGCTACTACAGGTTCAACAGTTATTTGTTCATAAGGGTCAATAGCTTTCTTGTTACTCTTATTAACCACACTAGCTACCATAGAGTGCTCTTTCACTTTAGCAGGGAAAGGCATTTTTTCAACATAAGGATTCGGAATAGCAGGATTAATAGTATGCACTTCTATATTACTAGCAGGAACAATACATTTATAACGTGCATGGTACTTGTGATAATTCTTTTTAGGAATGTCAAGATAGGAGGCAAAAGCTTTAAGACAGATTGCAAAAATTTCAGAATCAAGACCACAAACAGCACTAACATCGTAGAAATCGTTAGTATCCATAAAATATTTAATGCATTCATAATCATAATTTATACCTGACTTTCTACCTTTGTCGTTCTCTCATCCTTCAGTGTTTTCTTGAACACGATCGAGAAGATCCCATTTAGCTTCTTCCTTCATACGTGTGAATGATCCAGAACAAGAAGCATCCAATAAATCCTTATCATGAAGAGAAAGCCTTGCATAAAAATTATTGACAACAATATTACGCGGGAGTTCATCAACGGGACATTTGAGCATTCATAACTTCATTCTCCCCCACGCTTGGGCAATACTCTCTCCATCATGAGGCCAGAAATTATAGATTTGATTCCGGTATTTATGAATCTCACTAGGAGGATACGATTTAGAATAAAAGAGAGGAACAATTTCCTCCCATCTAATAGATTCACCATTCCTCCGTAATTTGAACCATTCAGCGGCTCTTCCTTTCAGCGATAAAGAAAATAATTTCCTTTGAAATTGATCCATTGTAATACCTACACACCTGAATAACTCAGATAATTAATGTATAAAGAGCAAATGATCACCGGGATGGACAGTTCCATCACCGTAATAGCAGTTACCCATAACATGTCCAACAATTTTCATATGTATTTCATAAGGATCTAATTCAGCAGATAACGGGTCACTTACTACCCTAGCAGTGATAGTAGTAGTACCTCTAAACATACAATCAAAAGTATTATCCATGATTAAATAAAACATCAGACAGAAATAAAAACAACACTCACAGTAAAAGTTTCTCTTACCAATTCCACTTACCAATAGCGCTTCACTCCTCGGCAACGGCACCAAAAAATAGTCTTGATGACCGCAAGTATAGGAGTTTGTATCGTAGTACTTTCGATAGATAAAATTTTCGAACCCAACGAGGAGCAGAAGGTGTTGACAAGGAGGTTGGATAGAGAATTCACTATAACACTAGCAAACGGGTTTTTGGTTGTTTTGGATATAGAAGATAAATAAAGTGCGATTAAATGAAGAGCAGTAAATAATATTGTAGCGAGTGGCCCAATCCTTCTGAGAGCAAAGGACAAGCCAGTTGTGTTATTTATGACTACCAAACGGTCTCGAGGACACATGGAAATTTCTTCAAGTGCTCTCGCTTTGTTACGGTTGATTAATATCCATTGGTTCCTGAAGTGTTGTGTGGGTGAACCTATGCTAATGCACCGCCCAACTAGGACTAATACATACTGGTGATTATACCCCTCCCAAGCATCCGCAAATACAAGAAAGTAATTAAGATAAATCTAACCCAGCCTTAAACTCCGGGATTCTACGCTCTCTCGTGCATTGGTTTCCTAATGGGGGTATAGGTTTCTGTCACTCCGGCAACCCCACAATTAGTAGCCAAATACACAATGCATCCTCCTAGGCCCATAAAGGTGAAATATCATGTAGTTGACGTTCACATGACACCACTAGAAGAATAGCACCACAACTTAAATGCCGAACCACGAGATATTACTTCAATATAACTTCACTACTAACATCATGACTTCTCGCATGTCCTCAAGAACTAAACGAACTACTCACAAGACATCATATGGATCATAATAAGAGGTGATATAATATATGATAAAAATCTGGTCATAAAGTACTAACAATGATAAATCTCACAAGCATAAACTACTAACAAGTAATCCACACCGGGAAAGAGATCTAATGTAAAACAACGATAGAGGCCCCTAATTTTTACAGGGGGTGACGGTGGATGATGAGGGTGATTTTGGTGATGATGATGATGATGATGAAGATCATGATGATGCCCGGAGTGATGATGGTGACGATGGCGATGATTTCCCCTCTCCGGAGAGGAATTTCCCTGCCAGAGAGCTTTTATCTCTCGGGTGTTTTCCGCCCCGAGGCAGCGGCGGAATAATTCTTGGATGATCCTCTGGGGCTTAGGGTTCCCTAGGGGTCTGATGGTGCAAATCGTGCACTCGTTGGGAGACCCCAAGAGGAGGGTGTGATGACACAGCGGTAGGAGTTTTCCCCTTAGTTAAGAACCAAGGTTATCAATCCAGTAGGAGAAAGATGACCTTCGGAAGGTTGATGCCACTGATGGTGGTCCTGGCGCTTCACCGATGTCAGCAAAAACGTGGAACCTGCACACAACACAACCAAAATACTTTGCCTCAACGGTACAGTGAGGTTGTTAATCTCACGGGTCTTGTTAAAAACAAAGATTAGACATATAGTGTGGAAAAATAGTGTATGCTTTTAGTAAGTAAAGAAAGCAGGGAATTGTTGTGGTTTGTTTAACAGTGTGGAAAATGGACCGGGGTTCATAGGTTCACTAGTGGTTTCTATCCATAAAGATAACATGCTGGGTGAACAAATTACAGCTGGGTAATTGACAAATAAAGGTGCACCGTAGTGCACATTATAACATGATGACTACTATGATATTTAGTGCAGGAATTAAAACAAAACACATAGACCGAAATCCATTTGCATCTATGACTAATAATCCACCCTTAGGTTATCATCCGAACCCCCTTAGATATTAAGTTGCAAGCAACAGATAATCACATTAAGCAATGTGTGTAATGTAAGCAATGATTATACACGCGGGCACTCTCACTGCTATTTTTTCCCAAAAGGCAACAACACATCCTCCCCTTCACGTTTCTGTCACTCGAGCATGGCAACGAGGAGGCATGAACCCACTATCAAGCATAAATACTCCCATCACTAGCAACTACTTGGCCAGAGCAACCACTAGCAACAGAAAGCAGGCAAGATCACAAATAACATATGCAATAAAGACTATAATCAACTTGGCATAAGGTCAATATTCATCGGATCCCAGCACACACAGCATATAGAATTACATAAGATCAATCTCGATCATGATAGGCAGCTCACGAGATCTAAACATGGAGGCATATGAGGAGGAGACAACCATCTAGCTTATGCTATGGACCCGTAGTCCAAGGGTGAACTGCTCACACATCACTCCGGAGGCAGGCATTGTGATGTAGAAGCCTTTAGTGATTATTTCCTCTCCGGTAGGGTGCCGGAAAACAGCTCCAGAACCCTCCTGATCTAGGGTTGACGACCACGACGGTTGCGGAACTTTTTCGGGATTTTTGATGAGGTGCCTAGGGTTTTCCATCTAGGGGGGAATAAATAGGCAAAAGGGCAAAGGCGGTGGAGGCCAGGGTGCCACACCACCCTATGGTTTGGCCCCCTGTTGCTCGTCTTCGACTCCTCTTCGGTGTTCTGGATGCTTCCGGGGAAAATAGGCACTTCGGGCTTTGTGGGGTCCAATTCCGAGAATGTTTCCAGAACAACTTTTCTGAAACCAAAAATGGAAGAAAACAGGGAACTGGCGCTTGGCATCTTGTTAATAGGTTAGTCCCAGAAAACGTATGAAAATGCTATAAATAAGGGAGAAAACATGTAGCAATTGGCATAATATGATCATGGAGCATCAGAAACTAGGGATACATTTATGACGTATCAAGCATCCCCAAGCTTAGTTCCTACTCGTCCTCGAGTAGGGAAACGATAAAACAATAATTTCTGAGGTGACATGCTACTATCATAATCTTGATGATCAAAATGTAAAAGCATATATATGCTGAGATCATAAAAATTCAAACACAATAATGATAAATAGAACTTTAATAATAGAGCATAGCAATCACTTTGCATCACGAAGTGTATCTTAAATAAAGGATCATGGATAATAATGCAAAGAAAGATAAACGTTTGTTTCAGGTATAAAGAAAGCATGGCAAAGTGGTATTTGGCTAGTCCTTAAGAGTGGGACAAAACATAAATGCAAGGACACTTTCAAAGTTCAAGAGGAAGACTAGAACAAATAATTTAAGAACAAATATTATCACATCATGAAGTAATTATTGATGTTTATGGGACAAATGCACATAGAACTCAGAATGGAAAAAATTCTCTCTCAGCTTTGCACAAAGTTAGAAGATGGAGACTCAACATAAAATTAAAAGAAAGGACCTTCGGAGAGGGAAGCAGGGATCTCTCATGTGCTAGAGCTTTTTATTTTGTTAAACAGATGTATTAAAAGTTTGACATTGTGGAGGAATGTCTATTTTTAGGAGAGGTGGATGCTAATGTCAACGAATGGTAAACATACAATACAGTATGTCACAAGCCAACTGGATTCACAAGAGCGGCTCCTATGGTGAAGGACGCAACTGGTGTAGAAGGTCATCCTTCTTTCTCTTTTGTTTAAACAATTATGCTTTGACTGATAAATCAGGGGGGAAAATAGTGAAGAGAATTTGTTTGTATTAATTTGGGGCTAGGCACCCCGCTGCCAGCTCTTCTATCATTTGGATAAGCGGATGAGGCCACTAGTCCAGGGTGCAAAATCCAATCAACAAGTGAGATAAAGATTCTCTATTGACGTCCTCATGAGCAAAAACAAGAACACAAAGCAGGAGTAATTTTGAAGGTTTTAAAGGTAACACATGAGAAATTTACTTGGAGTGGCGGTTAAATACCACATGTGAGTAGGTATGGTGTACACAATGGAAAAACTTTGGTTTAAGGATTTTGGATGCACGAGTAGAATTCCATACTCAGTGCAGGTGAAAGCGCATGGTTCCCCTATATGTGGTTTTGGTAATTAATGACAATCCTTATGGACTAATCTTTGCATTGAGTTATCCTTGTAGATCTTGTCCATAGGAAATAATGGAGTTCATGTGTTGAACTCTATTAGCTTCCTTGATGGCCATTGTTATATTTATGGATTTATATGAAGAATGGTCTTGGTTTGAGTTGAGCTTATTGCTAGTTTGTCTTGAAGAAAAAGGATTAGGTGATCTTTCATTATCATCTTCAAGACATCATCTTTAGAAGTGAGAAGCAAAGATACAAGGTTGATCAAGCAAGCGATCAACACACAAAGCTACAAGTTGTACCAAGTGGGATTGTGTATCTCATGGTATGGTAAGCAATTGTCAATATAGCTTTGTGAACTAACCCATGATATGTGTGTGTCGCATCTCTATGTGTGGTTAGGTATCTTTCCATGGGCATGAACCAAAAGGAAGATTTCATATAGCCCATGGTCTATGTCGTCGTCAAGCGGTGTTTGTCATCTAGCTTGACGTGGAAGCTCAAGTGAAGCATCTAGAAGATATCCTATGCTTGATGCTTGCCACCCGTTTGGAGATTGTGGTCTTGTGAAGATTTGCCGAAGGGTCTCTCCCATAATGGTGTGTGGGGGAGCTAGTCTCTCCCATAATGGTGTATGGGGGAGCAACTTGCAAGTCTTCATCAAGCGGAGTTTGTGCTAGCAAGCGCAATCAAGAAAGAAGATCCTACTTGAGAGAGTCAATATCGTCATCATCTAGCTCAAGTGGAATGCTCAAGGCAAAGGTATAATCTTGATAGGTTTTCTATTTTACCGGTCTCGTGTCTTGGGAGACCGGGTTATAGGATAGATAGTCGTACTATCAAGAGGGGCTCTCAAGTGAGTAACTCGATCGAATCGTTATGGAGAGCTCAAACCTTTGCATACTTTGCATATCATCTTTCTTGGTTCTTTTTTGGCTTTTGTCTCCTTTGGGTTTTAGTGCTTGTCGTGATATTCATGACAAGCCTTGGTTTCTCGAAAACGGGTTTCGTAAGAAAAACTTGTTGCGTTTTCGGTGGTGAAAATATTCCGTTCGTCTTTGAGAAAGTTCCCACACCTTCCATGTGTGGTAACTTCCATGTTCGGAGTTCTTTTGCAAAAGTTATGGGGTTTCTAGTTCAGCCTCTCTGTTCTGGACTCAACCGGATTATTCTAGCCGGATTATTCCGGGCAACCGGATATTCCGGTTAGGGTAGTTTTGGTCCATATTCAGGACAGAGAGGAGCCGGATTATTTGGAACCGGATTATTCGGAGGAGCCGGATATTCCGGTTGTGGAGTTTGTTGCTCGAAAAACGGCTAAGGACCGGTGATATAACTTTCTGGTATGAACCGGATTATTGGAAACCGGATTATTCGGATCAGACCGGATATTCCGGTTTGGCAATTTTCGGATCATATTTCACACTGGCATGGACCGGATTATTTGAACCGGATTATTCGGATCAGACCGGATATTCCGGTTTGGCAATTTTCGGACCATATTTCACACTGGCATGGACCGGATTATTGGTACCGGTTTTTTCCAAGGGGACCGGATATTCCGGTTAAAGTCAACAGGTTTCGAGTAGATCTTCGGATCGGATATTCCGGTCCAAACTTGGACCGGATATTCCGGTCCCAGATTCCTGCACAAACGGCTAGTTTTTGTGGGGACCTATTTAAGGGGGCTTTCTTCCCCATTGGTCCTCAAGTCTTCTAAGCTTGTTTTTCTCCCTCTCCCCCACCATTGTTGACCTTGGAAAGCTTGCCCCTCTCCCAATCCCTCCTATGATTCTTGCATATCTTTGAGGGAGAAGGTAGAGGATATGTAGATCTACATTTCCACCAATCCATCTTCCTTCTTAGTGAGGGAAACTTAGTAGATCTTGATCTTGGAGTTCTTGGTGTTTCTCCTCCATTGTTCTTCCTCTCTTATTCCCCCATAAGCATTTGTTGCTTTGTTGGAATTTGAGAGTGAAGGATTTGAGCACTTGTGCTCTTGCCATTTGCATCGGTTGCATCGGTTTGCTCTCTCCACGAGGATTCGTGGAAGTTGAAAGTTTGTGAGCTTGTTACTCTTGGGTCTTGGACCCTAGACGACTTGTGGTGTTCTTGGGAGCCTCCAATTGAGTTGTGGATGCGTGCCCCAAGATTGTGGTGACACCGAGAGCCTCCAATTAAGTTGTGGATGCGTGCCTCGGGTTTGAAGGTTGCCAATAGTGGAAGGTGAACTAGGCCTTTGTGGCGGGGTTCATCGGAGAATAGGGTGAGGCCTTTGTGGCGTTGAGTAGGCCTTCGTGGTGAGCTCACACCCCTCCAACGAGACGAACTCCCCTTTGTGGGAGGAACTCGGGAATACATCATCGTCTCCGTGTGCCTCGGTTATTTCTATACCCGAGCTTTTTACTTATGCAATTTACATTGTGATAGTCTTCGAGCTTGAAGTTATATATCTTGCTATCACCTTGTTACTTGTCTTTCTTAGCATAAGTTGTTGGTTCATCTAGTTGACCCTAGAATATTTAGGTTGTATGCTTGTTAATTTAACCACCTAGTTTATTTCCGCATTTAGCAAGCATTAACCGGAAAAGTTTTAATCGCCTATTCACCCCCCCCCCTCTAGGCGACGTCGTTGTCCGTTCAGCAGGTGGAGGCTAGCAAAAGACTGGAGCGACAAATCAACAGAGCATAAGAGACATAATTATGCATAGCGAGATAAGCATCATTAATTAAAGCATAAGCGGTATTAGAAGTTCAAAAGCTAAGTGGTCATGGAGGCTATTCTTGACTGTTTTGTAGTCATAAACATGGTGTGAGCATGCGCCAAGTCAACCACATAAAACATTCGAAAGAGAATACCATATTTTGATGCTTTTACTATGACAAGAACAACTCATGAATCTTTCAAGACATACTAAATTCTCTCAGATATTTAAGGCTATTCATGCTACTCAATAACCACAATTCTTTAAAAATAAAATAACATTTAGCATGGCATGAAAATGTTCTAGCCACATTCTATACAAGCTTCTACTAGTACTGTTATAAATTCTACATCAAGCAGCAGTTTTCTTTTCCCAACAAGAACCATACAAGATATGGTTTAAAAAATACTCTTTATGATACAGCAAGCAAACATGAGAGTACTCAAATAATACTACTAAACTAAGAGCTCTGATAAGAGATGCATGCAAAACAGGAGCTAAATAAATGCAGCAGCCAAACAGAGACTAAGAATACAACGTATTCTCATGAAAAAGCGGACCGTGTCACTCTCCAATAAAAGAATGCTGGGGTCCAACCAAGATTATTGTGAAAAAAAAACTGAAAGCAAACTGAAAACAAAAATAACAGACGCTCCAAGTAAAGCACATAAGGTGTGACCGAATAAAAATATAATTTCGCTAGCAGTGACCTAATAATTTGTTGATGAAGAAGGGGATGCCTTGGGCATCCCCAAGCTTAGACGCTTGCGTCTTCTTGGAATTTGCTGGGATGTACCACCGGGGCATCCCCAAGCTTAGGAGTTTCACTCTTCTTGATCACATCATATCATCCTCTTCTCTTGACCCTTGAAAACTTCCTTCACACCAAAATTCTCACAATCTTCATTAGCTACATTAGTGCAATCGCAATAATAAACTCACATAGTTCAGTTTCAACACAAGACAAGCACTCAAAAACACATTAGCTACTGTCACAACTTCTTTTAAAACTCTTTTTCTCAAAAGAACACCAAAAGAAAGAGATTAAGATGCAAATGCAATTATTGGCAGAAATCTCTCAAAACAGAACAGCGGGCAGAGATCGATATTTTCGAAAATCTTCTGTTGCTCAAATCAAAAAGTGGTCAAGTAAGAAACGTTGCGTATATAACCCAGGATTAAGCACGCAAAAAAAGATCAGGTCATTTTTATTTTTCTGTGATTTTATACGTAATTAACAGTGGACAGCAGAAATTTGTTTCCTGCACAGAAATCCGAAATATAGTGTCAACTTTCCACTATAGGCTTTACTTGGCTCAACAAAAACACAAAATAAAAGATACATAGGGGTTTCTAAGGAAATAGACAACACCCAGGTGGAAAGCACACTAAAGAAAACAAAGGAAAACAGAATGAAAATAGAGAGATAAAACGGGTTGTCTCCCGGTAGCACTTTTCTTTAACGCCTTTCAGCTAGGCATTAAAGATCAACTCAAGTATTTTCAAGTGAAGAAGCATCAAAATTAAGCTTAGAAATCTCCTCAAAAATAAATGGTATTTCATCTATAGAAGTTTTAGATGTCCCTTTATCAGCACTTTTAGGCACACTACTTTCATCAAATGGGTTTGCAGGAACAATCCAATCAAAATTCATTTCTAGAGTTTCCTGCATTCCCACAAATTTAAAGGGTATTGGTATTTTAATTTCTTTATCGTTGGCTTTACCCGGTGTGCTATTAACATCTACACATGAGCCTAACATCTCAAATCGATTAAAAACTTTTCTAGCCTCAATAGCAACATCACCAAATACTTTAAACAAAGTTTCTAGGATAAACTCTCTTTTTTCGCTATACTTAATTCTATCAAGGTTGAGGAACATTTGGTGTATTATGGGATTAAGGTTAACAAACCTAGCTTCTAGCATACGAACTAGAGATGTTGCAGCGGTTTCATGGTCTGGAGCAAGTTCAGCTAAGGATCTATCCTCAAATTCTTTGTGCTTACTAACATAATTAAAGAGTTCTCCAATATTATGTTTCCCAATTATATCACCGCTACCTATTGGTACGTCTTTCAAGGAAAACTTGGGTAGAATCATGATTAAAGATTAAACTAAGAGCAGCAAAAGCAAAAATAACAGCAAGCAAATAAATAACAGCTATAAGGTAAACTAATTTTTTGTGTTTTATTATAGAAAAGAAAACCAAGACAAAAATAAAAACAAGACAATAAACAAAATAAAGAGGTTAAGAGTGAGAGACTCCCCTTGCCAGAAGACTTCCTTCTCCCCGGCAACGGCGCAAGAAAAAGTCCTTGATGGTGAAGATCGTGCACTCGTTGGAAGACCCCAAGAGGAGGGTGTGATAAGCACAGCAGTAGGAGATTTCCCCTTAGTTAAGAACCAAGGTTATCAATCCAGTAGGAGAGAGAGGACCTTCGGAAGGTTGATGCCACTGACGGTGGTGCTGGCGCTTCACTGGTGTCAGTACAACGCGGAACCTGCACACAACACAACCAAAATACTTTTCCCCAACGGTACAGTGAGGTTGTCAATCTCACAGGTCTTGCTGAAAACAAAGAGTAGACGTATAGTGTGGAAAAACAGTGTATGCTTGCAATAAGTAAAGAGAGCAGGGAATTGTTATGGTTTGTTTAACAGTGTGGAAGATGGACCGGGGTTCATAAGTTCACTAGTGGTGTCTGTCCATAAAGATAACATGATGGGTGAACAAATTACAACTATAAATTGAAAAATAAAGGTTGCACCGTAGTGCACATTATAACATGATGACTACTATGATATTTAGTGCGGGCATTACAACAAAATACATAGAACGAAATCCATATGCGGGACTTTTTTGGGACTTTTTATCAGGTGCCTAGGGTTTTCCATCCGGGGGAATAAATAGGAGAAAGGGCAAAGGCGGTGGAGGCCAGGGGGCCCACACCCATAGCTGGCGCGGCCAGGGGGACGCGCCACCTTGTGGTGTGGCCCCCCTTCCGCCCGTCTTCGGCTCCTCTTCGGTGTTCTGGATTCTTCCAGGAAAAATAGGCACTTCGTGCTTTGTGGGGTCCAATTCCAAGAATGTTTCCAGAACAACTTTTCTAAAACCAAATACAGTAGAAAACAGGGAACTGGCGATTGGCATCTTGTTAATAGGTTAGTCCCGGAAAAGGTATGAAAATGCTAAAATAAGGGAGAAAACATGTAGCAATTGGCATAATATGATCATGGAGCATCAGAAATTAGGGATACGTTTATGACGTATCAGGGTCATGTACGCAAAAGACCTCAACCAGAGGTGCGTCAGGGTGGCCACACCACCTGGCGGCGCGGCCAGGGGGCGCGCCACCTCATGGTGTGGGAACATGGTGACCCCCCTTTGGCTCCCCTTCTGGCCGGAGTCCTCTTTTGAACTTCTAAGACACCTTCGGTGTCCCCCTTCTTCTTCTGATCTTCTGAAATATGGTATCTCGACGGTGCTTTTTCCATCAGATTTCTGGTCCCGGTGTTTATTCTCCAAAAATTGTGAAACATGCAAAATAAGATAAAATAACATAAGTAATGCATCATAACATGAAATATATCGATAACAGAAAATAAAAATATAAAACGATGATGCAAAATGGACGTATCATAATGCTACATGTTGTGTTTGTTGGGATCCGATGAATATTGAATGCTATGTCCAATGATTATCAATCTATCATGTTCTTTTCATGTGTATGTTATTTATGATCTTGCATCCTCTCCATTACTAGTAGATACTCTGGCCAAGTTGATGCTTGTAACTCCAAGAGGGAATATTTATGCTCGATAGTGGGTTCATGCCTCCCTTTCACTCACGCTCGAGTGAAGAAACGTAACGGTTGGGGGATGTGTTGTTGTCATTACGGAGAAAGAAACAATGCTTTGTCTAAGGTTAATTTTATTGTTTACATTACACACTTTGCTTAATGCAATTATCTGTTGTTTGCAACTTAATGCCCGAGGTTTGATTGGATGACGCTCCGAGGGTGGATTATTAGTCATAGATGCAGTTGGATAACGATCTATGTATCTTGTTGTAATGCCCACATGAATCACATAGTAATCATCATGTCATGCATATGCACTACGGTGCAGCCTTTATATTTTTCAATTGCCTAGCTGTAGTTTGTTTGCCCAGCATGTTATCTATCTGTTTCGGAGAGACACCACTAGTAAACTGTGAACCCCGGTCCCCTTCTTTACACTGATATACAACCACTGCAACCGCTGTTTTCCTAATGTAATTATTGTTTTCATACTTCCATCAATGTTCTCTTTCATCTACTTCGAACAAGTAATAATTTCCACACTATACGTCTAATCCTTTGTTTCAGCGAAACCGGTGAGATTGACAACACCACTGCTTCGTTGGGGCAAAGTAATTTTATTGTGTTGTGTAGATTTCATGTTGCTGATGAACCGGTAGTGCGCCCTGCCAACATCAGCTGCATCAACCTTCGGAAGTGATTTGTTTCTCCTACTAGTCGATTCAACCTTTGTTTCTTTCTGAGGGAAACTTGTTGTTGTGCTCTTCATACCTTCCACTTGGGGTCTCCCAACGAGCGTGAGTCTATACGCCATCATACCTCAACTAACAATCTAAGTTAAGGTAGTTTTTGGATGCCAATGAATACTACAATTTATGCAAATTCACTTTGATTGGTTGATCGAGACAAGTTCAAGTTAACTCAAAATTACTACATGAACTCCCACTAAAAAACAACATCCCTCTAGTTGTTTTAATAGTTACACAAACCAAATTCACTACACCAAAACTGATCATCACACGAGATGATGTAGGTGCAATGAGGAACATCGACATGTTCATCATATCATCCATATGACTCATGATTTACCTTTCGTTACGTGTTCCAAGGCAATGTATGTACATGTTAGGCTCGCCAAGTAGAACTGTGGTATTGCGTGTGTTCCGAGGCCATGTCTGTACATGCTAGGATCTTCAACACCCATTGTATGCGAACGTTGAGTCTGTCACACCCGATCATCACGTGGTGTCTCAAAATGACGAACTTTCGTAACGGTCCATATCAAAGAAGAAAACATAATTATATTGATTTAAGTGAGAGGGATCATCTTATAATGCTACCGTCGAGATCTAAGAAAAATAAGATGCATAAAAGGATTAACATCACATGCATGGACAATGTGATATGACATGGTCGTTTTTGCACTTGATCTCCATCTTGTTTATCATGTTATGATCTCCATCATTCCACCGGCGTGGCACCAAGGTCCGTGGAACCTCCATCTTGATTGTCCATCAAAATTATAACATATCACATGGATATGATATACAACACACATGCCATAAATAATAAGACAACCATATGGCTCCTGTCGGTATGTCAATAATTTACAAAAGAGATCATCTCATACATCAAATTTGTAACATTTACCATATCACATCACATGCCCTGCAAAAATAAGTTAGACGTCTCTAATTTATTTTTACATATTTTATGTGGCTTAGGCTTTAAAATATAGAACCGCTCATACCTGCGAACATGAAACACAACTTTGATAAACAAATTCTCAACTATAGTAGGATAAACATGACACCCTCAGCCACAAGTCAGACGGGTCTCGCGTACAAGTACACGTAAATTTAGTCTAAGGCTGCTTCAACCCACTATGCCACTAAGATCATAAAATACTCAAGGAGGTAATAATAATATCATCAATGCCCACATACACCTATGTGTTCTACCCGCACAAAACATTTACTCGTAAACCTGGCTCTGATACCACTGTCGGGTTCGCAACATAGAAAACAAAAAAATTCCTACGTGAAGAAGAACCAAGGGGGCAAGATCTAATCTGGAGGATGCAAGCAACGGGTAGAATAAGTATTATAATATCTAACTCTTGATGATTTAAAGCGTTGCGAGATCAAATCTTGTGGATGATGTAGTCGAACACTCGCCAATCTCAAGATTGTGTGGACGATCGTTCCAGTGCTACAAGCGGCAGCACTTACGTACTCGGTCACATGTACAGTTGTTGATGACGTCCTCTCCCCGTTCCAGTGAGGCAGCGAATGTAGTATATCCTCCGGGAATCCCAGCAGCATGACGGTGTGGTGGTGGCGTTGGAGAAATTCATGCAGGGCTTCGCCAAGCTAGTGTAGTGGAAAGTGGAGAAGGGAGGTGGCAACAAGGGAGAGATTTGCAACATCTTTGTGTGCCTTTCCTTCTCTTTTTATAGGAAAGGAGCTTCAGACACATCAATTCCTAGGGTGGTAACCCCCTCATTCAAGAGTGGTAACCCCTTCTAGTAGTAACCCCTTCTTCCAAGAGTGGTAACTCCACTTTTAAAGGGCTACCAATTGAATGGTTGCACCAAATAGGGCTGGTAAAATGGACCAGTGGGACACTCTTGATCGTGATGGATATGTGGGCTCCACAATGGGACCCTCTGGAACCTTCTAGAAAATTCCGACACTCTGCCGGAAAATCTTGAACTTTTTTCGAAATCCTGAAATCACTTTACCATATATGAATCTTTACCTCCGGTCCATTCCTAAGCTCCTCGTGATATCTAGGATCTCATCCGAGACTCCGGAAAATATCCAGACTCCAACTAATATTCCCGTATCTACCCTAAGCATCAACGAACTTTAAGTGTGTCACCCGACGGTTTACGAATAATGCAGACATGATCGAGACACATCTCTAATAAATAGTCAACAGCGGGATCTGGAGATCCGTAATGACTCCTACATATTCAACGGTTACCTTGTGATCGTGTGAACCATAAACGTCGTAACCAATTCCTCTAGTCTCACGATATTTTACTTGTCCGAGATCCGATCATCGGTATAGTTCGATCTTGTTTCAAAAAAGTACTCTTTACTCGTTCTGTGATATGACATCCTCGTGACCTAGTCAGTGCTTGCAAGCGGTGCCAATGTGATATCACCGAGAGGGACCAGAGTATATCTATCCGTCATTTTGGATGGAGAAATCTCACTCTTGATCCATGAGCCTCAACTAACACTTTCCGAATACCTAACGCCACATTTATAGTCACCCTGTTATGGTGTGATGTTTGATGTCATCAAATCACCCTTCCGGTATTAGTGATTGAAAAGGTCCCATTGTCTAAGGAATAAGGTTACTTCGTATACAAGAATAAATGACTTGATCATATTTTTATACTTAATTTGGGTCTATGTTCATCACATTATTCTCCAATGGCATGACCCCGTTATTAACAACATCCAATGTTCATGATCAGGAAACCTTGGTCATCAGTTAATCAACAAGCTAGTTAAAAGAGAGGCATTACTAGGAACAAATGTTGTTTATTAAAAACACATGTATCACCGTTTCCGGTTAATACAATTCTAGCATGAGAAATAAACATTCATCATAAACAACATAATTCAACATATAGTATTCTAGCATGAGAAATAAACATTCTAACATAATATAATAACCACTTTATTATTGCCTCTCTGGCATTTCCCTTCACGGGGAAGTCAATAATTCAACATATAGTAGTGTACTTAATATAGTATTATGGTTGAGTAGAACGAGTCTAGCATACAGCTAAATTTAGATCCGGTGTTTCCGTCAGTGATTATCCAAGTTCGGCTAACCTGCGTGGAGGGTTAACATATATTCTGTTCCAGCTCATATCGGATCTTCTGGAATTAGTTTTAGTAGTTAACACCATTGTAATAATCGTCTATATCGACACTCCAAACATTCATTTGGACTTACTTCATATGTATCTTCCATTCCGAACAACTCCAAAAATGGTGCTGAACTTAAGTGTGTGTCTCTATGGATTCGAATACATGTGGACATGTCTAGAACTTCTTCTAGTAAAATGATCATTAGCAGAAGGGGAGTACGTCTCTTTGGAGGGGTGTGAGTTTCGCCAGAAAGGCCTACTCAACGCCACAAAGGACTCGCCCTATTCTCTGATGAACCTCTCCACAAAGCGCTATAATGAATGGACGACGATAAGTACTTCAGCGCTTCCATGCCTCCAGGAGCAAGAGGAAACGGAGGGAGAGTGGGAGGGCTATAATGCATCGCATGTAACGTCCCACCACACGTCCATTAGCAAGTAAGGAGTCAGTAGTTTGACCTTTACCTCTTTCATGTTTTTTCGCCGGTTGCAACGCACGGGCATATTTGCTATTATCCCTAATTACTTGTCCCCCCTGATCGGCGAATTTAGAAGTCTAAGGTTTTTTCTCCTCTAAGAAAGTGTACTCATGTTTTGTCCAATGCTCCGGATCCTACGGTTTTTGACGCATCTGCATTTGGCCTCATTGTCCCGAGCCACCCGCCAAACACCAATTCTCGATGTTGGCTCCTGCCGAAGTCGTCTCGTGCCGCCTGGCCACGTACCGAGATTTATCCATGTCGTTTCTATCAATCTCTCAATCAAGATTGATTCCCGTCGCTTCTCTCCGGATCAAATTCGACGCAGCCCGCCCGAGCTTCAGCCTGATTATGACCGTCACCAGCATCTTCCGCTCGTTCTTGGCCCATCCGCCTGATTCTTACATCTGTATCCCGTTACTGGATCACACATTCAATTCTTAACGTCCCTTCCTGAATCTTGCTAGGATTTATTCATTCAAAATATTCATAGTTACAAACTCACTGTCATGGGAATTCAGCTACACATGGCAGCCAACCCCAAACAAGAGGCAAACCGGGATTCCCTATGTAGCGCTCTTTGCGAGCGGTACGCTCGAACTCGCCTGTGCAGGTTCGCTGGCTCGTTCGTTCCTTGCTTGCTCGCTCGCTCCAGGGCCGGACCATTTGTATTTTTTTCGTTTTTCAATTTCTGTTGTTAGGAAAAATTCATATAACTTAAAATTAATATTTTTTAAATGGTGAACAAAATTTAATTTTGAATGATTCCAAAACATGAACAAAAATGTGATGTCTGAACAATTCTAAAATTTGAAAAAAAATTAATTAAACGTTTTTTTATTTGAACAATTTTAAAATTTGAACAGTTTTATCTGAATAAAATTCGAATTCAAAAAAATATAAATTTGATACTTTCAAAAGTTTGAACAGTTTTCAGTTTGAACCAAAAATAATTCTGAACAATAAAATTTGGTCAACAAAAAAATGAAACAGAAAAGGAAATCAAAACAAAAAAAATAAAACAATAAAAAACTTAAAAAAGAAAGTTGGACACAAAAACGTGTCATAGCCTAGTGGCTGTACACCTATCCCTACACATCCGAGTACAGAAAAACGTGTCATAGCCTAGTGGTTGTACCGGCGTCGTCCTTCAAGGCGACGTCTCGGAGTTGATGGTATCGTGTGTTTGTCGATCCTTCAGATCGGTGGCGTTAGAGTTCATTGATGGTGTCGGCGAGGCGGTGGCGGCGATCCTATCAGGTGTGTTTCTCCATCTGCTCTGTCCCCGTTGCTGCGGCGTTGTCTCCGACGTCATGGTGGAGCAGCGAAGATTGATCGTCCGAGAGTACGCGCAGACGGTTGCCTGCGCAGTTGACAGCTGGAAGATGGTGCATCATGTGCTGGATTTGTGGTTGGAGGCTGACAGTTCTCGTATCCTTCTCCGACGTTGTAGTCGTGCGGGGATGTCAGGTCTGGAGTTCGATGGCGTGTCCGGGGACACGTTGCCCCGGTCTGATTCGTTCAACGACAACTTGGAGGTCCATAAAGCTGCAGATCAGCGATGGAGCCGTGTCGAGCTCGAGTGAAGAGGTGATCTGTCTACTTTCTCTTGGTGGTCGCTTCGGTGGTGCCGAAGGAGAGGGACAGGCGATGGTTTTTTGCACAGGATTTTCCTACCCTTTCAGTACTGTAACGTCAGTGTTTACGTGTCTTGTAACCGGATTTTTATCTTATGAATAAGAACGTATTACCTTGCAAAAAAAATCATCTTTTACCCTATGTTTCTTCATATTTTCTGTCTAAGTAATGGCTAAATGGGCTGGCACATAAGACGGATAGGTGAGGGCGAGTCCTATGCTATAAGCGACACATAGTGTCCACGGGCAAAACCTAGCAATATAGCCTGATCGATCAGTTTAAATGCGCCAGGGAAATTAAGCCCACGAAATAATAAAAAGGATAAAATAGAAGATGGTCCAATAGATGCAGCCCGGCCGCCAGGATAAAGCAGGAATAGGGAGAGAGGCCACGGTGGACTGGCCGGCTGGGTCACTTGTGCTACTCGGCCTAGTTGGATCGGTCCACTTTATTTTTCTTTTTTCCTTTTTTTTTCCTGATTTTATGTTTTATTTGTTTGACCCTCCAAATGAATTGAAAAACTAACCAAACTAGTTCAGTTTTTCTTTACAAAATATGTTTTTTGAAATTTATAATAAATAGGGGATGTTCGAACTAATATTTATGATTGCTCTAAAAAAACTAATATTTACAACTAATAATATTTCAAAATTCAAAATATTTTATTTAGGTTCAATAAATAGATATAAATTCCATAATTTGGTGAATTCAAGCGCGATTATAAATGTATGATCTTAAATACTTGAACATTTTAAAAAAATCTAGGATTTTAAAGATCTCTCGAGCTCCACCCCAATCCTCATCCGCTAAGCTAATTCACATTATGTTGTAACTACTTTCCACGCCACATGTTTCTATTCAGCGTGTCTCCCTAGGTAAATTTTCTATATTCTAAATATATTAAACCTAGAAACTCGAACGATTACTTAAAAATGCGGCGTTGCTCTCGCGAGTGAGACTTGGCCAGCGACACAAAGCCTAGCCTCCCCGCCACCGTCCTCCTCCCTTCCCCCTCCCTGTCGCTTCGGAGGACGCCGCCGGGCTACGCCCGTGTGGCCGACATAAACATTGGGGATTCAGCTCGTGTTGGTCTTGTTTCTCGAGGTTGCTCGACGGGGGGGAGGGGGTTGATCATCTCAGTGGCGGTGGTCTGGCACGGCGCCGTCGGTGCATCATTTGTGCTCCACGTAACTCAGAGTTGGGGGATTTGGCGCTATGAGTGGGGTTGGATGCACGTTGCACGGGCCAGGTCTAGGCCCTACCCGAGGGTCTGGTGGTCAGGCTCGTTGCTGGTTCTTGCCAGCGCGAAGGTGGCTCTCACGGTGGTTGGTTGGTGCTAGTTCGGCGGTGACGTGTTCGACCATGGATGGCCAGTCCTGGTGCGAGTGTACGTGCCCCGGAGGGGCAGAGGCAGGGAGGAGGCGGGGCGTAGGTGGCCGAGCGCGCCGTCCGTATAGGGCAGATGGCTCTGGGTTAGGCCGTGGCGGTGCTCTGAGCGTGCGGGCCAGATTTGGGCCTGGGTCTGGTTTCGCTTTGCGTGCCTGGTTGGGCCCGAGCTATATGGGCTCCATACCCGATGCCTAGCCACTTGGCTGCTGATGTGCCCTCCTTGCCCGTGAGTGCTCGCGCTGGAGCTATGCTTCGGCCTGGTTCTGGTGGCTCTATCGCGGGCTTCTTCGCATGGACCCTTTGGGATAGTGTGATGGGTGTACGGGAGAAATCCCCCTTCCGGGTACCGACGCGGTGGCGCTTGCGGGTGTCGCCACTCTTCATTTGAAGGCGTTGTGCATACCTAGTCTCTACTTCCCTCAGAGCGTCAGGGGAATACCTAGGACTGGCTCCCTAGTCCGGGTAACAACGTCGTGGTTACATCACATCCCTTCATGAAGGTGTTTTCTCGACACTCGGGGTACATGGCTCAACAAGCGTGGTTGTGGGTCAAGCTTGGAGGACGGTTTGGTGGTTGGCTGCCGCTCGCTTTGTCGCTAAATTGTTCTCGGCCTAGCGCTCTTTGAGTTGTATTCTTTTTTTCTTGTTGGGCATGTTTGTGATGCTGCCCTAGTGTTTCATTTTTTCTTAACCTTTGTATGGTCGTTACTTTATTTATAAAGAGATACAGAAGTCTGTTTCAAGGAGGAAGACTTAAAGCTGCATGTTCTTATGATTTGAAAATCATCTCTACTTGCATCAAAGAACTGTTTCGAGAGTACATATTCATAAATTCATGTGATTGAATTCAAGCATGATACTTTATATATATACCTTAGATCTTCTTTATACATGATCTCTCAATATCTTGTACTCTAATGTATATCGAAACACTTTTTCTAAATGTAGGTTAAATCCCTAGCTCCTGCATCGATCGATGCAAACAATGCTTTTTTATTGATTATTTAACGGAGGCTTACAAAGTAATACATGAAAAACCATGAAGCCGCATTCCTGGCAACATGTGTTGCTACTCCCACCAATTTGATGAAGGGGGTGAACATGATCAAAGCATCTCCACTCACGCCCCCTAGTAGGTGTCCGGATCGGCGCCCGAGGAGGCCTTTGGGAGCTTGTCGGGACGGCGCAGCGTTTTCGGGGGGGGGGGGGGGGGGGGAGGGCGCCCTTCCCCACTCGGCGCCCCAAGCAAAACACCCAAACCAATATTTTTCCTACTTTTATTATTTTAGAGTCTTAAAAATAATTATGTTCTAGATATAAATTAGTACATATATGTTTCATGAATGGCTAAAAAAATTCATACAATTAAAAATAAATTGAAGTGCACTATGTCGCCGCCAAGCCTTTGTGAACCAACACATGCTCCACTAAATCATCTTGGAGTTGATTGTGAGTGGCTTCATCTCGGATCTCAATATGCATAACGATGTACTCGGTCTAATCATGCACTGGATTTGCACGCTCATCCTCAATGATCATGTTGTGCATGATCACACATGCATTCATAACCTCTCCCATCTGCTCGGCCGACCAAGTGAGAGTAGAATACAGGACAATGGCAAACTTCTGCTATAGCACTCGAAAGCACACTCGACATCCTTTCTTGTGCTCTCTTGTACCGACGCGAACAAGGATTTCTTGTTACCTAGAGGATTGGAAATTGTCTTCACAAATGTTGACCATCTTGGGTAGATACCATCCGCTAGGTTGTACCCCTTGTTTTACTCGTGGCCATTGAAAACATAGTTCACTACAGGTTTCAACGGGAATCGACAGAAATTTGTCTATTTCAATATAGGTGTATTTTGAGCTATTGAGAGGTAGTAAATTTATTATTTGTAGATCAAATATTACATAATATATTTAGAATTTTACTTTGTACAATTCTGTAACATATTTTCGGTAGGTGCTTCACAAAAAAAAAACATTTTTGACACTCCGAAAATGGAAAATGATGTTTTTATTCAAAGAAAAATAAAACTTTCTTCGTGAACGTTGTTAGTTGTTCCAATATGCATCTTTGTGTGGAATATGGTCATATTTAAACAAACTATGCCATGGATGTGGCCATAACATCCGTAATTTCGCCCGAAAGACGTGAATCTTCGTAGGAGATAGCTTATTTATGTGAAGACCTTTTCAACCCAATTGTTGTATTCCAAGTTTATTATTTTTGGTGGATACTAGGACATATATAATAACACCACGCAAAGGTCTTGCATCATTTCGAGTTTTTTCTTTTGAATTTTCTGGAATTTTCTAAGCCGGTTTCGGAAAACGGTCAAAACAGGGGACATGACCGTTCGTACCTAGGTATTGAATCTTGATGAACGCTTGGTGTATCTATGTTGAAATAGGTACTTGGGTACTTAAAAATGATTTTTTCAGAAAATAAAGAGAAAACTACGAGGCACCTGTAGTTCGAATTTGGCCCGGTTTGAGCTGAATCGGCAGAAATTTATCGTTTTCAAAAGAGGCATATGAAAATGTTTTTAGAAGATGCAATCTGCTTATTTGTAGATAAAATATGACATATTTAGTTTATAATTTTATTTTGAACAATTTTGTGTTATATTTTTGGTATGTGCTTCAAAAAAAAACCATTTCTGACACTCTGAAAATGAAAAATGATATTTTTATTCAAAGATAAATAAAAATTTCTTCGTCAACATTGTTAGTTCTTCCAATATGCATCTTTGTGTGTAATATAGGCACATTTAAAGAAACTATGCCATGAATGTGGCAATAACATCGGTCATATGGCCCGAAAGCCGTGAATCTTCGTAGATGATAGCTCATTTCTGTGAACAACTTTTCAAACCAATTGTCGTATTCCAAGTTTATTATTTTTGATGGATACTAGGACATATATAATAACACCACGCGTAGGTTTTGCATCATTTCGAGTTTTTTTGAATTTTCTAGAATTTTCTAAGCCGGTTTAGGAAAAAGGTCAAAACGGGGGACATGACCGTTCGTACCTAGGGGTTGAATCTTGATGAAATCTTGGTGTATCTATGTTGAAATAGGTACTTTTGTATCTAAAACTGATTTTTACAAAAAATAAAGAGAAAACTACGGGGCACCTGTAGTTCAAATTTGACCCGGTTTTTGCCGAATCGGCTGAAATTTGTCTTTTTCAAAAGAGGTGTATTTAGAACTATTGAGAGGTAGGAATTTTGTTATTTGAACATTAAATGTGGTATAATAAATTTATAATTTTATGTACTACAATTTTGCAACATATTTTTGGTATGTGCTTCACAAAAAAACCCGTTTTTAGCACTCCGAAAATGGAAAATGCTATAGTTTTCCCAAAAATTGTGTAGTCCAATTTTGTAACAAATATTTTTGGAGGTTCTTCACATAAATAGTAATTTTGTTTTTTAGAGGACATAAATAGTAATACTTCGAGTGTTTCTTATCATAACTATTTTACTGAACTGGTCCGAAATTGGCCTATCCCAGCTATTGGACAGCGAATGGAGAAACCCGGATCATTGGATTCCCATCCGACGGTGGGAGGCGCGCGCGTCTGGAATAAATCTAGCGCCTCGCCGCCACAAAGGCACAAACCCTAACTCTCTCCCTCGTCTCCATCCCCCTCTCCACATTTTCCCTCTCTCGTGCTAGTGCCGC
The DNA here is from genome assembly GCA_028641055.1 of Alopecurus myosuroides. Taxonomy (NCBI): domain Eukaryota; kingdom Viridiplantae; phylum Streptophyta; class Magnoliopsida; order Poales; family Poaceae; genus Alopecurus; species Alopecurus myosuroides. The sequence goes on along the minus strand of CM054057.1, from coordinate 719,488,529 downwards.
CTCTCCCAAAACACTGCAACGCATCCCAAACCACCTCCACCGCGTCGGGCCCTAGCTCCACCGCGTCTGCATCCCAAAACACTACAATGCATCACACAAATGGCGGAGGAGAGCCTCACGCTCACAGCCCTGCTCAAGTCGGCGGCCGCCGCCTTCCCATCGCGCCACGCCGTCGTCGTCCATGGCAAGATCGACCTCACGCACCCCTCGCTCGACGCCCTCGTCGACACCGCCGCCGCACACCTCCACGATGCCGGGGTGCGCCCGGGGCACACCGTCGCCCTCTGCTTCCCCAACACCGTCGAGGTAAATTAATCCATCCATCACTCCTTCGATCCAACACTAGTCCGACCGAATAAACATGGGACGGATTCTTTCCCCTAGCGAATTCGTGTCTGACCGCCAGCGATTGGCTCTAATTAATTTGGCAGCTGGTGATCATGTTCCTGGCGGTAATTCGCGCGCAGGCCGTGGCGACGCCGTCTGCGGTGTCTTATTTGTATTGGTGGATCTGATGCAGAGCTCAGCGCCGAGGACAAGGCCAACCTCGTGGAGTCGATTAAGGTGAGGATTGCCGCGACAGTTATGCGCGAGGGGATTTGGGCGTATCCTCATTTACCGTCCTTTCATTTGGGGGCACTTTGCATTCCTTATTATTGTGCTGATTCCGTCTTGCGCTTCTGCAGAACAAGCTGCAGGGATTGGCGGCCCGGCACACGGACGTGCTCGAGCCCAATGTCAGGAAGCGTGTCGAGGTGCTCAGGGAGATCCAGGTATAACACGGTTCCACTCTGGTCCTACAGTTGCCATGCTGTTCATTCTGGGTGTGTGTTGGTAATAGCCGATTTGTGCCATCGTGGATCATTAATTGCGCCCTACTAATTGCGATTTATGTGATTCTGATACCACCTGATTTAGACGGTACTGAATGATTGGTTCGTACAACTATTGTAAATTGCAATCCTGATTGAGCAAGGACTGTGTTGGGCGGTTTCTTACTGGTTGTGCCATTAGTGTTGTGCTGCTACATCTTATTTTCAGTCTAGGGAAATGCAAGCAGCTGTCTTCGTTCAGTATAGCTCATGATCCACTACATGGTAGCGTAGTGCCTAATCTAGATCTTTTTGCAAGGATAAGTTGGATGCTTTCTTATTTTGTAATCTGTCCATCCATTTACTTGAAGCTTTGTGCATAGTCCTTTGGCCGTACCTGTCTATTTGTATCTTCCCTGTTTCTTACTTTATTTGAATATATTCTCACCACCTTAAGTTTGCAGCTTTACAACCAATATTTCATTTGAATTATTATTTTGAATCATTATTTTGAATTCTTTTGTTGTTTATCTATGAATCATTATTTTGAATGCTTGAATTTATGGGGAAATCTAGTTGTATTTTGTGTTGACTTACTAGCCTTTCTTTACCATTTGACAGAGCCAACACGATGAACTTGAGGCGAAGTTTTTCGAGGAGAGAGCTACACTTGAAGCTAAATATCAGAAGATGTACGAACCATTGTACTCAAAGGTAAACCATTACTAATGCTGGCGTGCTGCTATGTTTTGTACTATGTCATTTTGCTTGTTTGTCATGTTGCCAAGCTTTACTTTCAAGTCCCTGAATCATTGTAAAACTTTCACGTTTACCATGAATTTGCTAAATTGAATTTGTATGTGAAATATTTATCAAGTCTGAATCCCAAATTTAGTACTTCACACTCCAAATTAGTAAACCTCGTTCTCTAGCAGTGCTACTGTGTTTATATATTGTCTTGGTGCAGGTGGTGATAGAGCTGGTGGGTGATTGGTATTGCAGTTGTAACAGCGCATATGTAGGCAGCAGTACCACATATATATCCATTTTTATAGGTCTTACTACTTTGAGTTTTTCTTATTTTGTAATCAAAAACCTGGAACAGGGATGATGTGTATATTTATTCTTGATTCTCCTATGATGATACATGGACACTTAATGGTAGAAATATAATCCTTATCCTGGTGTACATGCTAGTATTTTGAGCTTTACCTTATCCTGGTTAGTTAATTTGTGGAAAACACAATCTAATATTTCTTCTTTGTTTTTAATTTGTATATGAGCTCAATGGGGAGAAGAAGAACATGGATGTAACCCAGTTTGGACCTGCTGATATAAGAGGCTGCTTCCCATGTTGGGAAGAACCTGTTTTCAAGGTTTATGCATTTACTTTAACCATCCATTTTGTTTTTGGTGATACACTGTCTATGGTTTAACTTATATTCCTTGGGAAAGAAGTACATCTATGGACCACATATACAATCAGGAAAGAACTTGAAATGTTTAATGCATGTTTCGTTTCATGCAAGCTGAATCTATCATTTTTTTATTATTATTTGAACTACTGCTCTTTGTTCTTTGCATGCAAGAGCTCGGTGGATTGGTCTAATAGATGTTCCATATTGCGATCGGAGGACTCCATTACCTTGTGATGAGCAGCATGTGTTGAGATTTCTGGGATCTTCATATTCCATCGTATTTGCAGGGTAGACCCGACAAATACAACTGCTAATGTGAGATTTTTGAGACACGACAAATTATGATTGTAATTTTGGTCTATTATTTGAACCTGTAATATGATGTGGACCTGTAATTTATGATGAGTTGTGTGATGATGTAGTCTGTGATGATTTTTCTGAAAATAAGTGTTGTAACTCAAATTTACTGGAATCAAAACGATGTTTGAATTCAAGTTTGTTTATTAAGATTTGAATTTGAGTGGGCTTATAAAGCCTTTGGTGAAATATTCTTGCAGAATAGCTGGGCTGATATATAAGGTCTTAGCCCAACTAGCAGTGGGCTCAATATGAAACGAAATTGATAAAATGATGAAAAAATCATGAAAAGAAAAAGGTGGCCCAGATTCGAAATGGACAAAAGAGGCCTAGGCCCAGAAAGTTCTGCTGGAATATCTACATGAGCCTATTAATCTGCCAAAAAAATTACAGGGAAAAATTATATAACGGGCCGAAATATTGGGCTGGCCCATATAGAGAAGAGTATGGACTGGGCTGAATCTCATCCATGACCTACTCATTTGGTCATGGTTTTGCCACGTAGGATTAGCCACCTAGGATCTGATGTGGCTATGCCAGGACAGTCCATGACCAAAAAAATTGGTTGGTCATACATATATGACCATTCTATTAAAAAGTTCTTGGTATGTGACTTTCATAATTTTGTCAAAAAGGGGTCATGAAGAAAACCATGTGACCATTCGGTGACAAAAATTGAGGGTCATGTATCAACATATTTCTTGTAGTGGAGACGCTTTCCGCCTCGAACTACCCCTGCCCGCCCGGCTACAGCGTCCCCGCCGGTTGATGCTGAGCGCCGGAGGAGTGCCGGTCCCGCCTGTTCCTCAAGGTGTGGCGCGTCGGGCGGCCATCACGAACCACTACTACCACGAGCTCCGGCCGGAGCAGCGGAGGGATCCCCGTTGGAATCCCGATAACCGCCCTACTTGGGACGCCTTCTTCATTAATCGGCATGAGAGGGCGCTCGCTAGGTACAAGGAGAACGTCCCGCCTCCTTCGAAATTCAACGAGGCCGGTCGTCAGCTATGGTGGGGCGAAGGATGGACTCTTCAGAGCGTCATGAAGTACATCAGGACCGGCGATAACCCCCGCCTGCGCTACCCTCGCGCCCAGTACAGGCGTCCTGATCCTACGAGGGTCACTCCCCGAGCACGTCCGACGATAGTGACAACAACGGCAGCCACTATGACGACTACGCGTCGGAGTACTATAGGCCTAGGCAGGAGTATTACTAGCAAATCAGATCCACTCTCGCCATTCTGTACTGCCTTTTTTATCTCGATCTATGCTCTCCGTTTAGGTTTAGATCCACTCTTGCCATTATTACTGCCTTGTTTATCTATCTAGATGTACCGGCCTCCTCCCTAATGTTAGCTCTATATTATGGTTTCGGTGCAAATGACGGGTGTTCTGGCCAAAAATCATTTATGTCGGAGATAGAACAAAATCACCAAAATGATCGGAAGAAGTTGTATCAAACCTTTTACGGCGGAGATAGAACAAAACAATCCGTATCGCTGTCATACAGCCCAACCGCGTGTGAGATAGTCCATATTTATGTATATCAAATGCACAGTTGGATGTATGACGGTGAATCCGAATGATTTGTATTTGGTCAAAGAACTGAAAGATCTATGCAGGGAATTAGAGAGGTGGACAATATATAGGGGGTAGCTCACAAAGTGGTTCTCGAGCGTCTGAATCCCACGAATCAGGAAGAATCACACGGATCGTGTGTTTCTTTCTAGTCTTGTGAGCCGTTGGATCAGGGGTGTGTTTCTTTCTAACTCTTCTGAGTTGTTCGATCAGTGGTTCTCGAGCATCTGAATCCCACCAATCAGGAAGAATCACACGGATCATGTGTTTCTTTCTAGCTCTTGTGAGCTGTTGGATCAGGGGTGTGTTTCTTTCTAACTCTTCTGAGCCGTTCGATTAGTGGTTCTCGAGTGTCTGAATCCCACCAATCAGGAAGAATCCCACGGATCGTGTGTTTCTTTCTAGCTCTTGTGAGCCGTTGGGAGCAGGGGTGTGTTTATTTCTAACTCTTCTGAACCGTTCGATCAGTGGTTCTCGAGCGTCTGAATCCCACTAATCAGGAAGAATCACACAGATCGTGTGTTTCTTTCTAGCTCTTGTGAGCCGTTGGATTAGGTATGTGTTTCTTTCTAACTGTTCTGAGCCGTTCGATCAGTGGTTCTCGAGCGTCTGAATCCCACCAATCAGGAAGAATCACACTGATCGGGTGTTTCTTTCTAGCTCTTGTGAGCCGTTGGATCAGGGGTGTGTTTCTTTCTAACTCTTCTAAGCCGTTCGATCAGTGGTTCTCGAGCGTCTGAATCCCACCAATCAAGAAGAATCACACGGATCATGTGTTTCTTTCTAGCTCTTGTGAGCCGTTGGATCAAGGGTGTGTTTCTTTCTAACTCTTACGAGCACACTCACTTTGTGATACGACCCTATATATAACCCACCTCTCGGCTTCCCTGCGTACATCTTTCAGTTCATCGACCGAATACAAATCATCCAGATTCACCAGCATAGGTCCGAACGTGCATTTGATATGCATATAGGAGCCATGTCCGGGAGTATGCTAGCGATACCGATTGTTTTGTTCTACCTCGGCATAAGAGGAGGCCAGAGCGCCGACGCCGCAAATCGTCACCACCGTCGACCGCCACCTCCGCCACCACGCGGTTCAGGGCCTCTTCCCCGCCAGGGACGTGCGCACTATCCTCGAGTACTACCGCAACAATCCGGAGGGAGCAGCGCGCTAGTTATAGCGCGTCTATTAAATCAAATATTTCTAGTGCCCTAATTTCTAACTTTAGGCGTCTGTATTCGTACGATACAACTTCTTTTTTGTGAACATGTTTTCAACACAACTGTCATATTCCAAGTTTTTATTATTACACATCACCAACAACAACACTGTCTAGTCTTCTGAATTTTCTTCGTGTAGAAATGGTCCATGAACCCTATGTCCCTTGTTTATGATCGCTTCGGCCGTAACCATGGAGCATCTTCATTATTTTACGGGGATGGTTGGGTCAGCTTTCACTGTGAAGTGCGGATATTCATCAAACTTATTATAATCTTCTGACATGTCTGTCTTGTCCTCGACTCCCATGATGTTTTTTTTCCCTGAAAGAACTATGTGACGCTTCGGCTCATCGTATGATGTATTTGTTTGCTTATTTCTTCTTTTTTCGGTCTGGAGGACATGTCCTTCACATAGAAGACCTGTGCCACATCATTGGCTAGGACGAATGGTTCGTCATTGTAACCAATATTGTTGAGATCCACTGTTGTCATTCCGTACATCGGGTCTACCTTTACTCCTTCTCCATTCAGGTTGACTCATTTTCACTTAAACAAAGTGACCTTAAAAGAAGTTCCTAAATCTCCTCTATATAACCATAGTATGTGTCTTTTCCCATTGTTGTTTGTTGTATCAAAGCGGACCACGCTGTGTTAGGTTGGTTCTCTTCTTATCTTGGGTGATCGTGTGAAATGTATTCCTATTTATCTCCTATCCTTGAAAACTCCCAATAGTCGAACATGGTGACCCAGCCAACATGTACAACTGATATTCAACAGTGGTTTCTTTTATAAGATGTGTTTGCAACCAACTTCCGACAGTCTCCATGTGTTTGCGTTTAATCCATGAGTGGTCCTTCCCCGGGTTTGTGGATCGTACAATATTCTTGTGTTCCTCGAGATACGGAGCCATGAAGGTGGAATTTTGTAGAACTATGTAGTGTGCTTTTGTGAAAGAATGCTCGTCCCTAGGTATCATTGTTTTCTTTCCCAACGTTCCTTTTCCCCTCAGTCTCCCCGCATGCCGCAATTCAGGAACACCAACCGTCTAAGGTAAGGAATAAAGTCAACACAAAACCCAATGACCTCCTCTGTTCCATCGCCCTTCGAGATGCTTCCTTCTGGCCTAGCACGGTTATGAACATATTTCTTCAAGACTACCATGAACCTCTCAAAGTGGAACATATTGTGTAGAAATACTGGAACGAGAATATGAATCTCTTCACATATGTGAACCAGGAGATGCGTCATAATGTTGAAGAAGGATGGCGGAAACACCAACTCAAAACTAACAAGACACTGGACCACATCCCTCTATAATCTTGCCATTCTTTCTGGATCGATTACCTTCTGAGATATTGCATTGAGGAATGCACATAACTTCACAATGGGTACTCGAACATTTTCCAGTAGAAGCCCCCTCAATGCAATCGGAAGCAACTGCGTCATAATCACGTGGCAGTCATGAGACTTCAGGTTTTGGAATTTTTTCTCTGCCATATTTATTATCCCCTTCATATTCGACGAGAAGCCAGACGACACCTTGATACTGTAAAGGACTTCAAAAAATATTTCCTTCTCTGCTTCTGTAAGAGCGTAGCTGCTTAAGTAATGGCGCCATGTATCTGTGTGCTTGTTGCTTGGGTATTTCGTACGTTGCTGGTCCTCTAGTACTTCTGGCGTATCTTTTGACTTCCCACACACGCCCAACAAGCATAGCAGGTTGACGCAGATATTCTTTGTCACGCGCATCACGTCAATTTAAGAGCGGACCTCTAGAACTTTCCAATAGGGTAGCTCCCAAAATATAGATTTCTTCTTCCACATGGGTGCGCGCTTATCAGGGCCGTTCGGAACAGGTTGGCTGTCATCACCCTTCCCAAAGATTACTTTTAGGTCCTTGACCATATCGAATACATCATTACCACTACGGAGGTCAGGATTCTTCCGGGTATCTGCCTCACCTCTGAAATGATTCCCTCCTTTCTTTCTTACGGGATGCTTGATCGGAAGAAATCTACGATGCCCCGGGTATACAACCTTCTTACATTTATCCAAATATACACTATTAGTCTTATCTAAACAGTGAGTGCATGCATTATATCCCTTGTTTGTATTTCCCGAAATTTTACTAAGAGTATGCCAATTATTGATAGTTACGAAAATCAATGCCCGTAGGTGAAATGTCTTTTGTTCGTTCTCATCCCACACACGTACACGTGGTTTGACTCCACAATTGTAAGAGTTCTTCCACTAATGGTCTTAGGTACACATCAATGTCTTTGCCAGGTCTCGGTCCTTGGATGAGCACTGGCATCATAATGAACTTGCGCTTTATGCACAACCAAGGAGGAAGGTTGTAGATACATAGAGTCACGGGCCAGGTGCTATGACTGGAGCTCTTCTCCACAAATGGATTAAAGCCATCTGTATTGAGACCAAACCATAAGTTTCTTGCCTCTCCTGTAAAGTCCGGGAAGTCTCTCTCGATATTACTCCACTGCGATCCATCAGCGGGGTGTCTCAATTTTCCGTCTTCCTTACAGTCTTCTTTGTGCCATCGCAACAACCTGGCATACTCTTTGTTTCTAAACAGGTGTTTCAACCGTGGTATTATAGGAGCATACCACATCAACTTTGCAGGAACCCTCTTACGGGGGGCTCGCCGTCAACATCACCAGGGTCATCTGGTCTGATCTTATACCGTAGTGTAGTGCATACCGTATATTTATCCATATTCCCGTACTTCTCACCGCGGTAGAGAATGCAGTCATTAATGCATGCATCTATCTTCTGCACATCTAATCCTAGAGGGCAGAGAGTTTTCTTTGCTTCGTATGTACTGTCAGGCAATTCATTATCCTTTGAAAGCTTCGGCTTTATTATTTTAAGTAAACTCTCAAATGCCTTGTCAGTCAAGCGTTATGTGCCTTCTATTTCAGCAACTCCAGTGTGGTACCGAGCTTTGTGCTGTCATCTTCACAATTTGGGTACAACAACTTTTTGTGATCCTGTAACATGTCGTCCAACTTCAACCTCTCCAATTCACTTTTGCAGTCTGTCTTTGCACCAGCAATAACTCGGCATGTGGTACCAAGTTTTGTGCTGCCATCTTCGCAATTTGGGTACAATAACTTTTTGTGATCTTGTAACATGTTGTCCAACTTCAAACTCTCCAATTCACTTTCTCAATCTTTCCTTCCATCAGCAATAACTCGTCCAAGATCATCATCAGGCTCATCTGATGCCCGTTCTTGATCACCTCCTTTTGCATTGTCTTCCATTGCGGTATCACCGTATTCAGAGAACATAGGATCATCTTCTTCTTCATTGTCTTCCATCACAACCCCTCTTTCTCCATGCTTGGTCCAACAATTATAGCTGGGCATGAAACCTCTCCGAAGCAGGTGGCCGTGAAGGACTCTCGAGGAAGAGTGCTTCCTGACGTTCCGACAGTCAACACATGGGCAACACATAAAGTCATTCTCTTTGTTCGCCTGAACTACACCGAGAAATTCATCCAGGCCTGCCCTATACTCGGAAGTGCGTCAGCCACCGTACATCCATCGCCACCGTGCATCGATCTGCATCGTATAATTAAGTTTAAAAAACTATGCGAAATGACCATCGTACATCGATAAATATAATATTTGTGTATCAATTACAGATGAAAATGATAAGCTTGCTAACCTCGATCGAGGATACCATTTTGTGTGAACTAAGTGTGGGGTGTGACTCGTGTGTATTTCGTCGAACACAAAAGTGTGCATAGCAAAGGAACACAAAGACTAGAACCACCTCTCACACCCTCCTAGCAGAAAAAAAAAGATGAGACAAGAGGCTGGGTGGCTGGTATATATAGGGACCGGGACATTCGTCCCGGTTCATGGCTAAAATCGGGACCAAAGCCCCTGCTCTAGTCATGTGGTGTGTGGCAGGGCATTGGTCCCGGTTTTAGCCACGAACCGGGACCAATGCCCCCTTCTGAACCAGGACGGTTGGCTTGACAGAGTCTGACCGCACGAACCGGGACGAATACATACCATTCGTGCGGGTTGGTAGCTAAACCAGAATGGATGGCTAGACCAGACCCTAGACAAAAGGCCTAGTTTCCACTGGTGTGTATTGAACTTAGGTTTTGGAGAGAAACAACGTTGCCTCGTGGGTCGTTGTGTTGCGTGTTATATGGGTGGTAGAGGGGGAAAGCCCCTACCGTAGAATACAAGGATACGGTAGCCTTGGTGTACTACACCATAGTCTAACCGTATACGAACCTGAATACAATGTTCAACAGCCCCCCTTAATCTAAACTCTTACAAAGGTTTAGATTACGCTTGAACTCATCTAGCTCTCTAACAGGTAATGGTTTAGTAAAACCATCAGCTATCTGATCTTTACTTGAGATAAACTTGATCTCAAGATTTTTGCTAGCTACTCTTTCTCTTACAAAATGATAATCAATCTCTATGTGCTTTGTACGAGCATGAAACACGGGATTTGCAGATAGATAAGTTGCACCTAGATTGTCACACCACAAGCATGGTCTTTCCTTGAGTTTGACACCTAGCTCATGCAATAGTGCCTCTACCCAAATCAACTCAGCAGTAGCATTAGCAACAACCTTGTATTCTGCTTCAGTACTTGAACGTGAGACTGTGGCCTGTTTGCGTGAACTCCAAGAAATTAAATTCGGACCAAAGAAGATTGCAAAACCTCCAGTGGAGCGTCTATCATCAAGGCATCCAGCCCAATCTGCATCTGAAAAGGCACTCAGAAGAGTATGAGAGGAGCGTGTAAATGTTAGACCAACTTGTAGTGTATTCTGAACATATCTCAATATCCTCTTTGCGGCAGACCAATGTGATATTGTTGGAGCATGCAAGAACTGACAAACGTTGTTTACAGAGAAGGATAAATCTGGACGTGTGAGAGTCAAATACTGAAGAGCTCCAACAATGCTTCTAAACTGAGTACTATCTTCAGAACCAAGGGGTGTGCCTTCATGAAGTGATAGTTGCTCAGTAGAAGATAATGGTGTAGGTGTTGATTTGCAGTCTTTCATACCAACTCTTGCTAGCAAGTCCATAGCATATTTCTCTTGTGTTAGAATCAGACCATCTTTAACCTTTTTAACTTCAATGCCCAAAAAGAAATGCAAATCACCAAGATCTTTAATAGCAAAGTGTTTATTTAAATCTTGAAGCAGAATCAGTGTGGTATCATGTGAAGAACTTGCAACTATGATATCATCAACATAAATAAGCACAAACATGCTGATACCTGACTTTTGATAAAGAAACAAGGAAGTGTGAGCCTTTGATGCTATGAATCCAAAATCAAGTAACTTGGAACTGAGTTTAGAATACCAAGCTCGAGGGGCTTGTTTCAAACCATATAGAGCCTTGTCAAGTCTGCAAATATAATCAGGAGCATTAGGATTCTCAAAACCTGGGGGGTTGTCTCATATAGACCTCCTCTTCCAGAACACCATGCAAAAACGCGTTCTTGACGTCCAGCTGCCGTAGACTCCATCCTCGAGAAACTGCAATTGCTAAGACAGTGCGAATAGTTGCAGCTTTTACCACATGACTGAAAGTATCTTCATAGTCTATGCCATATCTTTGCTTAAAACCCTTTGCAACTAGGCGAGCTTTGTATCTATCAATTGTAACATCTGCATTTTTCTTGATGTGATACACCCACTTACAGTCAATTAAGTTTCTACCTGTACTGGGAGGAACAAGATGCCATGTTTTGTTTTGAAGTAGTGCATTATACTCCTCCTCCATTGCACTCTTCCACTTCGAGTCATCTAGTGCCTCGGAAAGAGAGCATGGCTCACCTGTAGATGTTAGTAATCCATGTCTATATATTTTTGGTTGCTTGCCATAACGAAAAGTACCATCCTCATATTTCTGTGGCTTATGTATACCTCTTTGTAGACGTGTGCGTGGTCCAGCCTCCACAGAAGATCCAGAAGCATTTGGTGCAGCGTGCGGTGCAGAGACAGAGATGGAGTTCCGAGCCCCATCCAGGTGGCTGTCGCTATCACCACTTCCATCATGACCGTCATCATTGCTCCCTCCATCGGGACTGCTATCCGCAGCGGGAGACAGAGAACGCTCGGGGTTCTCGTCTGGGGGGACAGCGCTGCCGCCTCATCATGGCGCACTGATGGCGAGGGCGAGTCTTCAGTGGGGGATAGGGAGCGCTCGGGGCTCCCGCCCAGGTGGACTGCATGGCTGCTGTCAGCATGCAGGGACGGAGACCGAGGCGAATCTTCTCCACTGGGCACTTCTGCGTCAGAACCTGCATGCAGATCATCCTCGGGATCGCCATCTCCACGATCCAAGGTGGATGCAGAATCTGCATCGGAGTCAGCGCCCCCTTCGTCTTCTTCTGGACTTGGAAACGTGACATTTTGTGGCTGGTTTTGAGGCGTTTCTTCACTGTTTTCGACCAAATTTTCTTCTAATGAATTCTCTAGTTCCTGATCATGATTAGTAACAGGAACAATAGGCAAAGGCATATAATCATCTATGTGTGCACCCCCATGCAAAGATGTGTTTGGAAGAAGAAGAATATCTTCTCGAAGTCGTTTCCCCGCATTTGGATGCAAAGACGCAAATGGAAACACTTGTTCATCAAAAACAACATCTCGAGATATATAAACACGTCCTGTAGAAACATCCAAACACTTGACTCCCTTATGACGAGGACTATATCCAAGAAAAACACATCGTGTTGAACGGAAAGAAAGTTTTCGCTTGTTATAGGGACGAAGGTTAGGCCAACACGCACATCCAAAAACTCTAAGGGAGTCATAGTTAGGTGTGGCTTGAAGCAAGCGTTCAACAGGAGTTTCTAAATTGATAACTTTACTTGGGAGCAGGTTTATGAGAAAGGTGGCAGTAAGGAAGGCTTCATCCCAGAATTTTAATGGCATAGATGCGTTTGCAAGCAAGGCAAGACCCACTTCAACTATGTGACGATGTTTGCGCTCAGCTGAGCCATTTTGTTGATGTGCATGAGGACAAGATACATGATGGGTGATGCCAACTTTCTGGAAGAAACCATGTAATTTTTCATATTCACCTCCCCAATCAGTTTGCATAGTTATAATTTTTCTATCAAACTTTCGTTCAACAAGTTGCTGAAAATTAAGAAACACTTGATAAACATCAGACCGTTTCTTAAGAAGATAAATCCATGTAAATTTACTGAAATCATCGATGAAACTTACATAGTAGGTATGTTTGCCAACAGAGATTGGGGCAGGACCCCATACATCAGAAAAGACCTGTTCTAAGGGAACAGTGGAAACACTGGTAGAAACAGGATATGGGAGTTGATGACTTTTAGCTAGTTGGCAAGAATCACATATGTAAGGATTTATTTCTGGAGTATGAACTAACTTATTTATCCTAAGAACTTGTTGAACCACAAACAAAGAAGGATGCCCTAGACGACGATGCCATGTGGATGAAGATGGCTTTATTGTAATGAAAGCATGCTTGGACGCTGACCCTGTAGAGACTGGCACTAGAGGGTAGAGTCCACCATGACACGGACCCTTAAACAGAATTCTTCTGGTGGCCTGATCGTTAATAAAAAAAAGAAAGGGTGAAACTCGAGAAAAACATCATTGTCAAGTGTGAGCTTATGTATGGATAGGAGATTTTTTGAAGCACTAGGAACATGGAGAATATCATTGAGATGTAAAGAGGCATGTGGGGTATGCAACATAGAATGACCAATATGACTTATAACCATACCTTTTCCATCGGCCGTGTGGACGTGTTCACGTCCCTCATACATCTCACGTGTAGACAGCTTGCTTAATTCTCCAGTTATGTGATCAGTAGCACCGGTATCAGAGTACCAGTTAGTGTCCACCCCATACGAAGCAGCATTTGCAGTTTTCTTGTTGTTATCACGATCATCCTCATAATCAGAGTCATCCCCATAGCGCCACCAGCAATCTGCAGCGGGGTGACAGTGTTTCTTACAAATCTGACATGTAACGTCCACAAAAGGGGTGGGTGTGCGCTCACGCCGAAACCGACGTCTGCGACCATCATCTCGACGTCCACTGTCACGATCATCACGCCTGCCTCGATTTCCATCATCACGGCGTCCGTTGTCACGGTCATCACGGCGTCTTGTATCACCGTAGTCATCACGGCGATCAGAACGTGGGCGCTCATCACGGTAGTCACCGCGCCCACGCTCATCACGTCCTCGGTGGTCGACGCGGTCACCGCGTCCTCCTCGCTGGTCACCGCGGTCACCGCGGTCACCATATCCGCCCCTGGCATGATCTCGACCACGCTGCACCGCATTGGCCGAGGAGGTGAAGGAGTTTGGCGAGGAGTTTTTGAGCATCTCGTTGCGCATATCATAGGACGCCAGTTGGCCAAACAAATCATCAAGGGTGGTTCCCGGATTACCGTTCACAGTGGTGACCAAGGCATTGTAAGAGCTATCAAGGCCATGAAGAATATACCCGATGAGTTCATCATCCTCGAGGGGTTTCCCAGCTGCAGCAAGCTCGGAGGCGACCCCCTTCATCTTGGTTATATACTGATCGGCTGTAAGGTCCTTTTTCTTGGTATCGTTCAAAGCTGAGCGAAGGTGTTGAACTTTAGATCGCCAAGCTGAAGAGAACATGAGGTTGATGGCGGCCCAGACTTCAGCAGTGGACTCCATCCCAATGACATGTGCAAGGATGTCAGGGGAGAGAGAATTGAGCAGAAACCGAAGAACTTGTTGATCTCTAGCAATCCAGATCAAGTATGCAGGGTTTTCAACAATGACTACCTTGTTGTTGTTGTCCTTCTCCTCCATGGTTTTGACAGGGGCACGATCCGTGCCATCAAGCAATCCCATTACGTTCGCACCACGAAACGCAGGGAAGACCAAAGCCTTCCAGAGCAGAAAGTTTGACCGTGTCAGGAGTTGACTTGGTGGCGATCCGAGAGCAGCAGACATCGAAGAACTTGTGGAGGAGCTCATGTTGGCGGAAGCAGTGTGGATTGGTCGTATGGTGGTTTTAGGTTTGTATAGGTTTCAGGTGTGCGGCGGCAGATCGCAATGCGATGGCGGCGGCAGGGTTTTGAGGTTTTGTTTTCTTGGGTGTGCGACAGCAGATCGCAAGGCGATGGCGGCGGCAGGGCTTTGGGGTATTGGATGCGGCGGCGGCGACCAGAGAGGTGGCGGCGGCGGCGGGTTTTTGTGGTTATAGGATGCGGCGGCGGCAACCGGAAGGGTGGCGGCGGCGGCGGGTTTGTGGGCAGCTAGATCATCGCGGAAGAGTCCGCTCTGATACCATATTGAACTTAGGTTTTGGAGAGAAACAGCGTTGCCTCGTGGGTCGTTGTGTTGCGTGTTATATGGGTGGTAGAGGGGGAAAGCCCCTACCGTAGAATACAAGGATACGGTAGCCTTGGTGTACTACACCATAGTCTAACCGTATACGAACCTGAATACAATGTTCAACAGTGTGATGCTCCGGCGTCGGTGGGTGCCCAGCCTCCTGCGAGCGGTGTTTACAAACGTCTATGGTCGCCACCGTGTGTGGTAAGGAGACTTGATTGCCATCCATTTTCCTTGTGAGATCTCGATTGGTCCGGCGGTGTGCGTGCACGTGAAACATGAAACCAGAAAAACAGTGTCAGGATTGGGACGTGCCACGCAAGGAGGGCCGGCGTTAGGGCATCTCCAGTCGTCGAGCCCCCCCAGGGCCCAAAACGCCGCCGTTTTGGTGCCGCCGCGGCGCTAAACGGCGCTATTCTGGAACCTGGGGGGGCGCGTTTCCCAGTCGCGTCCCGAGCCCAACAATCGGCCCAAACAAATGCATTTGAAAAACTAGACGAATTTTATTGAAATTTAAAAAACTTCGGTACATATTCGGCGCGATTTTGAACCTAAACGATAAATTTAAACCTAAACTAAGCTAGCCCGAGGCTGGCGGCGATCGCCTGGCTGTAGTCGCCGCCGTCGTCGTCGTCGTCGTCGCTGGGGGGGTCGCCGGGGCGCCTGCTTCCCCCCTGTCCCTCGTCGCCGCCACCGCAGTCCCACCTGCTCACCTCGAGGGCGTTCTGGATCACGCCCTCGTCGTCGGAGTCCGGGTCGAGTATGATGTACTCGTTCCCCTTCTGCGGCGGCGGGGGAGGGACGCGGAGGCGAGCCGCGGCGGCGGCGGCCTCACGCTCGCGCGCCGCCTTGCGCTGCTCTGCTTCAGCCAGCAGGCGGCGCTGAAGGGCGAGCTCGGCCTCCGTGGTCTCGCGCAGACTCCAACGGGCGGCGGTGTCGACGTCGAGCGGCTGCAGCGTGTCCAGGGACAGCTGCCCGCCACCCTTTGGTCCGGCCATTCGTCCTCGCTTTCGTCGGCGTCCTCCGTCTTCGGGCGGACCACGCGCTGGCTCGCCGATGCGGAGCGCGCCGCCGCTGCGCCTGCGGGAGGACGCTCCGGCGTTCAGAAAGGGGGGGGGGTGGAGAGGGAATGGCCGGCGGAGGACGAGGACGTGGCGGACGACGAGGACGCGCCGGGATGCCGCGCCACCCACGGCTGGGTGGCCTCCAGCGGCGGCATCTGGAGACGCGGCTGGTATGCCGCGGCGGATGTGCTCGAGGACCTCCTCGAGCGTCCTGCCAGGGCGCTCCACCAGTTTCCGGCGCCCTTTCGAGTTGAAACGGCCCTCGACAGGGCCGTTGTCGTTCTCGTCCTCGAGCTCCTGGTTGCGGCGCGCCGTCAGACGCTGCCACCAGAACTCATCCGCTCCGGTGAGCGGGTAGTTCTCGGGTTGTTCATCCCGGCGCGCATGTCGTAGATGGCGCGGCGGAACTCCTGGTTGGTGTTGGGAAGGGGAGGGATTGGGACACCGCCGGCGCTGAGCTGCCACCGCTCGCCCCCGCGGCGGAGCTAGGGAGGCGCGTATCCGGCGGGCAAGGGTAGCCCGCGCGGTATAGCGCCATCGCCTGGCCCCGGCACAGGTTGTGGCGTGGGAAACCGTTCGCTGCCGCGCCGTCAGCCATTGTCGTGGAAGAAAGGGGGAAGAAGGGAGGGAGAGATCGCCGGTGTGAAGAATGCGGGGCGGGGCACGCGGCGGGGGGAATTTATAGCGCGGCGAGCGGCCGGGCATTTACTGCGCGCACCCGTCCCCTCGCTGCCGCCACGCCATTACGCCGGCAGCCTTTGGGCGGGGCCGCATGCACTGGGCGGCCGCCACGCCATAAACCCGGCAGCCTTTTGACCGCGCGGAAGCCGAGAAGATGATCACGCGCGGTTTTGTTCCCGCGCTTTCCCGCCGCGTCGCTGACCGATCGGGCCCACGCGCGCAGCCGCGCAGTTCGCCCCCCCAGGCCGAACCCAGCGGGCTGGGATTGGCCTGGGTGCCGCGGCGCTATTTAGCGCCGAAACGGCGCTATTTGGGCCGCTGGGGGGGCCGAGTGGTGAAGAAGCGGCGCTTTTGGTCGCTTCCGCCGCTAAAAAAACCCCCTGGGGGGGCTCTGGGGGGGACGACTGGAGATGCCCTTACCCTATCCGTCGAATCTCGACCTGTACGTACGTGCCCACATATATCTCTCCATGCAGATATGCAGATGCAGGCCACTTGTGAGACCACCACACATGCATGGGCATGCAAGTGCATCAATCCGTCCATCGACGTCCCGCGGCAACTATATTATATTTCGGGCTACATGATCATACGTAAGTTTACGTCTGTAGATCGATGCATGAAGCTAGGGAATATGTGGTAAAATGCTCAATGGAAGTATGCTTCCGGCTTAATGCATTCTAAACACTTTTTTAATGTATGTTAATGAAAGCGGGACGAAAATTTTGAATTCTATATGACCACAAATTCGGTTCACCGAGAGTCGACGTTTTTTGTGCCACGTGTAAAAAAAAAGACAAAATTTAGTGTAAAACGGGTTTCGCAAGATATATTTTTACAGAGGCCACAAAAAACTCTCGATTTACCGTGAAACTTGACATGCGCATACATAATGTTTAGATGTGCTATATGCCAAAAAAAAAAAAACGGATTTTTTATATTTCAAAATGTTTTTTTTTTCGTGGCAGCTAGCATGTGTCAGTGAATTTCCCAACAGGAAACTATGTACATGTACACATATTTGACCTATTAACACGACAAATTAATAAAACGTGCTCCAACTTATGAATTTACATGTTCTAGCTTCGCACTTGAGGCTAGGAGGAGACGGTAGGCATGTCATGTTTCGTGAATTTTTTTGAGAAATTTGGCCTATACAAAAATGACAAATTTGTGGCTATAAAAAGGGAAAATTTGGTTTCGATGCCACATTTGTTTATTTATGTAAATCACATATAGTAATATATTTCAAAGAAACTTGTGTTCTACATATCAGATATCTAGATGTACTAGTATGATTTTTTTTTCCAGATTTGAAAATGTTGTTTTTAAATAAACCAGTGAGCGCGGGAGCAAATATCACTTTTTCCCCTCTCAGCCCATTGAAAATGAAAACTCTACCAAAATAAAAACTTTTCTTACAAGATAGCAACAAAAGGCTATTGTCATACCAAACGATTTCTTCAAGCTTTAAAAAAAATAGGACCATCCCAGGCAGTAGCACCTGATGGCTTTTTTTTTATAGAAGAAGTCCACGTGTGCAAACCCAAATTCTGCCCTCAATGGGATTCGAACCTGGGTCGGTTGAGGGCAACCATGCCGCCCTTGCCACTGGGCCACTGCCCAGTCCACAAAAATGAGACCCATGGGCACTAGCAATCAGGGTTTATTTTTATAGAAGAATTTCTCCTTTGTGAGAATTCCAGAAATTCGTCCCTGACAGGATTCAAGCCCTGGTGGTTTGGGTCAGCCACCGCTCCCCTAGCGACTGGGCCTCTGCCCCGTTCTCTCTTCGAGCTTTACACATGGCCAACAGATCTTCGTCTCGAGTTTAACAGATTATCGAACCCCAACTTCTATCATGTGAATAGGAGGACGGCGTCAGCTTCGCATTGCATAAAACTCAGATGCCACCCACCAAAGCAGTTGCGCCCCTGCTTGTTGACATTCTCGTATTCTTGTTTTCTACAAAATACTCCACTAATTGAACCACTGTGAAGCCTGATAAACCACAAAATATAGGATATTAGGAAATTTCTTATAAAAACGAGGGTCATTTTACCACAAAGCCCATGACATCGCTGCTACACCAGCAGCTACCATAGCTCCTCTACTACCTTTAAAACTTGTTATCCATCTGTACATGCCATCTAAACTTCGTTGGTAAAACCCCACTACCCACCCATCCTATCTTCAAAAGATTTTCTTTTGTCGGAAATTCCCGTTTAAAAGCCAGCAAATAAAGAAATTTATTTTTAGAGGAATCTTCACAAATTAAAATTTTCTATAAGGCTTTAACACATGATTTTTTTTTACAAGATACATAGAATTCGCATAGAAAATTCCTTTCCTATGTTAGAACCATCAACATTTTTCCTCGTCGTTATTAAGCACCACGTTCTCACATATCAATTGCAGTTGCTCCGTCCAGCTAAGCTACCCCCACAAAGATCTTTAAAAATGTAAACATGGCCCGTACAGAAAACTTCATAAACCATACTATTATTTTTGCTAAAAGTAAGATTGTAAAGCAGGAAAGTTAATGCTTAAAATAGCATCAACAATCCATGAGTCGTCCCAAAACCTAGTCTTTTCTTCTCTCCATTCCCTACCATTTTCCTACACCACCAATATATTTTTCTAACTGCATAGTGCAGATGTCGTGATGTTGCCTTGTACAAGTACTGTATAAAAATTCTTCTTCTTTTTGCAGGGGTGGTGTCTACAACAAAGCGTACGTGCAGGGGAGGATCGACCGGTCTGACGAGGTGGAAGAGAGTGGCGCGAAGCTCTCCGCCCAGCTGCACCCCAGCGGCAGGGATGACATGTCCATCCTCGCCATGCAACGCCTCAACGACCAGTATGTGCTGCTCCCTTCATTTTCGATGTATAAGATGTTTTAGCTTTTTCGAAATCCTTCGTGTCTAGACGTGGTTTAGCGTGTTTGTTCAGTACTCATTTCTATCTGTATGTAGTCCAAATTAAAATATTCAGACCACTTTTTATTATTCAAAATATTCAACAAGGTGTACACGGCAGACTACGTCATGGTTTCTACCAGCGTGGGGGTCCTGCAGACTGATCTCATACAGTTCAAGCCACAGCTGCCCGTCAGTTTCTTCTCTTCTTTTGGCTGCCCGTTAGCTGCACCAGTCTTTTTTTTTTCTGAACGTGATTTCCATATGTATATTCTCAGACATGGAAGGTTATGTCCATCTACCAATTCGACATGGCCGTGTACACCAAGATCTTCGTCAAGTTCCCCAAGAAGTTCTGGCCCGAGGGGAAAGGCCGGGAGTTCTTCCTCTACGCCAGCAGCAGGAGAGGCTACTACGGTGTATGGCAGGAGTTTGAGGCGCAGTATCCAGACGCCAACGTTTTGCTGGTCACCGTCACCGACGAGGAGTCGAGGCGGATAGAGCAGCGGTCAGACAACCAGACCAAGGCCGAGATCGTGGAGGTGCTGAGGAGCATGTTCCCCGGCCAGGACGTCCCCGACGCCACCGACATACTCGTACCACGCTGGTGGTCCGACAGGTTCTACAAGGGCACCTTCTCCAACTGGCCCATCGGCGTCAACCGCTACGAATACGACCAGCTCAGGGTACTCCCTCCCATCCCACACCCATGCCTATCTCCTCCTGCTTCTCTTTTGCTCATGTTTTTTCTACACATGAAAAACATCTGAAACCATGTGTGAGATCTGATCGGTTCTTCATGTGCTAGGCGCCCGTTGGGAGGGTTTACTTCACCGGGGAGCACACCAGCGAACACTACAATGGCTACGTCCATGGAGCTTATCTCGCAGGTATGTATGACAATATGTGCACTTTGCATCATCTCCTTAGTTTCAAATTCTTCATGTACGTACTTGGTATATATTGTGGCACTAATTGTTTTTATGCTAATTTCTTGCTTATGTGCATTGTTTTGGGCAGGTATTGACTCTGCAGACATTCTAATCAACTGTGCTCAGAAGAAGATGTGCAAATACCACGTCCCCGGCAAGTATGAGTAGACGTTTAAAAGGTAGCCTCCAATGATAGACCGTTTCATATTACGTGCTGCCAAAGCCCGGTCACCTGATCCCGGTTTGCCATGATATATGCCATAGTGTGACTAACTGTCGGATTATATTGATTTTTTTCCCCACTGCAGCAATTTCATTGTAGAATGTACGACACCGGTTCTAATAGACGGAATTGGTATGTGCATCCATGAGCAGTTAGCTTCGTAAGGGAACTTCTTCAAACTTATTCGGAGAGTGGTGTGTGTCTGCCACAGCGGCGGCACCATGTGTTCGTGTTTAATCAATCTTTCAGATGGCTACTTTTTTCTTTTTTTCTTATCTAGCGTTTTGTTGTTACCTGGTGTATCTGTGAGATCTTCATGCTCTCTTAAATTGAATAAATCCCTTGTGGATCGTCATAACATATATGAGATACTCTATTTCTTTCCTTCCATGTCCACACGACACTATGGGACATCTACACCCAGTAAAGGAAAGGAAAATCAGGTGTCAACAAAAGTCTAAACTTTATCTCACAAGTGGCCGGGGTCGTCGGCTCCCGTGTCGCCTAGGGAGGGAGACCCGTGGAAAAGCTTTTAACTTTGTTTGGTTTTGCTATCAATTTCGCTTCGACAGCGGATACAAGAAACAAGGGAAAATCAAAACATAAATCTGCTTTTTTTGGGGTAGGCAAAAACCGGTCGAGAACAGAAACTCAAAACACTATTAGACAACGCGACGCTGCCGGGTATAATCCAGTTTGCCGAGTGCCAAAATACAGGCCACTCGGCAATGAGGTCCGGATGCCGAGACGCGAACAAAAACACTCAGCATATAATTCTCAAAAAAAAAACACTCGGCACACGTCCTTTCTGTGAGTATGCCCTGCAAATGGTACTCGGCAAACACATCCGTGTCGGTAGAGCGCTCCTCTGGCTTGTATGCTCTGCACTCGACAAACACACCCGTGTCGGCAAAAACGCTAGGGGCACTCGGCACACGGACGTGCCACGTGTCCTATTCCAAAATTTATAAGATTTTATCATTTTTCTGTAGCCCATGATACAAACAATTTAGTGATGTGACTGTTCATACTTATAGTATATGATACATCGTTGACTACATTTCGATTTTTTTTCAATTTATTTGATGTTGTCCAATACTTTCTCCAATATTCCGTATCCTCTCAAATTCGAGTACCCCCTCGACCTCGCCAGCGTTATGCCGCCACAACCCGTCTATGCGTTGCTTTAGTCCCGGTTCGTAGGCCCCCATTTGTCCCGGTTGTGCAACCGGGACGGGGCATCCGGGACAAATACCCCTCCCTATTGGTCCCGGTTGTGGCAGGGCCCGGGACAAATGGGGCTGACCACGTGGCCCGTGCGCTGGAACCTGGCCAGGGCTATTAGTCCTGGTTCTCAATACGACCCGGAATGCATGCCCCTTCTGCCGCGGCAGGGCTTTTGCCCTTTTCTCTGCCGCGGCAGAAATTTACAATTTCCGTTTTTTGGCCCCCCAGACCTCCTGGCGGCCCCTCCCCGGACCTCGAGAAGAGAGGAGCCTCGGTGGACCCTCCACGGAGCCCCCGGATCGCACGAGTGAATAAGTATATAAAGCAGAATAAGAAACACTTATATTACAGAAGCAAAGTATATCGAGCATATTACATGACCGATGGAGTGTATTACAAAATCAAACTTAGTTCCAACCGGAGGCATGGTACTCTCCATCGACGTTTATGACCTCTGCATCTAAGAAGCCCGCAATTTCCTCCTGAATTGCTCGTATGCGGTCCCTTGGTAGAAGACCGTCCCGAAGCCGTTCGATCTAATATAAAGAAGAGTGGTCACTAAAATATATGAAACTAAGTAACTAAAATAGATAGTAATAAGAAGAATTGACGACTAACGTACATGAAGTTGCTTTAAATTTCTGCCCTTGGGAGATGTGGTCTGACGAATGAACTCGCAAACGTAGTATCCACACAAGTTATTCCCGTCTCCTTGTTGCAAGCACTATACGAGAAGATTGTTTCAATCAAAATAATAATCAACCAGGCATGATAATGGTATCGACACTAGAATCAAGGAGATGGGCGCGGATCTAGATAGTACTTACTTGCACAACATCAAATGTAAGCTGTTTTTCCCATTCACCGGGAGACTTCTTTATGAACCTCTTCCAAACACTAACCGAGAAAGAAAAAGAATAAAAAGAGTTAGTAATTACTTGATATCCGAAAATGAAACAAAGTAGTCGATATATTGCCATATATAAATACTGAAATTAATAAAGATTGAAATTACCGCTGGATCATTTCCTGCATGTCAGCCCACATTGAGAGGGGTTTACGTTTTGGGTCCATTACAATTACTTCTCCTTTGTCAATTTGGAAGATTAGCAGAATATAGTGGAAGCTGCGCACGCAGAACTCATCAATTATACAGTGAACATCGAGTAAGGAAAACAGAATGTTTACAACAGAGTAACACACTTACTTGAAGTTGTAAGGAAATAGTATTTTCCGTTGGTGTTGGTTAAATATTATTGCCCTCAGAATATTATTTTCTGTATCCCTGGGAGATTGCCTAACAGTCTTTTCAAAAATAATATTTGGATCAATGAACCCAATATCATAGATTCCACCTCTTTTGCATTCGAGAATCTTCATTCTGCAATTATAATATATGAGTGTACTATATATATATATATATATATATATATAGACACCCTATTTGGCACCCTAGGTGCAGAAAACTTATTTTGCACCCATAATTTATTTTATGTTTCCAAGTAAAAAAATTATGTT
This sequence comes from Alopecurus myosuroides, assembly GCA_028641055.1. Taxonomy (NCBI): domain Eukaryota; kingdom Viridiplantae; phylum Streptophyta; class Magnoliopsida; order Poales; family Poaceae; genus Alopecurus; species Alopecurus myosuroides. The sequence goes on along the minus strand of CM054057.1, from coordinate 719,465,205 downwards.
ACGTATGTAATTATTTATGTTCATGTTTGATCCATAAAAGAATACTCGGCACAAATATGAAAAAAAATATGAGTCATACCAACATAAAAGTCATAAAAACAACATAAAATGTGTATTTTTTCATTTTTTTCTTACCGTCACGTAAATAAAAGGTTTATGTCATGTATATATTTTCTTACGTTCTATTCGACATAAGGAACACGACAAAATTTACGTGACGTAAAAATCATGTACGGTTCAAAAGATACAGAGTGGGTGTAGAATAACTATTCTGCACCCTGGGTGTCAAATAGCGCGACCCTATATATATATATATATATATATATATATATATATATGAATATGCAATTGAATGAGGTGAGCTAGAGAAATAAGTGCTTACAGACAATAGGCACTAAGGATAGATTTGTCGAGGGCCTGCTGCTGGTATAACTGAAACAATTCCTCAAATTGAATCATAACATATCCATTTCCATTTCCATAGTGCTCGTCCTTAACGTTGAGACATATCCAGTCCATAGATTCCTCAACGGCTTCCATATACCAACTATGCACTCTTCGCATTTTCGTTGGTAGATCCTTTATCTCCTCGGGTTTGACAAGAGGCTTCCCGTACTGGTATTTGTACGCACATTCAGCTGCGGGGAAGTAGTTCACTGTTTGCATATACTCAGCAATGGACAAACCCGCATCAGCTGCCTTGTCTGCGTACAGTGTTATAAACTCCGGATCAATATGCTCGTCAGCAATATTAGTGCTCGGCCCCACCTGGGTATTGGAAATCACTTTGAGCGGGGACGTGGATTGTTTTTTCTGCTCTCCGAGCTGAGCAACTGATTTTCCCTTTTTCCCGCTTGCGCTACTACTCTTCGTCGACCGCACCATTTCCTGGTGTGATTTCAGAATAGAGCGGTCATAGTCAGATGACAGACTCGGCTCGGGTTGATGAAGAGTCTTCACCATTTTCCAAGCTCGTTCTATCTCTTCTTCGGTCTCGGGGAAATCTGGCTTTTGCTTCTCCTTCCGCTTTGATTTCCACGCCTCGTATTGGTCTTTGCGATTTTCTGGTTTTCTTCGGGAGTATAGTCGTAAGGTAACTTGGGTACCTCTTTTGGTACCTTCGGGAGGGGTGACCGTTGACGTTTCGGTGATTTTTTACGTTTCGGCAGAAACTTAGTGGGCGGAGAAGGCTGACGCGGCGGCCTAGGCGAACGCGCTGGAGACGTGCACGGCGTAGGCGACCGCGCCGGAGACGGCATGCGTTGCAAAGACGACCGCGCTGGAGACTTTTGCGCTGGAGAAAGGCGAGGATTCGATGGCTTTGCCGTCTGATTTGTGAGCACAATGCATTCCTTTAGCCATAAAACGGTCAAGTTCTTGGCTTCTCCGAGTTAAGTCAAGTCTTCGTCTTCACCTTCAGGAAAATCAAGCTTTACCCGCTCGAATCCGTTGACAACTTCATCGACCCCAACAACAGCGTAGCCCCGTGGAACCGGAAGAGTATGGTGAGTTGGTTCGTTGCCAATTGGTAAGACATAGCCGGCCACCGCCTTGATGGTTATATTGACGACCTTCACGTGGAGCTCACAGGATGTCAGTTCCGTGATCTCATCCACCGGGTGAATCATCGGCAGTGCATCATCACCCGGTAGCTGCGTGGACGCAATGCTGCTTTTGCGATGAGAATGTGCGGCGTCGGGAGCCTCGACTTCAACTTCTACCATGTGTACTGATGCGCCGGTAGACACTATCTGCTGGCTAAGTGTGTTAATTTGGTCCTGCTGCTTCTTTGCTACATCCTGTGTCAGCTTTACCATTTCTTCAAGTTGACGCCTCCAGTTTGCCTGATTCTCTGCTTCAGCTGCCTTCTTGTCCTTTTTACATTGACGGCTTCTATCTGGATATAACTTTCTGGTGGAGTCGAACGCAACACTCCACGGAGGAGTGCCTTTTGTGCCTCGTGTACGCCCTGCGTGTTCCTTATTCCCGAGGGCTCGTGTGAGCTCGTCGTTCTCTCTATCTGGCACGAACTTCCCATCTTTAACGTCCTTTATTGCGTCTCTCAGCTTCTCTATGGGTAGAGGACTCTCTTTATGCCTTACGTTATATATTGTTTTTCCTTCGGCATCCAACGTTCCCCCATGCCCGTAGAACCATGACCTTGTCCGCTCGACCCACAAGAACGGCTCGGGAGTGATCCCCTTCTGAAGCAGGTTGTTCTCCCATGTGTCCCACTTGGGATTGGAACCCTTGTAGCCACGTTGCCCCATAACATGGTGATATACCTTTTTGGCGGCGTTTTTCTCTTTTGTTTTTGTCCTTTCCAGTTCATTCTCTGCCAGCTTGTACTTCACGAAGTCTGCCCATACGGGTTTTATTTTCTCATACACTTGAGTGAAATCAGGAGTCTTGTTCTTCTTAACATAATCAAGGTTCAATCTTTTCTTCCAGTTTTTGAATTGCTCGGCCATCTTTTTCAGGGTCCACGCTTTGACCTTTTCCCGTATCTCATGTTTCATTTTAGTAACATCGGCCTCATTCACCCCCGCTTCATTCTCGTCCACCTCCGGCACGGGTAAGTTGAAATTAGCCAAAATCTTTGAGAAAAGATGATCTTTGGCTATTTTGCCGACATATGAAATTCCTTGTTTCCGCGGATCTTTTGGCTTATTCCACTCATTAAAAGTGATCGGGATGTGATCTCTAACTAGCACTCCGCATTGCTTCACAAATTTTTGGGAAACATCAGCGGGAAGCTCGGGTGCGCCGTCTGCTGCGATCGTGTCGATCCTGTATCTTTCAACTTCCTTGTTGCGCCTCGTTTAGTCATATTTCCGGTTGATATACTTGAACTGGATGGCTAAAAATATAAAGACTGTTAATACATGTATATACACAACGGATGCTTCATTAATTAACATATCTATATATGCACCTCGGAGCCGTTGTTTGTAATTTGTATGGTTCCACCGGAGCCGTCGGCTGCTCCCATATCGGAGCCGTCGGTTTCTCCCTCATCGGAGTCGTCTCCCTGGGTGAGCACCGGATCTCCCTCACCGGAGTCGTTCATCCACTGGCTCACATCGTTCTCTACGTCGGGCCCGCGGATTAAACCCTCGATCATATTTTCGGCATCTTCGTCTCTTGGCTCCATACTATACAAAAAGAGTAAGTATATATTTCAGATCAATTTCATTAAAATTGCTTATACATAATAATTAACTAATGATCAATTATTTTCATCAAAATTGTTTATAGATAATACACAAAAATAGCAACATATTCATGAAATATTTAAACGTACGATAACATTTCTAGCATTCTTAAATTTATAACACTATCTTAATTAAATTTTCTAACATTTATAATTAATAATTCTAACATACAAATCTAAAATTTTGAACATTCTTAAATTTTCTATATCAATTCTAAACGTACAAATCTAAAATTTCTAACATTCATAACTAATAATTCTAACATTCTTAAATTTCTTATATCAATTCTAAACGTACAAATCTAAAATTTCTAAACGTACAACTAATAATTCTAACATTTTGTAACACTAATAAAAAACAGTAATTAAGTAAAAAAAAAGAAAAAAAAGGCCCCGGGCTAGGGCGAGATGGAGGCAGGCCTTACCTCCCCTCGGGGGCAGCGGCGGGCCGGCGGCGCGGGGCAGCGGGTGCGCAGAGGAGGACGCCGACGGGGGCGAGGGGCGGCGCGACGGGACCGAGGGCGGCGCCGCAGAGGAGGACACCGACGGGGGCGGCGCGGGGGCGAGGGGCGGCGCGACCGAGCTAGGGGCGGCGCGGGGGCGAGGGGCGGCTCGACCGAGTGGCGGCGCCGCAGAGGAGGACGGGGGCGAAGCGGCGGCGCGACCGAGTGGCGGCGCGGCGGGGGGCGACGCGACCGAGGGGCGGAGCGGGTGCGACGGGACCGAGGGGCGGCGCCACAGAGGGGGACGCCAACGGGGGCGAGGGGCGGCGCGGGGGGACGGAAAAAATGGGCAGTCTGGCGGCGTCGATTTCGTCCCTGCGCGCGGTCTGGAACTAGGAGGGACGGTGACGTGTATATATCTATCTAGCATCCGTCCCGGTTGGTGGAAACAACCGGGACGAAAGGCCCTTCCGTCCCGGTTGGTGGCAACAACCGGGACGAAAGCCCCGGCTGGTCGGGCGCGCCGGGACCATAAGTACTTTTGGGCCGGGCGCGCCAATTGTTTTAGCGCCAAAATTTGAATATCTTAAATATGCACGTGAATAACTTCTATATACTTTCAAATTTGAAAAAAAATACAAAATGAAAATTGTTTGAATTTGCATAACTATTTCAAATCCGTTTTCTGTTTACCTAAATAATTATCCTAACTATTCAAACTATTAACTATTTCACTATTTACACTTAATTTAAATATAAATATCTTAGATTGTTTTAAAATTAGTAATAATTACATTAAACAGAAAACAGACGCGCTAGCGCGCCGCAGTGTCGTCGGAATACAAATTCTTTTATTAAAAAGAGAAAACAAACGAACACCGAGGGGGATGCGGTAAACATTCTGTTCTACCGTGCTCGGACGCCGCGAAAGCCGGTGGTGATGTTCCCGTGCACATTACTACCCGAGCTCAAAGTGAACACTGACCCAAGCATGCATGGATGAATGTGTTAAAGGGGGATGAATGTGTTAAACAATGACCCAAATGCACGGCAGGACGTATGATGTCGAATCCGGATGTTTTGTATTTGCTCGATGAACTGAATATGTGATGTATCAAACCTTAAAGGGAGTGTAGCACAAAACAAACGGTATCGCCATCATACAGCCCAACCGTGGCTACTGGGTGCATATATGCATACCAAATGCACGGCTGGACGTATGATGGCGAATCCGGATGTTTTGTATTTGGGAGATGAACTGACCGATGTATGAATCTGGGCTATATATAGGGTCCTCTGGCTCACAAAGTGTTGAGCTAGGGTTTTGATCCAACGGTTAAGAAACACCTCATCCAACGGCTCACAGCAGCTCGAAAGAAACACACCGTAGCCCTGATCGGACGGCTCACAACAGCTCGAAAAAAAACACACCCGGATCCAACGACTCAAGAGCGCTTGAAAGAAACACACGATCCATGTGATTCTATCTGATTGGTCCAAACGAAACCCTAATTCCCATTTAGTCCCGGTTGGTGTCCCCAACCGGGACTAAAGGGATGATCCGTTTCCCAATGAAACCCTAACCCATTTAGTCCCGGTTGGTGTCCCCAACCGGGACTAAAGGGATGTTTCTTCTCGCTATATATGTATGCATTGCCACTCCATTGCCATAAACACATACAAACTCACCACTCTCTCATGGCTTCTGCCGTACCCACTCTAACATTCATCCAGGCGGAGGCACTTTCCGCCTCGAACTACCCCTGCCCGTGCGGCTACAACGTTCCCACCGGTTGGATGCTGAGCGCCGGAGGAGTGCCGGTCCCTCCTCTTCCTCAAGGTGTGGCGCGTCGGGCGGCCATCACGAACCACTACTACCACGAGCTCACGCCGGAGCAGCGGAGGAATCCCAGCTGGCATCCCGATAACCAGCATACTTGGGATGCCTTCTTCATCAATCGGCGTGAGAGGGCGCTCGCCAGGTATGAGGACGACGGTCTGCCTCCTGGGAACTATCACGAGGCCGGTCGTCGGCTATGGTGGTCCGGCCGGACTCTACAGAGCGTCATGGACTACATCAGGGCCGGCGATATCCCTCGCCTGCGCTACCCTCAGGCCCAGTCCTGGGGTCGTGATCCTCCGAGGGAGTGCAGAGCACCGTCAGACGATAGTGACGACGACGGCGGCGGCGACTACGACGACTACGAGTACATGTACTATAGGCCTAGGCAGGAGTATGACTAGTAGATCGATGCACTTTTGCCATTATGTACTGCCTTGTTTATTTAGATCTATGCTCTCCGTTTAGATTTAGATCCAATCTTGCCATTATGTGTACTGTGCCTTGTTTATCTATCGAAATGCATGTCCCCCTATTTTTAACGTCTATCGAAATGCCATTAGATGTCTGAATCTAACAAATCAGGAAAAAACACACGGAAAACAGAAAACAGACGAGCTAGAGGGCCACTGTTTGCCGGAATACAACAAATTATTTTATTAAACAGCCAACAGAAAACAGACGCGCTAGCGCGCTACTCCTCGTCCTCGTCGTCGTCGGTGACCTCCTCGTCGTCGGAGGAGGTGCATGATGGTATTTCCAAGATAGGCCCCCACCTCGGATCGTCGGAGGCCCAGACTTCGCCGGCGTGGTCGGCCCGACGGAGCTCTTGCAGCGCCTTCGTCCTCGCCTCCCGAGCGGCATCTAACTCGAGGTGGCGTTCGAGGCGCCGCTCCGCCCGCTCAGCCGCGCGGGTCTGCCATAGCTCCCCGTCGGCGCTCTCCTCACCCGGATTGTTCCGGTAATACTCGCGGACCACGCGGTCATCTCTGGCGTCGACTAGGCCCTGAAACGCGCGGTGCCTGAGGTGGCGGTGGTCGGCGGCAGTGACGATCTGCGGCGTCGGCGCCCTGGCCTCCGCTTCCCAGAGGGTGTGGCAGTCGTTAAAGTTCATCAACGACCGCGCGCGGCTGAGGCGCCAGGCCGCCGCGTCCCAAGCGCGGGCGGCCTCCGACTCCGTCGCAAAGGAGCCGAGGGAGATGCGGTCGTCCCCGAAGCGGATAGTCGCGGTGAACATTCCGTTCTGCCGCGATCGGACGCCGCGGAAACCGGTAGTGTTGTTCCTCCTCGGAGGCATGGTGGTGGCACAACGGTGCGTGGAGTGGAGGTGCGGCAGTTTATAACGCGCATTCATGGCCACGCGTTACAACTCCCGCGCCACGCGGCAGGACTCCCGCGCCACGCGGCAGGACTCCCGCGCCACGAGGTACAATACACACTACCACCCACACCTCTCTCTCACTCCCCCAAGCTAAAAAAAGAAAAAGGGATGGGGGATGTGGCCGCATTTGTAGGGGAAGGGACATTGGTCCCGGTTTGGGGGATGATCCGGGACGAATGCCCATGCGCGCGCCACGTGGCCTGTGGCTAGGGATTCGTCCCGGGTCGTGCCACGAACCGGGACCATTGGCTCCCCACGAACCGGGACAGATGCCCCCAGGTGGTTTCTGCTGCCTCGGGCACACGAACCGGGACCAATGCATGGCACTTGTCCCGGATTTTGGTGCAACCGGGACAGATGCCCCCTGCCCCCTGGACGAAAGGGGTTGTTTCCACTAGTGTCAACTGTGCTCAGAAGAAGATGTGCAAATACCACGTCCCCGGCAAGTATGAGTAGACGTTTAAAAGGTAGCCTCCAATGATAGACCGTTTCATATTACGTGCTGCCAAAGCCCGGTCACCTGATCCCGGTTTGCCATGATATATGCCATAGTGTGACTAACTGTCGGATTATATTGATTTTTTTCCCCACTGCAGCAATTTCATTGTAGAATGTACGACACCGGTTCTAATAGACGGAATTGGTATGTGCATCCATGAGCAGTTAGCTTCGTAAGGGAACTTCTTCAAACTTATTCGAAGAGTGGTGTGTGTCTGCCACAGCGGCGGCACCATGTGTTCGTGTTTAATCAATCTTTCAGATGGCTACTTTTTTCTTATTTTCTTATCTAGCCTTTTGTTGTTACCTGGTGTATTTGTGAGATCTTCATGCTCTCTTAAATTGAATAAATCCCTTGTGGATCGTCATAACATATATGAGATACTCTATTTCTTTCCTTCCATGTCCACACGACACTATGGGACATCTACACCCAGTAAAGGAAAGGAAAATCAGGTGTCAACAAAAGTCTAAATTTTATCTCACAAGTAGCTGGGGTCGTCGGCTCCCGTGTCGCCTAGGGAGGAAGACCCGTTGAAAAGCTTTTAACTTTGTTTGGTTTTGCTATCAATTTCGCTTCGACAGCGGATACAAGAAACAAGGGAAAATCAAAACATAAATCTGTTTTTTTTTGGGGTAGGCAAAAACCGGTCGAGAACAGAAACTCAAAACACTATTGGACAACGTGACGCTGCCGGGTATAATCCCGTTTGCCGAGTGCCAAAATACAGGCCACTCGGCAATGAGGTCCGGATGCCGAGACGCGAACAAAAACACTCAGCATATAATTCTCAAAAAAAAAAAAAACACTCGGCACACGTCCTTTCTGTGAGTATGCCCTGCAAATGGTACTCGGCAAACACATCCATGTCGGTAGAGCACTCCTCTGGCTTGTATGCTCTGCACTCGACAAACACATCCGTGTCGGCAAAAACGCTAGGGGCACTCGGCACACGGACGTGCCACGTGTCCTATTCCAAAATTTATAAGATTTTATCATTTTTGTGTAGCCCATGATACAAACAATTTAGTGATGTGACTGTTCATACTTATAGTATATGATACATCGGTGACTACATTTCGATTTTTTTTTAATTTATTTGATGTTGTCCAATACTTTCTCCAATATTCCGTATCCTCTCAAATTCGAGTACCCCCTCGACCTCGCCATCGTCATGCCGCCACAACCCGTCTATGCGTTGCTAGACACTAACATATGGACACACGCATACACGTGCTCAGACGGCTGCGGCTAGAAAGACGCGGTCACGGGCCATATAGTGGATGCATAGTGCATCTGCGCGCGCCGCTTGGTCCGCTTCACTGGCCATCCATGGGCCGTCGCTCGCTCCGCTCCATTGGCCATCCACGCGTTGCCTCCACGGGCGGTCGCGTGGAGGCGGAAAAGGCTTGGAAGAAACGCGTTGAGGCAGCCATGGGGAAGGTGCGCGCGACAGCGAGCCCTGTCACCGTGTGGCTGGAGGCCGATGTTCGTGACTTCGTAGAGGAAGAGCTCAATGTGTTTGCGGCAGCGCTGGCGGAGGCGCAGGCCGTTGTCGCTGCTCGGGCCAACCATGTGCTCTAGTATATGCCCTCAACTACGGTCACGCCATCACGTCCAAGGCCCGACCCTCTAGCAACAACCAGGTGGCGCTGCAGCAGTTCCTCGCCAACAACGGCCTTGGGTTGGATCAGTTCGGTGCAAGCAGCACCAGCTTCGTTCGACCTTGGGTTGGATCAGTTCTTGTGTTGTTGATGGCGTTAAGCAGCAGCTCAGTTCGGCCTTGGGTTGGATTAGTTCTTGTGTTCTTGCCCAATGTCCACAAGGTTTTGTTTTAATAATTGTGATTATGAGGGTCGTGTTTGGAGGATGTGATGAGCGATACTTCAATTTTGACCGGACACATGTCCGACACCCATCAAATAGGACATAACTGGGGTGCGTGACACTTATCTGGTGAGTATCCGTGGAGATGCTCTTAGTATTTCTAAGAAAACGTACAACTTTTGACCACAGAAAACAGTTTATAATAAGGTGGACTTTTTATTTTGGAGGACTAGGGCGGGACTGCCTAGGAAATTTACACCTTTTACTGTAGCAAACAGTACATAATTTCTTTTTTAAACACCAGACTTTATTAGTGAATAGACAAAGGTATGTTTACAAAATCCGGAGAGTTAATCAGCCACAGATGGCGACCCAGGTCTAATTCTTAAGAGCCTTTAGCTATATCATGTGCCTCCCAGTTTGAATCCCTCACCTCGTGTCTGGACTCTACACTATCCAACTCTCCCTTCCTCTGAAGAATTTCCGAGATAACCGTACCGTGTTTGCCACGGCTCCCCTCACGAATGTCGTTCACAATGGTTAAGTAGTTCGTAGCAATGTAGGTTTTCTTAACATCCAAGTCCGTAGCCAGAGTTAGAGCTTCTCTACGTGCCAACGCTTCTAGGATAATAGGATCTGAAACTCCAGACAATACAATGGCCGAGGACCCAATGAATCGTCCTTGTGTCTGAAGATAGCAGCTGCCTCTCCTCGGGTTCCAACTCGATTAGTCGCACCATCTGCGTTCCCCTTTGCCATGGCAGGTGGTGGTGCTGCCTATGCTCTTCTCCTAGCTATCTGAATTGCGCGGACTAGTATTCTTTGAAACCGACAAAAGGTCAAGCTCCCTTATGTAATTTTCAATGAAACCATGTGTAGAAAGTGGGCTTTGTAATATCTCTTCATGTATAGCTTTGCGTCTTGCAGTCCAAATCTCCTATAAGGTAATCAAAAGCTTCACAAATTCCGGGTGATTTAATGTGTCTAACATGGTGAATAACCAACTCCTTGCATGAGGGCACTTGCACTCGGTACCATGTTCGAATAAATCCTCATCCACCAGGACCCAAATGCATCTAGCCATGTGGCAATCAAGTAAGCTATGACACTAATTGTCTAGGCCAGCTCCACAATCTTGCATGTTTGTTGGGTTGCCATGTCCCTGTGATGTAGCAACTCCCCCGTAGGTACACTAAGTTTTGTAAACTTCCAAGCAAAAGTCCTTACCTTAGCTGGGACTTTAACCCGGCAAAGCTTTTCCAAGTTGATCCTTCCTCACTTTTGCTCGAGGATTCGGCTATATTATCAATCCAAGCTCCCCTCCTTCTCATCACTTCCACTATCACGCGGTACCAGATCTCACCGAAAATACTCCCGAGTTTTCAAAGATCCATGCCCAAGAATATCCATAGGAGCCGTAGGTAAAGGGATTTGTTTGATGTACTCAACATCCACTGGCAAGATTTTTTTTTGCTAGTTTAGCTTCATTCTAGAAAGCTGATGTGGGGATAATTAAATCGGAGACCAACCTCAGACTGTCCTCTGAAACTGGAGAGATAGGTCTCCGCCATGTATCTCGAGGTACCCACTGATGCATCCATATATCTGTAGTGCGTCCATCTCCAATCCTTCTTATCAACCCCTGCCTTGGAACATCTCTTCCTTCTAAAATAGACCTCCAAATTTTTGAAGGCCTAGTCCCCAGCTTAGCCTTTAAAAACTCTGTGTTAGGAAATTATTGTGCCTTAATAATTCGTGCACTCAACGAATTTGGATTCTAAATAATCCTCCATCCCTGCTTTGCTAGAAGAGCGAGGTTAAACAACTCCATGTCTCTAAAGCCCAATCCACCTAGATGTTTTGGCTGGCACATCTCTGATACGTCTCCAACGTATCTATAATTTCTAATGTTCCATGATGTATTATGCCAATTGCTACATGTTTTCTCCCTTTTTTATGTCATTTTTATCGATTTTCTGGACTAACCTATTGACAAGATGCCATAGAGCCGGTTCCCTGTTTTCTGCTGTTTTTTATTTCAGAAAAGTTGTTCTGAAAATATTCTCGGAATTGGACCCCACGAATCCCGAAGTTCCTATTTTCCCCGGAAGCATTCAGAAGTTCCGAATAGCCCCGGAGGGGGGCCACAGGGTGGCCACACCATAGGGTGGTGGGGTCCCCCTGGCCGCGCCACCTGGTGGTGTGAGCCCCCTGGCCACCCCCTGGCCTCCTTTAGAGCTTGGGCCGTGGGCCTGAGACCGGGTAGGCATACCCGGCAGTCCTAGGATCCATCCCTTCATCAGTAGCCCCCGAGTGCTTAGTTGATTGAGAATCAGTCGGGTGAGCACTCAGAGTTCGTTCTTTGATTTCTTTGATCGGTTATTCAATCGCCGGGTTTTTGAGGGTGTATACCATGTGCGCGATACGCCTCTATACTCGAGCATCGAGTGGTAAATGTGCCTTGTTGGCTGTTTTCGCAGAAGGATGCAGCTCAGTTGAGAGAACGGCAGGTGCGTCCACCTCTGGTTCCTCCTCTTTTTTTTGTTTTTTGGTTTGTTTGTTTCGCATCGGATGACCTAACAACCAGGTGTTCTCCACATAAATCTCTTTAAACCTGGTCAAAGCAACCCAAACTAGCCTTGTGGGTAAATTTAATTGGCTTATGATGGCATAGGGTGCAAACGAGATGGTTTTACGCAAGTCTTAGCTTGGCACACCAAATTTCTAGACTCCCCTAGTGTGGGACAGAGAAAGACAAAAAAATCTCCTCCATAGCATTTGATTTCCGCAATAGCGAATCAACACCAGTCGGACGCTTCCAGCGCCTCTTAGGGATAAGTGCAAACAGTGCTGGCGCAAGGTCACGGAGAGATCTCCCATCCACCCATTTGTCCACCCAAAACAGCGCCTCCGAACCATCCCCCAAGTGCATCTCCGTGGAAGTCTGGAAGATAGCGCTCTCACTCCTAGAGAATTGAATCTCCAAGTCTTTCCACAGCCTGTCTAGGTCGGTGCGGATCCTTCATAGCCAGCACACACGGAGGCTAATGGAGGTGCTGAATAGGTCCGAAATGTCGAGCCCACCCAAGCTTAGCGGTCGACAAACCCGAGCCCAGTTCACGTGGCCGTGCCCTCCCTTGGCCTCGGCCCATCCCACCCAAAGAAAGCCGGGAAGATCTTCTCTATCTTCTTCAAAAATCTTTTATTGACGCTCAGGACTATGTAAGTCTCCATGGTACGGCGTAGTACTGCTGCTGCTACATGAACATGGGCGTACGTGTTGATCATGTGCGAACGCCAGTACATCGGGAATTGCTACTCTTTGTAATATGTTTAGGCTCACTTTTTTGTTGGAAGCAACTCCTCCAGCTCTTTGCCTGTCAGGGCATCAGGCCTATTGTACGCCACACTTACTTTTCAGGAATAAACCTAACTTCAGGATTGTGAAGGTCACGAATATCCAGCCGTCATAATCTTTTGCGTATATTTGTACCTCTAAACAAGACATGTGCTCTTTTAAAAAAAAACTAGTTCAAAAAGTTAGAATAATGACAGCCAATAATACCTCAGTGTTTGCCCTACTGTCTTCTGTTATTTAATCAGAACTGATAAGGCAAGTCCCAGCGACTCTCATAAAACTTTTGTACATGATTGTGAAGGTAGCAAGTCCACACGCTTTATTATCTGTTGCATATAATTTATATATCCAAACAAGACGTGTGCTCCTATATTTTGGTTAGTTCAAGAAAGTTACAACAGTGACAACCAATACCTCAGAGTTGCACTATTGTCTTTCATTATTTAATCGGATCTGATCATGTCATTTGTCAGTATCTAGTTGGATTTTCATATATCACAGGAGCATTCCCCAATGTATTATGCACTCTGTTAATCCCATGTGATGCACATCAAACAAAATTTGATGCCACAACCACGGCTTGGCATCAGTCGCTTTGCTGCAGAGTTTGGACAAAGCAGGTAAAATACAAAGGCAACGCACCACTCTCAGCTGCTTCCCTTAGCCATTTGTTTCATATCAAGAAGTGGTCTGGCAGTCACGCAACGTAATAATGGGTGTCTCAGTTCTTTTGTTTTCTTAGTAGTAACTCATGTATCTCTTCACTTTACTGATCTTAATTCCCTTTTCAAAAATAAGTTCAGTAGTTTGCAAGGACATAAATAATCAAAACCAGCAAATATAATGTAGGAGTAAACCGAAACATTGAAGAAAACTTCCATTCTATAAGCAATTGCAATCTTTTTATAATCAGCTTTTCAGCGAGAGTGGACGATCTGACCGGGCGGCAGCTGCTCCAGGCTATCTCACCACACGTTTTCTTATGTGGATCCGTACCATTATGCATTTCCAAGGAGCAGAATAGGGATTTAGACACCGGGAATACATGGTGCTTTTAAATTCTACCTGGACCTTTATGCACCTGCCGTACGCCCGTACCTGCTAGGGGAAGATGGGAAATGAGAGACAAAGGGACCAGGTGAAATTATTTTTACCGTGGTAAAAAATGTGTGCATGCTTCGGTGTCCATAGTTCACGATGACTATTTACGTTGTCACTTGGACACACACATGCTAATTTACCCTCGACATATTAGCATAAAGTCAAAGCACAAAGTACAACCTGTTGGTGCTTAGGCTTCATGGAGCCCTTTTGAAAAATATAAATACAATATTTTCCAAGTTTTTTTAGAAAGTATGTAGATATAATGATGAATTTTACCGTGTGCAGAAAAAAAAACAATGCGAAATACTTTATTTTCTAGGCGATGTAAAAATAATAAAATTATGGGTATGAGGCAGTGAACTCTACAAATTTTAAAACCTCCAAACTTTGTTAGGTTCTGTCAATTTTATGTAGTCTAAAATAAAACATATTCCACATCGTAATTTTACATATAATACATCAACTTTTTCTTACCTTTCTTTTTTTTCTTTTTTCTTTTTGCTTTTTTTTTGTTGCTTTGGTTCCATGCAAAGCGGATCGACGCTGGCACCTGGTTCTGCTCAGCCATACGCCGATCCATATCAAAGAGACGCACGAACGGACAAGAGATGGATGAGCAAGGCAGGCAGGGCGAATCAATGGAACACCTACCTGCTGGCCTGGATCCATCCATCTCGAGAGAAGCTCCTGGCCTGCTGGCCGAGGATCTCCGGAAGAACGGCAACGGCACCGAGGACATGGTTGCCGGCACCATCCCCACCCCACCCCACGCCTCGCCAAGCCCAAGTCGCAAGTCGCGCATAACCCCCGTGGCTCCCTTCACGGTGACCCAATGTTTTTTTTTTACACATGAAAAACATCTGGAACCATGTGTGAGATCTGATCGGTTCTTCATGTGCTAGGCGCCCGTTGGGAGGATTTACTTCACCGGGGAGCACACCAGCGAACACTACAATGGCTACGTCCATGGAGCTTATCTCGGAGGAATGTATCACAATATGTGCACTTTGCATCATCTCCTTAGATTCAAATTCTTGATGTAAGTAGTTGGTATATATCGTGGCACTAATTGTTTTTTATGCTAATTTCTTGCTCATGTGCATTGTTTTGGGCAGGTATTGACTCTGCAGACATTCTAATCAACTGTGCTCAGAAGAAGATGTGCAAATACCACGTCCCCGGCAAGTATGAGTAGACGTTTAAAAGGTAACCTCTAATGATAGACCGTTTCATATTATGTGCTGGCAGAGCCCGGCCACCTAATCTCATTTTGCCATGATATATGCCATAGTGTGACTAACCGTCGGATTATATTGATTTTGTTCCCCCACTGCAGCAATTTCATCGTAGAATGTACGACACCGGTTCTAATAGACGGAATTGGTATGTGCATCCATGAGCAGTTAGCTTCGTAAGGGAACTTCTTCAAACTTGTTCGGAGAGTGGTGTGTGTCTGCCACAGCGGCGGCACCATGTGTTCGTGTTTAATCAATCTTTCAGATGGCTAGATTTTTCTTATTTTCTTATCTAGCGTTTTGTTGTTACCTGGTGTATTTGTGAGATCTGCATGCTCTCTTAAATTGAATAAATCCCTTGTGTATCGTCATAACATATATGAGATACTCTATTTCTTTCCTTCCATGTCCACACGACACTATGGGACATCTACACCCAGTAAAGGAAAGGAAAATCAGGTGTCAACAAAAGTCTAAATTTTATCTCACAAGTAGCTGGGGTCGTCGGCTCCCGTGTCGCCTAGGGAGGAAGACCCGTGGAAAAGCTTTTAACTTTGTTTGGTTTTGCTATCAATTTCGCTTCGACAGCGGATACAAGAAACAAGAGAAAATCAAAACATAAATCTGCTTTTTTTGGGGTAGGCAAAAACCAGTCGAGAACAGAAACTCAAAACACTATTGGACAACGCGACGCTGCCGGGTATAATCCAGTTTGCCGAGTGCCAAATTACACACCACTCGGCAATGAGGTCCGGATGCCCAGACGCGAACAAAAACACTCAGCATATAATTCTCAAAAAAAAAAAACACTCGACACACGTCCTTTCTGTGAGTATGCCCTGCAAATGGTACTCGGCAAACACATCCATGTCGGTAGAGCGCTCCTCTGGATTGTATGCTCTGCACTCGACAAACACATCCGTGTCGGCAAAAACGCTAGGGGCACTCGGCACACGGACGTGCCACGTGTCTTATTCCAAAATTTATAAGATTTTATCATTTTTGTGTAGCCCATGATACAAACATTTAGTGATGTGACTGTTCATACTTATAGTATATGATACATCGTTGACTACATTTCGATTTCTTTTCAATTTATTTGATGTTGTCCAATACTTTCTCCAATATTCCGTATCCTCTCAAATTCGAGTACCGCTCGACCTCGCCATCGTCATGCCGCCACAACCCGTCTATGCGTTGCTAGACACTAGCATATGGACACACGCATACACGTGCTCAGACGGCTGCGGCTAGAAAGACGCGGTCACGGGCCGTATAGTGGATGCATAGTGCATCTGCGCGCGCCGCTTGGTCCGCTTCACTGGCCATCCATGGGCCGTCGCTCGCTCCGCTCCATTGTCCATCCACGCGTTGCCTCCACGGGCGGTCGCGTGGAGGCGGAAAAGGCTTGGAAGAAACGCATGGAGGCAGCCATGGGGAAGGTGCGCGCGACAGCGAGCCCTGTCGCCGTGTGGCTGGAGGCCGATGTTCGTGACTTCGTATAGGAAGAGCTCAAGGTGTTTGCGGCGGCGCTGGCGGAGGCGCATGCCGTTGTCGCTGCTCGGGCGAACCATGTGCTCTAGTATATGCCCTCAACTACGGTCACGCCATCGCGTCCAAGGCCCGGCCCTCTAGCAACAACCAGGTGGCGCTGCAGCAGTTCCTCGCCAACAACGGCCTTGGGTTGGATCAGTTCGGTGCAAGCAGCACCAGCTTCGTTCCACCTTGGGTTGGATCAGTTCTTGTGTTGTTGATGGCGTTAAGCAGCAGCTCAGTTCGGCCTTGGGTTGGATTAGTTCTTGTGTTCTTGCCCAATGTCCACAAGGTTTTGTTTTAATAATTGTGATTATGAGGGTCGTGTTTGGAGGATGTGATGAGCGATACTTCAATTTTGACCGGACACATGTCCGACACCCATCAAATAGGACATAACTGGGGTGCATGACACTTATTTGGTGAGTATCCGTGGAGATGCTCTTAATATTTCTAAGAAAACGTACAACTTTTGACCACAGAAAACAGTTTATAATAAGGTGGACTTTTTATTTTGGAGGACTAGGGCGGGACTGCCTAGGAAATTTACACCTTTTACTGTAGCAAACAGTACATATTTTCTTTTTTAAACACCAGACTTTATTAGTGAATAGACAAAGGTATGTTTACAAAATCCGGAGAGTTAATCAGCCACAGATGGCGACCCAGGTCTAATTCTTAAGAGCCTTTAGCAATATCATGTGCCTCCCAGTTTGAATCCCTCACCTCGTGTCTGGACTCTACACTATCCAACTCTCCCTTCCTCTGAAGAATTTCCGAGATAACCGTACCGTGTTTGCCACGGCTCCCCTCACGAATGTCGTTCACAATGGTTAAGTAGTTCGTAGCAATGTAGGTTTTCTTAACATCCAAGTCCGTAGCCAGAGTTAGAGCTTCTCTACGTGCCAACGCTTCTAGGATAATAGGATCTGAAACTCCAGACAATACAATGGCCGAGGACCCAATGAATCGTCCTTGTGTCTGAAGATAGCAGCTGCCTCTCCTCGGGTTCCAACTCGATTAGTCGCACCATCTGCGTTCCCCTTTGCCATGGCAGGTGGTGGTGCTGCCTATGCTATTCTCCTAGCTATCTGAATTGCGCGGACTAGTATTCTTTGAAACCGACAAAAGGTCAAGCTCCCTTATGTAATTTTCAATGAAACCATGTGTAGAAAGTGGGCTCTGGAATATCTCTTCATGTATAGCTTTGCGTCTTGCAGTCCAAATCGCCTATAAGGTAATCAAAAGCTTCACAAATTCCGGGTGATTTAATGTGTCTAACATGGTGAATAACCAACTCCTTGCATGAGGGCACTTGCACTCGGTACCATGTTCGAATAAATCCTCATCCACCAGGACCCAAATGCATCTAGCCATGTGGCAATCAAGTAAGCTATGACACTAATTGTCTAGGCCAGCTCCACAATCTTGCATGTTTGTTGGGTTGCCATGTCCCTGTGATGTAGCAACTCCCCCGTAGGTACACTAAGTTTTGTAAACTGCCAAGCAAAAGTCCTTACCTTAGCTGGGACTTTAACCCGGCAAAGCTTTTCCAAGTTGATCCTTCCTCATTTTTGCTCGAGGATTCGGCTAATATTATCAATTCAATCTCCCCTCCTTCTCATCACTTCCACTATCACGCGGTACCAGATCTCACCGAAAATACTCCCGAGTTTTCAAAGAGCCATGCCCAAGAATATCCATAGGAGCCGTAGGTAAAGGGATTTGTTTGATGTACTCAACATCCACTGGCAAGATTTTTTTTTGCTAGTTTAGCTTCATTCTAGAAAGCTGATGTGGGGATAATTAAATCGGAGACCAACCTCAGACTGTCCTCTGAAACTGGAGAGATAGGTCTCCGCCATGTATCTCGAGGTACCCACTGATGCATCCATATATCCGTAGTGCGTCCATCTCCAATCCTTCTTATCAACCCCTGTCTTGGAACATCTCTTCTTTCTAAAATAGACCTCCAAATTTGTGAAGGCCTAGTCCCCAGCTTAGCCTCTAAAAACTCTGTGTTAGGAAATTATTGTGCCTTAATAATTCGTGCACCCAACGAATTTGGATTCTAAATAATCCTCCATCCCTGCTTTGCTAGAAGAGCGAGGTTAAACAACTCCATGTCTCTAAAGCCCAATCCACTTAGATGTTTTGGCTGGCACATCTCTGATACGTCTCCAACGTATCTATAATTTCTAATGTTCCATGATGTATTATGCCAATTGCTACATGTTTTCTCCCTTCTTTATGTCATTTTTATCGATTTTCTGGACTAACCTATTGAAAAGATGCCATAGAGCCAGTTCCCTGTTTTCTGTTGTTTTTTATTTCAAAAAAGTTGTTCTGAAAATTTTCTCGAAATTGGACCCCACGAATCCCGAAGTTCCTATTTTCCCCGGAAGCATCCAGAAGTCTCGAATAGCCCCGGAGGGGGGCCACAGGGTGGCGACACCATAGGGTGGTGGGGTCCCCCTGGCCGCGCCACCTGGTGGTGTGAGCCCCCTGGCCACCCCCTGGCCTCCTTTAGAGTTTGGGCCGTGGGCCTGAGACCGGGTAGGCATACCCGGCAGTCCTAGGATCCATCCCTTCGTCAGTAGCCCCCGAGTGCTTAGTTGATTGAGAATCAGTCGGGTGAGCACTCAGAGTTCGTTCTTTGATTTGTTTGATCGGTTATTCAATCGCCGGGTTTTTGAGGGTGTATACCATGTGCGCGATACGCCTCTATACTCGAGCATCCAGTGGTAAATGTGCCTTGTTGGCTGTTTTCGCAGAAGGATGCAGCTCAGTTGAGAGAACGGCAGGTGCGTCCACCTCTGGTTCCTCCTCTTTTTTTTTGTTTTTTGGTTTGTTTGTTTCGCATCGGATGACCTAACAACCAGGTGTTCTCCACATAAATCTCTTTAAACCTGGTCAAAGCAACCCAAACTAGCCTTGTGGGTAAATTTAATTGTCTTATGATGGCATAGGGTGCAAACGAGATGGTTTTACGCAAGTCTTAGCTCGGCACACCAAATTTCTAGACTCCCCTAGTGTGGGACAGAGAAAGACAAAAAAATCTCCTCCATAGCATTTGATTTCCGCAATAGCGAATCAACACCAGTCGGACGCTTCCAGCGCCTCTTAGGGATAAGTGCAAACAGCGCTGGCGCAAGGTCACGGAGAGATCTCCCATCCACCCATTTGTCCACCCAAAACAGCGCCTCCGAACCATCCCCCAAGTGCATCTCCGTGGAAGTCTGGAAGATAGCGCTCTCACTCCTAGAGAATTAAATCTCCAAGTCTTTCCACAGCCTGTCTAGGTCGGTGCGGATCCTTCATAGCCAGCACACACGGAGGCTAATGGAGGTGCGGAATAGGTCCGAAATGTCGAGCCCACCCAAGCTTAGCGGTCGACAAACCCGAGCCCAGTTCACGTGGCCGTGCCCTCCCTTGGCCTCGGCCCATCCCACCCAAAGAAAGCCGGGAAGATCTTCTCCATCTTCTTCAAAAATCTTTTATTGACGCTCAGGACTATGTAAGTCTCCATGGTACGGCGTAGTACTGCTGCTGCTACATGAACATGGGCGTACGTGTTGATCATGTGCGAACGCCAGTACATCGGGAATTGCTACTTTGTAATATGTTTAGGCTCACTTTTTTTTTGGAAGCAACTCCTCCAGCTCTTTGCCTGTCAGGGCATCAGGCCTATTGTACGCCACACTTACTTTTCAGGAATAAACCTAACTTCAGGATTGTGAAGGTCACGAATATCCAGCCGTCATAATCTTTTGCGTATATTTGTACATCTAAACAAGACATGTGCTCTTTTAAAGAAAAACTAGTTCAAAAAGTTAGAATAATGACAGCCAATACTCAGTGTTTGCCCTACTGTCTTCTGTTATTTAATCAGAACTGATAAGGCAAGTCCCAGCGACTCTCATAAAACTTTTTACATGATTGTGAAGGTAGCAAGTCCACACGCTTTATTATCTGTTGCATATAATTTATATATCCAAACAAGACGTGTGCTCCTATATTTTGGTTAGTTCAAGAAGTTACAACAGTGACAACCAATACCTCAGAGTTGCAGTATTGTCTTTCATTATTTAATCGGATCTGATCATGTCATTTGTCAGTATCTAGTTGGATTTTCATATATCACAGGAGCATTCCCCAATGTATTATGCACTCTGTTAATCCCATGTGATGCACATTAAACAAAATTTGATGCCACAACCACGGCTTGGCATCAGTCGCTTTGCTGCAGAGTTTGGACAAAGCAGGTAAAGTACAAAGGCAACGCACCACTCTCAGCTGCTTCCCTTAGCCATTTGTTTCATATCAAGAAGTGGTCTGGCAGTCACGCAACGTAAATAATGGGTGTGTCAATTATTTTGTTTTCTTAGTAGTAACTCATGTATCTCTTCACTTTACTGATCTTAATTCCCTTTTCAAAAATAAATTCAGTAGTTTGCAAGGACATAAATAATCAAGACCAGCAAATATAATGTAGGAGTAAACCGAAACATTGAAGAAAACTTCCATTCTATAAGCAATTGCAATCTTTTTCTAATCAGCTTTTCAGCGAGAGTGGACGATCTAACCGGGCGGCAGCTGCTCCAGGCTATCTCACCACACGTTTTCTTATGTGGATCCGTACCATTATGCATTTCCAAATAGCAGAATAGGGATTTAGACACCGGGAATACATGGTGCTTTTCAATTCTACCTGGACCTTTATGCACCTGCCGTACGCCCGTACCTGCTAGGGCTAGGAAGATGGGAAATGAGAGACAAAGGGACCAGGTGAAATTATTTTTACCATGGTAAAAAATGTGTGCATGCTTCGGTGTCCATGGTTCACGATGACAATTTACGTTATCACTTGGACACACACATGCTAATTTACCCTTGACATATTAGCATAAAGTCAAAGCACAAAGTACAACCTGTTGGTGCTTAGGCTTCATGGAGCCCTTTTGAAAAATATAAATACAATATTTTCCAAGTTTTTTTAGAAAGTATGTAGATATAATGATGAATTTTACCGTGTGCAGAAAAGAAAACAATGCGAAATACTTTATTTTCTAGGCGATGTAAAAATAATAAAATTATGGGTATGAGGCAGTGAACTCTACAAATTTTAAAACCTCCAAACTTTGTTAGGTTCTGTCAATTTCATGTAGTCTAAAATAAAACATATTCCACATCGTAATTTTACATATAATACATCAACTTTTTCTTACCTTTCTTTTTTTCTTTTTTCTTTTTGCTTTTTTTTTGTTGCTTTGGTTCCATGCAAAGCGGATTGACGCTGGCACCTGGTTCTGCTCAGCCATACGCCGATCCATATCAAAGAGACGCACGAACGGACAAGAGATGGATGAGCAAGGCAGGCAGGGCGAATCAATGGAACACCTACCTGCTGGCCTGGATCCATCCATCTCGAGAGAAGCTCCTGGCCTGCTGGCCGAGGATCTCCGGAAGAACGGCAACGGCACCGAGGACATGGTTGCCGGTACCATCCCCACCCCACCCCACGCCTCGCCAAGCCCAAGTCGCAAGTCGCGCATAACCCCCGTGGCTCCCTTCACGGTGACCCAATGTTTTTTTTTTACACATGAAAAACATCTGGAACCATGTGTGAGATCTGATCGGTTCTTCGTGTGCTAGGCGCCCGTTGGGAGGATTTACTTCACCGGGGAGCACACCAGCGAACACTACAATGGCTACGTCCATGGAGCTTATCTCGGAGGAATGTATCACAATATGTGCACTTTGCATCATCTCCTTAGATTCAAATTCTTGATGTAAGTAGTTGGTATATATCGTGGCACTAATTGTTTTTTATGCTAATTTCTTGCTCATGTGCATTGTTTTGGGCAGGTATTGACTCTGCAGACACTCTAATCAACTGTGCTCAGAAGAAGATGTGCAAATACCACGTCCCCGGCAAGTATGAGTAGACGTTTAAAAGGTAACCTCTAATGATATACCGTTTCATATTACGTGCTGGCAGAGCCCGGCCACCTAATCTCATTTTGCCATGATATATGCCATAGTGTGACTAACCGTCGGATTATATTGATTTTGTTCCCCCACTGCAGCAATTTCATCGTAGAATGTACGACACCGGTTCTAATAGACGGAATTGGTATGTGCATCCATGAGCAGTTAGCTTCGTAAGGGAACTTCTTCAAACTTATTCGGAGAGTGGTGTGTGTCTGCCACAGAGGCGGCACCGTGTGTTCGTGTTTAATCAATCTTTCAGATGGCTAGTTTTTTCTTATTTTCTTATCTAGCGTTTTGTTGTTACCTGGTGTATTTGTGAGATCTGCATGCTCTCTTAAATTGAATAAATCCCTTGTGGATCGTCATAACATATATGAGATACTCTATTTCTTTCCTTCCATGTCCACACGACACTATGGGACATCTACACCCAGTAAAGGAAAGGAAAATCAGGTGTCAACAAAAGTCTAAATTTTATCTCACAAGTAGCTGGGGTCATCGGCTCCCGTGTCGCCTAGGGAGGAAGACCCGTGGAAAAGCTTTTAACTTTGTTTGGTTTTGCTATCAATTTCGCTTCGACAGCGGATACAAGAAACAAGAGAAAATCAAAACATAAATCTGCTTTTTTTGGGGTAGGCAAAAACCAGTCGAGAACAGAAACTCAAAACACTATTGGACAACGCGACGCTGCCGGGTATAATCCAGTTTGCCGAGTGCCAAATTACACACCACTCGGCAATGAGGTCCGGATGCCCAGACGCGAACAAAAACACTCAGCATATAATTCTCAAAAAAAAAAAAACACTCGACACACGTCCTTTCTGTGAGTATGCCCTGCAGATGGTACTCGGCAAACACATCCATGTCGGTAGAGCGCTCCTCTGGATTGTATGCTCTGCACTCGACAAACACATCCGTGTCGGCAAAAACGCTAGGGGCACTCGGCACACGGACGTGCCACGTGTCTTATTCCAAAATTTATAAGATTTTATCATTTTTGTGTAGCCCATGATACAAACATTTAGTGATGTGACTGTTCATACTTATAGTATATGATACATCGTTGACTATATTTCGATTTCTTTTCAATTTATTTGATGTTGTCCAATACTTTCTCCAATATTCCGTATCCTCTCAAATTCGAGTACCCCTCGACCTCGCCATCGTCATGCCGCCACAATCCGTCTATGCGTTGCTAGACACTAGCATATGGACACACGCATACACGTGCTCAGACGGCTGCGGCTAGAAAGACGCGGTCACGGGCCGTATAGTGGATGCATAGTGCATCTGCGCGCGCCGCTTGGTCCGCTTCACTGGCCATCCATGGGCCGTTGCTCGCTCCGCTCCATTGTCCATCCACGCGTTGCCTCCACGGGCGGTCGCGTGGAGGCGGAAAAGGCTTGGAAGAAACGCATGGAGGCAGCCATGGGGAAGGTGCGCGCGACAGCGAGCCCTGTCGCCGTGTGGCTGGAGGCCGATGTTCGTGACTTCGTATAGGAAGAGCTCAAGGTGTTTGCGGCGGCGCTGGCGGAGGCGCATGCCGTTGTCGCTGCTCGGGCGAACCATGTGCTCTAGTATATGCCCTCAACTACGGTCACGCCATCGCGTCCAAGGCCCGGCCCTCTAGCAACAACCAGGTGGCGCTGCAGCAGTTCCTCGCCAACAACGGCCTTGGGTTGGATCAGTTCGGTGCAAGCAGCACCAGCTTCGTTCCACCTTGGGTTGGATCAGTTCTTGTGTTGTTGATGGCGTTAAGCAGCAGCTCAGTTCGGCCTTGGGTTGGATTAGTTCTTGTGTTCTTGCCCAATGTCCACAAGGTTTTGTTTTAATAATTGTGATTATGAGGGTCGTGTTTAGAGGATGTGATGAGCGATACTTCAATTTTGACCGGACACATGTCCGACACCCATCAAATAGGACATAACTGGGGTGCATGACACTTATTTGGTGAGTATCCGTGGAGATGCTCTTAATATTTCTAAGAAAACGTACGACTTTTGACCACATAAAACAGTTTATAATAAGGTGGACTTTTTATTTTGGAGGACTAGGGCGGGACTGCCTAGGAAATTTACACCTTTTACTGTAGCAAACAGTACATATTTTCTTTTTTAAACACCAGACTTTATTAGTGAATAGACAAAGGTATGTTTACAAAATCCGGAGAGTTAATCAGCCACAGATGGCGACCAGGTCTAATTCTTAAGAGCCTTTAGCAATATCATGTGCCTCCAGTTTGAATCCCTCACCTCGTGTCTGGACTCTACACTATCCAACTCTCCCTTCCTTGAAGAATTTCCGAGATAACCGTACCGTGTTTGCCACGGCTCCCCTCACGAATGTCGTTCACAATGGTTAAGTAGTTCGTAGCAATGTAGGTTTTCTTAACATCCATGTCCGTAGCCAGAGTTAGAGCTTCTCTACGTGCCAACGCTTCTAGGATAATAGGATCTGAAACTCCAGACAATACAATGGCCGATGACCCAATGAATCGTCCTTGTGTCTGAAGATAGCAGCTGCCTCTCCTCGGGTTCCAACTCGATTAGTCGCACCATCTGCGTTCCCCTTTGCCATGGCAGGTGGTGGTGCTGCCTATGCTATTCTCCTAGCTATCTGAATTGCGCGGACTAGTATTCTTTGAAACCGACAAAAGGTCAAGCTCCCTTATGTAATTTTCAATGAAACCATGTGTAGAAAGTGGGCTCTGGAATCTCTTATGTATAGCTTTGCGTCTTGCAGTCCAAATCGCCTATAAGGTAATCAAAAGCTTCACAAATTCCGGGTGATTTAATGTGTCTAACATGGTGAATAACCAACTCCTTGCATGAGGGCACTTGCACTCGGTACCATGTTCGAATAAATCCTCATCCACCAGGACCCAAATGCATCTAGCCATGTGGCAATCAAGTAAGCTATGACACTAATTGTCTAGGCCAGCTCCACAATCTTGCATGTTTGTTGGGTTGCCATGTCCGTGTGATGTAGCAACTCCCCCGTAGGTACACTAAGTTTTGTAAACTGCCAAGCAAAAGTCCTTACCTTAGCTGGGACTTTAACCCGGCAAAGCTTTTCCAAGTTGATCCTTCCTCATTTTGCTCGAGGATTCGGCTAATATTATCAATTCAATCTCCCTCCTTCTCATCACTTCCACTATCACGCGTAACCAGATCTCACCGAAAATACTCCCGAGTTTTTCAAAGAGCCATGCCAAGAATATCCATAGGAGCCGTAGGTAAAGGATTTGTTTGATGTACTCAACATCCACTGGCAAGATTTTTTTTTGCTAGTTTAGCTTCATTCTAGAAAGCTGATGTGGGGATAATTAAATCGGAGACCAACCTCAGACTGTCCTCTGAAACTGGAGAGATAGGTCTCCGCCATGTATCTCGAGGTACCCACTGATGCATCCATATATCCGTAGTGCGTCCATCTCCAATCCTTCTTATCAACCCCTGTCTTGGTGTTGGGAATATGCCCTAGAGGCAATCATGTATGATGTAATTCCCACTGTATTCATAAAGTTATTAAGTTGTCCTTGTTTTGAACATCTGATATATGTCATTGAATATGTGATTCGATTGTGGAACCATATATTCACGTTGTTCATACTAATTGTCCTTGGTCGTTAAGGTTGTGCTGGACACACATCCTAGACTAATGTGAGTGTTGGCTGATGACACGGTTCCACTTGTCATGGGCATGGTGATGCCATTCCAACGTTCACGGACTTGGCTAAAGAGTTTAGCAAGTCGGACTGACCCACATTGAGATGCAACGATCAAGTCGTCATTTGCATGTCTCAATCAATGTAATCCTTAGACCTGAGGTTGTCGCACAATCCGAGTTGTGGATCACCGACTTAGGTTCTGTCAAACGTTGTTCTGTGACAAGGCAACTATAAAGGCAGAGTTCGGGTCGAATGAGAAGCAAGCTGCTGATGTGGATAATCAAGATGGGATTTTGCCCCTCCGAATGGAGAGATATTCTCTGGGCCCTCTCGAGTGATATGATTCAGTAAGCATGGCCATGCGCAAACTCAGTTAAGTGTTAACTGTGTCTGTTGGCTAAGAGTTAGTCAGGTGAATCACATATCACGGATCGAGAAGAGAGTTGAGCTATTTAAGGGATGACGATAAATCGCCTATAGCTCGACAAGGTATATCGTGAGGCAAAAGGGACTAAGATGAATATCACATTGAAAGGTATGTCGTCATGACTCAATGGGACTTGGGAGTCGGCACGTTCTGCTAGGAGCCGCTACCGATTGATCGATTGAGAGTC
This sequence comes from Alopecurus myosuroides, assembly GCA_028641055.1. Lineage (NCBI taxonomy): Eukaryota > Viridiplantae > Streptophyta > Magnoliopsida > Poales > Poaceae > Alopecurus > Alopecurus myosuroides. The sequence continues at coordinate 719,438,493 of CM054057.1, read as the reverse complement.
GGACTCCAATCGTGTCCAAGTCGCCATGAGCCTGCAGGGTCGCACACTTAAGAGCGGGAGCAAATATTGGTTGGGTTGGACCCGAACCGGAAATGGACTGAATTAGTGAGTCGGACTCAGAGGGAATGGGCCACAAGTGTTGTGCAGCCCATTACCATACGCTATATAAAGAGGGGCGCAGGTTGCCCAGCGGGCAGTAAGTCCACTCTCCCATGCGTTGGGAACCCTAGCCCCACTCAGTCCAGCCGCCGCACCGGACCTAGCAGTCCGCCGTCGGAGCTCCTCCTCGTACGTGTGGATACCGGCAGAGGTGCTGTACGTTCAGCACTTCGACGTTCGAGGGATTGGATCGGCCGGACCGGATCGTGGGACTGCACTGCCCGACCCGACGCGCTACATCGATAATCCGCACCTGCGCGTCTAGTGGTAATACTCGTGGCCTTCTACCTCGGCTAGATCTTGGGAGCTTTGCGTAGGAAAAGTTTTCGTTTTATCTACGCGACCCAACAGTGGTATCAGAGCGGTAGCTTCTGGTATTAGGCCCGAGATCCGTACATATGTGATATGTGTTAGCGTTAGATGTGATCTAATTGCTGTTTTGGTGGTCGGTCTATGATATAGATCGGTTTTGTACAAGGTTGATTGGATCAATCGTACTCGGGGTTAATGGATGATCTGTTTCCGTGATCATACTGCTAAGGTCGTGGAACAACTTACCCCTACCGGTCGGTTTCCGCCATCGGGGTATACCGTGACACATAAATCCAGTTGCGGTGATCGAAGATCAAAGAGTTTGGTCGAATCGGAATACGGATCAGATTCGGGTAAAATCGTTTTATCCGATGAAGAAATCCATGATCGGAATGCAGATGAGATCTGCGTTTTCCGAAATCAACGGGCGCTGCCCGCACCGCGAGGGGCGCTGCCCCTTCGATCCCCGCCCGCTATCCGGCTAGCGGGACCGCCGTCGTCCTGTCGTAGCGCCTTAGATGTCGTTGCGAGTTTCACAACGCCGGTAGATATCGTATCTATGCATAATTGTTTTTGCAGGAAGTTGTGAATGGTATGGCTTATGTGCATGTGATGTGTGTAATCCATACATGATCTGCGTATCATGTTTTTGTCAGCCGGCTGGAGCCTAGGTGCTGTCATATTATTGTATACCGGCCTGCGTGTCGGATTCTCTATGAAATTTTTACTAGCTAGTGTAGCTTGTTGGAGAACCCGGAAGGCATGCAAGTCGATGTACAAGTCGGCTACATGGCGTAAGATGGCGCGTGACAAGAGTTGGCACGAGTCGACTTACAAGCTTCGTGGAGATGGAGATCACCATGAAGAGAGCCATACCATTTCACATTATAATTGCTTTATTTGTGTTATTGTTATGCCTCTATTTACCTCTATTTAGATAGTTGGTAGATTCTTTAATCCCTCAAAGAAGGTCTAGTCGGTCGCCCCGCCAGTGCTGCACCATCACAAGTCGGACATTCTTGGTAGTGGGCTCATAAATTGAGGTGCTACCAATTCTTTCCGGTTAGGTGGGTTTGAGTCGGACTCTTACACGCAGAAGCACTTGGTAATCTAGACGAGTCCATCACAACGGTTGTGGGGCTCGGGCGAGGTAGGTTGGAGCCGGGGCATGTGATGTCACCCAACTAACAGGAGTCGTATAGAGATACGATTGGCAAGGTGTTGCCTACCTAGATCACTTGACGGCTAGCGGTGATGCTAAAGCTCACTAGTCGGCTTGCTTATTTAGGGTCCTGAATCACTTAGCAACCATCGGAGGGATGTTGGTTCTAGTGGGAGCATAAGTATTAAAGCGTTTAATATGCCTGCTCTTTTATGAATACATGTCTTAAGTGTTTTTGCGTATTTTCTGTTGTAGATCAATGGCACCTAGCAACCTTCCTCAGTTGTCCACTTTTGCGTTGAGGTCAATCCTAGAGAAAGATAAGCTTAATGGAATTAATTTCACCAACTGGTATCGTAATCTGAGGATAGTCCTCAAGCATGACAAGAAAGAACATGTTCTAGAAACTCCACTTCCAGATGAGCCTGATGACGATGCGACTGTCGCTGTCACAAATGCCTACCGTAAGACTAGAGATGAGTCTACGGAGATTAGCTGTCTTATGCTTGCACACATGGAACCGGACTTGCAGCAGCAGTTCGAAAATGTTGAGGCCTACGATATGATCGAAAGCCTCAAAAGTATGTTCCAGGCTCAAGCAAGGACTGAGAGGTATCAAGTCTCTCAAGCTTTGCTTGGCTGTAAGCTGAAAGACGGCGATCCACTGAGTCCGCATGTAATCAAGATGATTGGTTACATACAGTCTTTGGATCGCTTGGGCTTCTCAATTAAAGAAGAGATCGCCACTGATATAATTCTGAACTCTCTTCCTAGTGCGTATGGTCCGTTCATCTCGAACTACCATATGCATGGTATGGATAAGAGTATCACTGAATTACATGGGATGCTCAAAACGGCAGAGGCTGATATCAAGAAGGCACCAGTCAAGTGTTGATGGTGCAGAATAAGGCTAAGTTCAAGAAGAGTTCTTGGACTAAGAAGAAGAAGGATAAGTCAGGAGGCAACGCCCATGGCCCTGTCCAGAGCGCTTCCTCAAAGACTAAGCCTTCTCCTACAGCCGGAGCCAATTGCTTCTATTGCAAGCAGGATGGCCACTGGAAGAGGAATTGCACCAAGTATTTGGCTGACAAGGCCAAGAGTGGAGGTATGACTTCCGACTCAGGTACACTTGTGTGCAATGTTATAGACATTTATCTTGCTGATGCACCTAATAGTTCTTGGGTATATGATACCGGATCAGTCATTCACATTTGCAACTCGTTGCAGGGGCTGGTAAGAACTAGGAGCGTGGCAAGAGGAGGGTTGATATTCGGGTCGGCAACAAGGCGAGAGTCGCTGCGTTGGAAGTCGGCACGATGCAACTTCATTTACCTTCAGGATTTATTTTGGAACTAAATAATTGTTATTATGTTCCAGCGCTTAGTCGAAACATTATTTCCGCCTCATGTTTGATGAGACAAGGTTATGAGTCGAATATTAAGAATAATGGTTGTTCTTTATATTTGAAAGATATGTTTCACGGCTTTGCACCCGTTCAGAACGGGTTATTTATTTTAAATCTTGATAGTGAATCGGTCTATAACATAAATGTTAAAAGGTTGAAACCAAATGATCTGAATATGACTTACTTTTGGCACTGTCGGCTTGGTCATATAAGTTGGAAGCGCATGAAGAAGCTCCATGATGATGGACTTCTAACTTCATTTGACTTAGAGTCATTCGAGACATGCGAATCATGCCTACTAGGCAAGATGACCAAGACACCTTTTGCAAGGAGTTGTGAAAGGGCGTCCGACTTGTTGGAACTAATACATAGTGATGTATGTGGTCCAATGAGCACGACAGCCAGAGGTGGTTATGAGTACTTCATTACCTTCACTGATGATTTGAGTAGGTATGGATATATCTATTTAATGAAACACAAGTCGGAAGCCTTTGAAAAGTTCAAGGAATTCCAGAATGAGGTACAAAATCAGCTCGGCAAGAAAATAAAGTTTCTACGGTCGGACCGTGGAGGCGAGTACATGAGCCATGAGTTTGATGACCATCTAAAGAGTTGTGGAATAGTTCCTCAACTCACTCCGCCGGGTACACCGCAGAGAAACGGTGTATCGGAACGGAGAAATCGGACCTTGTTGGACATGGTACGATCAATGATGAGTCGGACAGATCTACCTTTATCATTTTGGGGTTATTGTCTAGAAACTGCAGCTTTCACACTAAACAGAGTACCATCAAAGTCAGTAGAGAAGACACCACATGAGATGTGGACGGGCAAGAAGCCAAGTTTGTCTTTTCTTAAGATTTGGGGTTGTGAAGCATTTGTCAAGCGACTTCAGTCGGACAAGCTCACGCCCAAGTCGGATAAGTGTATTTTCGTGGGGTATCCGAGGGAAACCTTGGGGTACTACTTCTACAACCGGGAAGAGGGCAAAGTGTTTGTCGCTCGGAATGGTGTCTTCCTTGAGAAAGAGTTTCTCGGTCGGGAAGTCAGTGGGAGCACAGTGCAACTCGAAGAAATTCGAGAGGAACCGGCTAGGGGCGAGTCGGCGAATGCCTTGGAGGCTGAGCGGTCGTGGTACCTACACGGTAACAGCACCTGAACCACGGAGATCTGCCAGATTACAGAGTGCTCGAGATGTTTTACTGTTAGACAGTAATGAGCCGGCAACTTATTCGGAAGCGATGGTGGGATCTGATTCCGAGTCGTGGCTTGGAGCCATGAGATCCGAGTTAAAGTCCATGGATGAAAACCAAGTTTGGAATTTGGTTGATCTGCCTGACGGTGCAAGACCGTCGAGTGCAAATGGGTCTTTAAGAAGAAAATTGATATGGATGGAAATATTTCCGTCTATAAAGCACGACTTGTCGCGAAGGGGTTCCGACAGGTTCAAGGAGTTGACTACGACGAGACCTTCTCGCCCGTAGCGATGCTTAAATCAATTCGGATCATGTTAGCCATAGCAGCCTATTTCGACTATGAGATATGGCAGATGGATGTCAAGACAGCTTTCCTTAATGGAAATTTAACTGAGGACGTGTATATGATACAGCCCGAAGGTTTTGTCGATCCAGCTAATGTTGACAAGGTATGCAAACTTCAGAAATCCATTTATGGGTTGAAGCAAGCATCTCGGAGTTGGAACATTCGCTTTGATGAGGTAGTCAAATCGTTTGGCTTCATCAAGAGCGATCATGATTCTTGTTTATACAAGAAGTTTAGTGGGAGCAAAGTAAACTTTCTAATCTTATATGTGGATGACATATTGCTGATTGGAAATGATGTCATGATGTTGCAAGAAACCAAAGTCATTGGAAAGGAGTTTCTCAATGAAGGATTTGGGTGAGGCAACTTACATATTAGGAATCAGGATCTATAGAGATAGATCCAGGCGGCTCATTGGATTGAGTCAGAGTACTTATCTGGACAAGGTTTTGAAGAAATTCAAAATGCAAGAGTCCAAGAAGGGATTCTTGCCGATGTCCCATGGTATAAAACTTAGCAAGACTCAGTGTCCTTCGACGACTGATGAGCGAAGTCGGATGAGTGTGATCCCGTATGCTTCGGCAATCGGATCCATCATGTATGCCATGATTTGTACTAGGCCAGATGTTTCCTATGCTCTAAGTGTTACGAGCAGATACCAGGCTGACCCTGGCGAAGCCCACTGGGCAGCGGTTAAAAACATCCTTAAGTATTTGAGAAATACTAAGGAAATGTTCCTAGTTTATGGAGGTGATGAGGAATTCAGTGTAAAGGGTTACACGGATGCGAGTTATCTCACCGACTCAGATGATTCTCGTTCGCAATCGGGATACGTGTTCGTAATGAACGGAGGAGCTGTGAGCTGGAAGAGTTCCAAGCAAGATACGGTGTCTGCATCTACAACAGAGGCTGAGTATATTGCTGCTCAGAGGCGGCAAAGGAAGCTGTTTGGATCAGGAACCTCCTGATTGATCTTGGTGTGGTTCAGGGCGCGTCCAATCCTTTGGACGTATATTGTGACAACAATGGTGCTATCGCACAAGCCAAGGAACCTAGACAACACCAGAAGAACAAACATATACTCATGCGGTACCACCTCATTCGCCAGTTTGTCGAACAAGGTGATATCAAGTTATGCAAAGTACACACGGATGCAAACATTGCAGATCCGTTGACAAAGGCGCTACCACAGCCTAAGCATGAGGCGCACACGAGAGGCATGGGCATTAGATGCCTAGGCATATGATGCCAGGATGATTGACTCTAGTGCAAGTGGGAGACTGTTGGGAATATGCCTAGAGGCAATCATGTATGATGTAATTCCCACTGTATTCATAAAGTTATTAAGTTGTCCTTGTTTTGAACATCTGATATATGTCATTGAATATGTGATTCGATTGTGGAACCATATATTCACGTTGTTCATACTAATTGTCCTTGGTCGTTAAGGTTGTGCTGGACACACATCCTAGACTAATGTGAGTGTTGGCTGATGACACGGTTCCACTTGTCATGGGCATGGTGATGCCATTCCAACGTTCACGGACTTGGCTAAAGAGTTTAGCAAGTCGGACTGACCCACATTGAGATGCAACGATCAAGTCGTCATTTGCATGTCTCAATCAATGTAATCCTTAGACCTGAGGTTGTCGCACAATCCGAGTTGTGGATCACCGACTTAGGTTCTGTCAAACGTTGTTCTGTGACAAGGCAACTATAAAGGCAGAGTTCGGGTCGAATGAGAAGCAAGCTGCGTGATGTGGATAATCAAGATGGGATTTGCCCCTCCGAATGGAGAGATATTCTCTGGGCCCTCTCGAGTGATATGATTCAGTAAGCATGGCCATGCGCAACTCAGTTAAGTGTTAACTGTGTTGTTGGCTAAGAGTTAGTCAGGTGAATCACATATCACGGATCGAGAGAGAGTTGAGCTATTTAAGGGATGACGATAAATCGCCTATAGCTCGACAAGGTATATCGTGAGGCAAAAGGGACTAAGATGAATATCACATTGAAAGGTATGTCGTCATGACTCAATGGGACTTGGGAGTCGGCACGTTCTGCTAGGAGCCGCTACCGATTGATCGATTGAGAGTCGGACTCCAATCGTGTCCAAGTCGCCATGAGCCTGCAGGGTCGCACACTTAAGAGCGGGAGCAAATATTGGTTGGGTTGGACCCGAACCGGAAATGGACTGAATTAGTGAGTCGGACTCACAGAGGGAATGGGCCACAAGTGTTGTGCAGCCCATTACCATACGCTATATAAAGAGGGGCGCAGGTTGCCCAGCGGGCAAGTAAGTCCACTCTCCCATGCGTTGGGAACCCTAGCCCCACTCAGTCCAGCCGCCGCACCGGACCTAGCAGTCCGCCGTCGGAGCTCCTCCTCGTACGTGTGGATACCGGCAGAGGTGATGTACGTTCAGCACTTCGACGTTCGAGGGATTGGATCGGCCGGACCGGATCGTGGGACTGCACTGCCCCGACCCGACGCGCTACATCGATAATCCGCACCTGCGCGTCTAGTGGTAATACTCGTGGCCTTCTACCTCGGCTAGATCTTGGGAGCTTTGCGTAGGAAAAGTTTTCGTTTATCTCTACGCGCCCCAACACTTGGAACATCTCTTCTTTCTAAAATAGACCTCCAAATTTGTGAAGGCCTAGTCCCCAGCTTAGCCTCTAAAAACTCTGTGTTAGGAAATTATTGTGCCTTAATAATTCGTGCACTCAACGAATTTGGATTCTAAATAATCCTCCATCCCTGCTTTGCTAGAAGAGCGAGGTTAAATAACTCCATGTCTCTAAAGCCCAATCCACTTAGATGTTTTGGCTGGCACATCTCTGATACGTCTCCAACGTATCTATAATTTCTAATGTTCCATGATGTATTATGCCAATTGCTACATGTTTTCTCCCTTCTTTATGTCATTTTTATCGATTTTCTGGACTAACCTATTGAAAAGATTCCATAGAGTCAGTTCCCTGTTTTCTGCTGTTTTTTATTTCAAAAAAGTTGTTCTGAAAATTTTCTCGGAATTGGACCCCACGAATCCCGAAGTTCCTATTTTCCCCGGAAGCATCCAGAAGTCCCGAATAGCCCCGGAGGGGGGCCACAGGGTGGCGACACCATAGGGTGGTGGGGTCCCCCTGGCCGCGCCACCTGGTGGTGTGAGCCCCCTGGCCACCCCCTGGCCTCCTTTAGAGCTTGGGCCGTGGGCCTGAGACCGGGTAGGCATACCCGGCAGTCCTAGGATCCATCCCTTCGTCAGTAGCCCCCGAGTGCTTAGTTGATTGAGAATCAGTCGGGTGAGCACTCAGAGTTCGTTCTTTGATTTCTTTAATCGGTTATTCAATCGCCGGGTTTTTGAGGGTGTATACCATGTGCGCGATACGCCTCTATACTCGAGCATCGAGTGGTAAATGTGCCTTGTTGGCTGTTTTCGCAGAAGGATGCAGCTCAGTTGAGAGAACGGCAGGTGCGTCCACCTCTGGTTCCTCCTCTTTTTTTTGTTTTTTGGTTTGTTTGTTTCGCATCGGATGACCTAACAACCAGGTGTTCTCCACATAAATCTCTTTAAACCTGGTCAAAGCAACCCAAACTAGCCTTGTGGGTAAATTTAATTGTCTTATGATGGCATAGGTGCAAACGAGATGGTTTTACGCAAGTCTTAGCTCGGCACACCAAATTTCTAGACTCCCCTAGTGTGGGACAGAGAAAGACAAAAAAATCTCTCCATAGCATTTGATTTCCGCAATAGCGAATCAACACCAGTCGGACGCTTCCAGCGCCTCTTAGGGATAAGTGCAAACAGCGCTGGCGCAAGGTCACGGAGAGATCCCCATCCACCCATTTGTCCACCCAAAACAGCGCCTCCGAACCATCCCCAAGTGCATCTCCGTGGAAGTCTGGAAGATAGCGCTCTCACTCCTAGAGAATTAAATCTCCAAGTCTTTCCACAGCCTGTCTAGGTCGGTGCGGATCCTTCATAGCCAGCACACACGGAGGCTAATGGAGGTGCGGAATAGGTCCGAAATGTCGAGCCCACCCAAGCTTAGCGGTCGACAAACCCGAGCCCAGTTCACGTGGCCGTGCCCTCCCTTGGCCTCGGCCCATCCCACCCAAAGAAAGCCGGGAAGATCTTCTCCATCTTCTTCAAAAATCTTTTATTGACGCTCAGGACTATGTAAGTCTCCATGGTACGGCGTAGTACTGCTGCTGCTACATGAACATGGGCGTACGTGTTGATCATGTGTGAACGCCAGTATATCGGGAATTGCTACTCTTTGTAATATGTTTAGGCTCACTTTTTTGTTGGAAGCAACTCCTCCAGCTCTTTGCCTGTCAGGGCATCAGGCCTATTGTACGCCACACTTACTTTTCAGGAATAAACCTAACTTCAGGATTGTGAATGTCACGAATATCCAGCCGTCATAATCTTTTGCGTATATTTGTACATCTAAACAAGACATGTGCTCTTTTAAAAGAAAAATTAGTTCAAAAAGTTAGAATAATGACAGCCAATACCTCAGTGTTTGCCCTACTGTCTTCTGTTATTTAATCAGAACTGATAAGGCAAGTCCCAGCGACTCTCATAAAACTTTTGTACATGATTGTGAAGGTAGCAAGTCCACACGCTTTATTATCTGTTGCATATAATTTATATATCCAAACAAGACGTGTGCTCCTATATTTTGGTTAGTTCAAGAAAGTTACAACAGTGACAACCAATACCTCAGAGTTGCAGTATTGTCTTTCATTATTTAATCGGATCTGATCATGTCATTTGTCAGTATCTAGTTGGATTTTCATATATCACAGGAGCATTCCCCAATGTATTATGCACTCTGTTAATCCCATGTGATGCACATTAAACAAAATTTGATGCCACAACCACGGCTTGGCATCAGTCGCTTTGCTGCAGAGTTTGGACAAAGCAGGTAAAGTACAAAGGCAACGCACCACTCTCAGCTGCTTCCCTTAGCCATTTGTTTCATATCAAGAAGTGGTCTGGCAGTCACGCAACGTAAATAATGGGTGTGTCAATTATTTTGTTTTCTTAGTAGTAACTCATGTATCTCTTCACTTTACTGATCTTAATTCCCTTTTCAAAAATAAATTCAGTAGTTTGCAAGGACATAAATAATCAAGACCAGCAAATATAATGTAGGAGTAAACCGAAACATTGAAGAAAACTTCCATTCTATAAGCAATTGCAATCTTTTTCTAATCAGCTTTTCAGCGAGAGTGGACGATCTAACCGGGCGGCAGCTGCTCCAGGCTATCTCACCACACGTTTTCTTATGTGGATCCGTACCATTATGCATTTCCAAATAGCAGAATAGGGATTTAGACACCGGGAATACATGGTGCTTTTCAATTCTACCTGGACCTTTATGCACCTGCCGTACGCCGTACCTGCTAGGGCTAGGAAGATGGGAAATGAGAGACAAAGGGACCAGGTGAAATTATTTTTACCATGGTAAAAAATGTGTGCATGCTTCGGTGTCCATGGTTCACGATGACAATTTACGTTATCACTTGGACACACACATGCTAATTTACCCTTGACATATTAGCATAAAGTCAAAGCACAAAGTACAACCTGTTGGTGCTTAGGCTTCATGGAGCCCTTTTGAAAAATATAAATACAATATTTTCCAAGTTTTTTTAGAAAGTATGTAGATATAATGATGAATTTTACCGTGTGCAGAAAAGAAAACAATGCGAAATACTTTATTTTCTAGGCGATGTAAAAATAATAAAATTATGGGTATGAGGCAGTGAACTCTACAAATTTTAAAACCTCCAAACTTTGTTAGGTTCTGTCAATTTCATGTAGTCTAAAATAAAACATATTCCACATCGTAATTTTACATGTAATACATCAACTTTTTCTTACCTTTCTTTTTTTCTTTTTTCTTTTTGCTTTTTTTTTGTTGCTTTGGTTCCATGCAAAGCGGATTGACGCTGGCACCTGGTTCTGCTCAGCCATACGCCGATCCATATCAAAGAGACGCACGACGGACAAGAGATGGATGAGCAAGACAGGCAGGGCGAATCAATGGAACACCTACCTGCTGGCCTGGATCCATCCATCTCGAGAGAAGCTCCTGGCCTGCTGGCCGAGGATCTCCGGAAGAACGGCAACGGCACCGAGGACATGGTTGCCGGTACCATCCCCATCCCACCCCACGCCTCGCCAAGCCCAAGTCGCAAGTCGCGCATAACCCCCGCGGCTCCCTTCACGGTGACCCAATATTTATATAGATAAAAGAGGCAAAGACCGAGGGAAGAACATGACGGCTATTCCTTCTCATCTCTCCCTCTCGGCATTGCTGCTGCGATGTGCCGCTAGGATTCCCCAAGTCGTGGATCGATGACATGGAGGGAAATCAAGTACCCACCTGTAAATAATGCATGGCATCCCCATTTACTACTAATTACCTACTACTCCCTCCGATGCATGGAGTAGCACCGAGCATGCATGCGCCGATAATTAATAGCAATTGATTGTGCCCGCCCGACTTCTGTGCAAATATTCAATTAATTGCGGCCCTGTTTTCTGGCCAATCAGTTGCATGGACCCTTTTCTATACCACTTTTTTCAAGATGGTTTTGGAGGATCACAAGAAAAGATGTCGCTTGATTTACTCTTGCATCCAGAATGCATCTCAAATCACGCGAATAGAGGAGGAAACTCTCTTAACATAGGGATATTGTACCGAAATAATGGTTTACGGGTGCAACACGAATTAGATTCAGATGAAAGGTAATTCAAAAAAAAAATAGATTCAGATGAAAGGCAGGAGAGACACGCATGTCCTGTTTCTTTTCTTGTTTTGCTTTAGACGCGTCCGGATATCGTACGTGTTATTTTATGGTGATCCAAATTCATATGAAGATAAAGGAAAGTTCGGCCTTCGCTACGCGGAGGCCCGTCGCCGGACCGAGTCGGAGTTGGATACACAGTTACCGACCTAGTTAGGTCAGGACCGCCTTTAAATACCTCTTGTAAGCCGCCGCACGGGATAAGCCATACATTGTAAATCCCGGTGCGATTGTAACCTCACCCGAAATAGTGAAGTATTGCTGGCTGGCGCCCGTGGTTTTTTCTCTTCCTCATTGGAAGGGTTTTCCACGTTAAAATCTCGTGTCCCCGTTGGTTCGATCTTGCTTAATTTCATCGTTGTTTTGCTATTGCGTGTAACAAGTGGTATCAGAGCCCTGTTTCAGATTAGGGATTCGCGATGGCATCGATGAAGTTTGATCTACCGTTGCTGGACTACAAGACGAGGTTTTCTCTGTGGCAAGTAAAGATGTGTGCGGTTCTGTCGCAAGCATCGGATCTTGATGAGGCGCTGGATTCTTTCGGGAATAAGGAAGCCAAGGCGTGGACTGCCGATGAGAAACGCAAAGATCGTAAGGCTTTGTCGTTGATTCAGCTTCATCTGTCTAATGATATATTGCAAGAGGTGCTGTTGGAGAAATCCGCGGCTGAGTTGTGGGTCAAGCTGGAATCGATCTGCATGTCAAAAGATCTCACCAGCAAGATGCACGTAAAGATGAAGCTGTTCTCGCTCAAGATGCAAGATGGTGGTTCTGTCATGAGCCACTTGTCGATCTTTAAGGAGATCGTGTCCGACCTAGTGTCGATGGAGGTAAAATATGATGATGAAGATTTAGCTCTTCTGCTGTTATGTTCGCTGCCTAGTTCTTTTACAAACCTGCGTGATACCATACTGTTAAGCCGCGATGAACTAACCCTCGCGGAAGTTTGTGAGGCCCTGCAGACCAGGGAAAAGATGAAAGCTATGGTGCAGTCTAACCCATCGTCCTCCAAAGGCGATGCATTGCAGGTTCGAGGCAGAACAGAGCAGCGAGATAACAACTACAACGACAACACAGAGATAAAAGTAGGGGCCGTTCAAAGTCCAAAGGACGAGACAAGTTCTGCAGGTACTGTAAGAAAACCAATCACACCATTGATGATTGCTGGAAGGTGCAGAACAAGGAGAAAAGGAACGGCACATACCAACCGAAAATAAATCTGACGGTAATGGTAATGGTACTGGTAAGGCTGCTGTTGTTGCTGGTGATAATAGTTCGGATGGTGAATGCTTAGCTGTTTTTACTGCATGTTACCCGTGATGATGAGTGGATTCTTGATACTGCTTGTTCGTTTCATATTTGCTGTAACAAAGAATGGTTCAGTTCTTATGAAGCTGTGCAGACTGGAGATTTTGTGCGTGTGGGGAACGACAACAAATGTCACATTGTTGGCGTTGGATCTGTTCAGATCAAGACCCATGGAGGGATGACACGTACATTGACGGGAGTGAAACACATACCATCCATGGCGAGAAAATTTGATCTCGCTGAGTACCCTTGATTGTGACGGGTACAAATATGCCAGAGGGGATAAACGCCTGAAGGTATCAAAAGGTTCTCTCATTGTTATGATTGGTGATATGAATTCTGCCAAGTTATATATTCTTAGAGGTAGCACTTTGTCTGGTACTGCTGCTGTTATTACTAATGATGATGCAAGTACAACTAACCTCTGGCATAAGCGGCTTGGACACATGAGTGAACATGGTATGGCAGAATTGGTGAAGAGAGAACTGCTGAAGAACTGCAATATGAGTAAGTTGCCGTTCTGTGAACACTGCGTGTTTGGTAAGCATAAGAGAGTTAAGTTCAATGCTTCCGTTCATAGCACTAAAGGTACATTGGATTATGTACATGCTGATTTATGGGGGCCTTCACGTAAGCCCTCTTATGGTGGTGCTCGTTATATGCTTACTATCATTGATGATTACTCTAGAAGAGTTTGGCCTTATTTTATGAAAACTAAGGATGACACTTTTGCTGCTTTTAAAGAGTGGAAAGTTATGATTGAAAAGCAAACTGAGAGAAAGGTGAAGGTGCTTCGTATGACAATGGTGGCGAATTTTGTTCGCATGCTTTTGATGATTATTGTGTGCAGGAAGGCATTGTCAGGCACCACACCATCCATACACACCAGCAGAATGGTGTAGCTGAGCGGATGAATAGGACGATCATCTCCAAAGCTCGCTGCATGTTGTCCAACGCCCGCATGAATAGGCGTTTTGGGCTGAGGCTGCGAACACTGCCTGCTACTTGATCAACAGGTCACCATCCATCCCTCTTGACAAGAAAACTCCTATTGAGGTATGGTCTGGTGAGTCAGCTGATTATTCACAACTGAAAGTTTTTGGTTGCACTGCCTATGCTCATGTTGATAATGGAAAATTAGAGCCTAGAGCTATTAAGTGCTTATTTCTTGGTTATGGTTCTGGAGTAAAAGGATATAAGTTGTGGAACCCGGAAACCAAAAAGACTTTCTTTAGCAGGAGTGTTGTGTTTAATGAATCTGTCATGTATGAGGACAGTTTGTCAACTGATGTTATGCCTGATTCTTCTGATGAGGACGAACCACGAGTTCGTTTGCAGGTGAGCTAGACCACCTGGATGAGGAGGAAACTGAAATTGATGAGGAGGATATTGTGCCGCCCTCACCTCCTATTGTGCAACAAGAAAATTTGTCTATTGCAGAGCGCAGAGAGAAGAGGAGTAAAGGACCTCGTACTCGTTTAATTGAGGAATGTGATGTTGTTTATTTTGCTCTAAGTTGTGCAGAACAGGTGGAGAATGATGCTGAACCTGCTACATATAATGAAGCTATTGCTTCGGTTGATCGTGACAAGTGGATTGGTGCAATGCACGAAGAGATGCAATCACTTGAGAAGAATGGCACATGGGATATTGTGCGCTTGCCTAAACAAAAGAAGGCCGTCCGTTGTAAGTGGATATTCAAAAGAAAGGAGGGCTTATCTCCCAGTGAGCCTCCAAGGTTTAAGGCAAGGTTAGTAGCAAAAGGTTTCAGTCAGATTCCAGGAGTGGATTATAATGATGTGTTCTCACCTGTTGTCAAGCATAGTTCTATTCGTACTTTCTTTAGTATTGTTGCTATGCATGATCTTGATCTTGAGCAGTTAGATGTGAAGACTGCGTTTTTGCATGGAGAACTTGAGGAAATATACATGGACCAACCTGAAGGGTTCATAGTGCCTGGTAAAGAGGATTTCGTGTGCAAGCTAAAGAAGTCTCTACGGTTTGAAACAGTCTCCTCGACAATGGTATAAAAGGTTTGATTCTTTTATGATGTCACATGGCTTTAAGAGGTCTGAATATGATAGCTGTGTGTACATTAAATTTGTTGATGAATCACCTATATACTTGCTGCTATATGTTGATGATATGTTAATTGCTGCCAAGAGCATGAAAGAAATCACTACATTGAAGAAACAGTTGAGTAGTGAGTTTGAGATGAAGGATCTTGGTCCCGCTAAGAAAATTCTAGGTATGGAAATTTCTAGAGACAGAAAATCTAGATTGCTATTTCTTAGTCAGGAGAATTACATTAAGAAAGTCCTTCATCGTTTTAATATGCATGATGCAAAGTCTGTTAGTACTCCAATTGCTTCACACTTCAAGTTGTCAGCATTGCAATGTCCTACTACTGACAAAGATATTGAGTATATGTCACGAGTTCCTTATGCTAGTGCTGTTGGTTCCTTAATGTATGCCATGTGTTCTCGGCCTGATTTATCATATGCTATGAGTTTTGGTTAGTCGATACATGGCTAATCCTGGTAAAGAACATTGGAAAGCTGTTCAGTGGATTTTCAGGTACCTTCGCGGCACATCCAAAGCTTGCTTGAAGTTTGGCAAGACTGGTGAGGGACTCGCAGGCTATGTGGATTCAGATTATGCTGCCGACTTGGATAAGAGGAGATCCCTCACAGGTTATGTGTTTACGATTAGTGGATGTGCCGTTAGCTGGAAGGCTACCTTGCAGGGTGTTGTTGCACAATCTACTACTGAGGCTGAGTATATGGCTATTGCTGAAGCATGCAAAGAGGCAGTTTGGTTGAAAGGTTTGTTTGCTGAGCTTTGTGGAGATGATACTTGCTTTAACCTATTTTGCGACAGTCAGAGTGCAATTTACCTTACTAAGGATCAGATGTTCCATGAGAGAACAAAGCACATTGATGTCAAGTACCATTATGTGCGTGATGTTGTTTGCACAAGGTAAGCTGAAGGTGCAAGATTAGTACTCATGATAATCCTGCTGATATGATGACAAAGCCAGTTCCTATTTCTAAGTTTGAGCTTTGCTCGAGCTTAGTTGGTATCACTGCTTAGCCCAAGAGGCTATTTGGCGCCGAAGGTGTTTTTCTTTGTGTGTTTCAGGTGAAGGTTCTCATTTATGCTACAAGAGGGAATTTGTCTCAAGGTGGAGTGTTATTTTATGGTGATCCAAATTCATATGAAGATAAAGGAAAGTTCGGCCTTCGCTACGCGGAGGCCCGTCGCCGGACCGAGTCGGAGTTGGATACACAGTTACCGACCTAGTTAGGTCAGGACCGCCTTTAAATACCTCTTGTAAGCCGCCGCACGGGATAAGCCATACATTGTAAATCCCGGTGCGATTGTAACCTCACCCGAAATAGTGAAGTATTGCTGGCTGGCGCCCGTGGTTTTTTCTCTTCCTCATTGGAAGGGTTTTCCACGTTAAAATCTCGTGTCCCCGTTGGTTCGATCTTGCTTAATTTCATCGTTGTTTTGCTATTGCGTGTAACAATACGCTGCCTCTTGTTCCTGTGCATCCATTGCGTATATGTTTTCGAGTAGCTGTTCGTACAGTTTGCCAATTGCTATGCATCTAGACATAAATAGAAACCAAAAAAAGTTGGGATGTCATGCTACAGGAGGAAGAGACTCCTGAGTTGTGGCATCAAAGGAAAGAAATAAGCCCAGTCAAAACAAATAACATGATTATAATCAATTCACATTCCCTCTTGTCAGACTGAAACACATGAATGAATATCTAAAGCTAACCAATTTCCAGCTACCTTCTGCTTCTCTAGCGCACGCGCACGCGCACGCGCACCAGAATATGAGCAAAACCAAATACAGCGTTGTTGAGTTCCATCCAAAACACAACATACCCAAGGTTTCAGAGTTACAACTCTAAATCTTGCCATTACACACATCTGCGACAAACACAACAACCAACACATCTGAAACCAGACCGCTACCCGGTGATCCACCAACGGCCAAATGAAGGTGAAATGGTGCAGCCGAATTAAATCACTTCTTGAGTGTAATATGGGCCAAGGAGGGTAGCTGCAACATCAGTTGACAAGACAAATAAAAACCATGTCCGGTTGCAGTGTCTTCCTCCCGGTCTCTCTCACCAATACTTAGACAATTGCGTGCATCTGCTCTGTACCACAAAAGAGCACAAGCAAAGTGGGAGACAACCCCATCAACATACTTCTTGCTGCAGGCCCAGTCCTCAGCGCCATGGGCGTTGGGCGGGATGGCCGTATTAGGATCCTCCTAGATGCCTCCGCCGGTGCTCGAGATGAGGCTGCCACCCAGCTCGCCGGTATAGCTGCTCCTGGGGCTGGGCGGGCCAGCGTCCCTATACCAGCAGAAGCCCGTCTTTGCCATAGTCGGAGGAGAGCCACAACAGTCCTCCCTCTTAGTCGTGGCGGCGGCGCATCTGGAGGACCTGTATTTTTTCAATCATATGTCATTTAATTGACCAATCTAGGGTGTTTTTCATATAACTGAAACTAGAAAGATCATAATAGAACTAGTCTGAAACTTAAAATTGCTTGACTAGCTACTTGTGAAAGAAAATTCATCAGAAATTAATTTGCATTGCAATTTTCAAGATATTCATGCAACCATTAAGCGATATGAAATAGGGGTAGTAAAGGAAAATTTGAGTGCATAATTAGAATCGCAAATGCTAGCTAGTTGTCTGTCTAGGGAAAATAAATCACAGTACGAGCTATTCTTGCTATTGAACAACACAGCATGGTATGGTTCTGGACATATGCACAGACATGAACATGGTTCTAGACATGAAAATGTTTAATCCTAGTAATAGTTTTGCCTAGGTTTTCATGTGGGTACGATAATGGTTCTGGACATGAAAATGGATTTGGACCTGTGCTTATGTCAATGTTGTACCAAACCAGCAAGCACTAGTGCTCCTCTAGGCAGCTGCAATCTAGTGAAAATGAGTTGCAACCTAGAGACCAGTTCTGTGTTGTCTTGTATAGAGTATCACGAAATCAGGTTTGGGGTGTTCGGCGTAACCTATAGGGTCGCCGTGTATTCTGTATATATATCACCATAGAGATTACAACACGGTTTAAACAAACCGATCTATCTACAACAACTTGGAGTTATCTACTCCTAGACTATCTTGGAATACAAGTCTAAACTACGTACAGTACACGTACATGTTTAACATCCCCCCTCAAACGCAACTCTCCAGATTGAGATGCCGTTTGAAAGATTCAAGTTGTCTAACTGGAAGTGGCTTCGTAAAGCCATCTGCTACTTGATCACCAGAGGGTATAAACCTGACCTCCAATAACTTGTTCGCCACACGTTCTCGAACAAAATGAAAGTCCACTTCAATGTGCTTTGTCCTAGCATGAAATACAGGATTAGCTGATAAATATGTAGCTCCCAGATTGTCGCACCATAAACAGGCAATCCGTGGCTGTGCCACACCAATCTCTCGAAGAACAGACTATGTCCAAATGATCTCAGCAGTAGCATTTGCAAGAGACTTATATTCAGCCTCCGTACTCGAACGAGACACTGTCGCTTGCTTCCTAGCACTCCACGAGATTAAATTGGGTCCAAAAAATACTGCAAACCCTCCTGTGGAACGACGATCATTAGCATATCCTGCCCAATCCGCATCTGAGAATGCACTAACCAAAGTAGAGGGAGACCTTCTGATTCTTATACCAAGATCAACTGTATAACGAAGATATCTCATAATACGCTTGACTGCTGACCAATGTGTCACTGTAGGTGCATGTAAGTACTGGCATACCTTATTAACAGCATAAGCAATATCTGGACGAGTCATAGTAAGGTATTGTAAAGCCCCAACTGCACTCCTATACCGTGTAATATCATCAGCAGAAAGCAACACTCCCTCATGTGCCGACAAACGTTCAGTGGCTGACATTGGAGTAGTAACTGGTTTGCATTTATCCATGCCCACACGTTTGAGCAAATCTAATGCATACCTCCCTTGCGAAAGAGTTATACCATCCGACACTTTCCTCACCTCAATGCCCAAAAAATAGTGAAGATCACCAAGATCCTTGAGAGCAAAATCCCCTCGAAGCTGCTGAAGCAAATAATTAACAGCAGATGATGATGAACTAGCCACAATAATATCATCAACATAGACTAGTATGAACATGGTAACTTCAGCCTTGACAATAAAGAACAGAGATGTGTCGGATTTAGAAGGAATAAAGCCAAGTTGCTGAAGTTTAGAACTCAATCGTGCATACCAAGCTCGTGGTGCTTGTTTTAACCCATATAATGCTTTATCTAATTTGCAAATAAGCCTGTCACCTTTTTCAAAACCATGTGGCTGCTGCATATACACCTCCTCTTCCAGAACACCGTGCAAGAACGCATTCTGAACATCGAGCTGACGAAGTATCCATCCTCGAGAAACAGCAATAGATAACACAAGTCTGACAGTGGCAATCTTCACAACTGGACTAAACGTGTCCTCATAATCAATACCGTACCTCTGTTTAAAACCCTTAGCAACCAACCGTGCTTTATACCTGTCAATGGTACCATCAGACTTCCTCTTAATCTTGTACACCCACTTGCAATCAATCACATTTTTCCCTTCACTCAAAGGCACAAGATGCCAAGTGTTGTTCCTTTGCAATGCACCATATTCCTCCTCCATCGCCATCTTCCAATTCGGGTCCTCAAAGGCCTGCTGTACAGTCTCAGGTTCCCCTGTGATACACAACTGTCCATACCGAATAAAACCATCAGGAACTTTAGCAAGCTTAAAAATCTGATTTTGAGAACGTGTCACAGCACGCACTGGTGCAGAAACCCCAGGCACAGAAGATCCCGCCGTCTGACCAGGAACATGCGATCCTGTCGGAGAATCTGGCACAGAAGATCCTGTGCCCCTGCCTGTGTCCGTGGAGGAAGAACGACCGCCCGCAGAAGATCCAGCAGGAAAATCACCCGCCGGCGCAGGCGATCCTGTGCGCCTGGATGTGGCCGAGGAAGTACCGAGTCCGTCTGCAGAAGATCCCGACGCGGAGCTCGATGTCGATGACGTCCTCGCATGCGAGGAATCGGAGCGCGCCACGTTGCCTGGCGCGCGCGGACGCGGATCGCGACGTGGGGCAGGTCCGACCACTGTCCCGCGACGATCCCGATGTAGATGGCGTCTGCGCCTCGCCAGCGCCAGCGCCAGGCGCTGAGGATCCCGAGAGCGATTCGCTCCCAGTGCCAGACGCGTCAGACGCAGATCCCGAAGCAGATGCTGTCGGAGAATCAGATCTGCGCCAGAAGTATTTGCTCCATGCACACCACCCTGCGTACCAGAAAAATCACTGGAAGTAGAATTAGTAGGATTAGCCCATGATTGATCATCAATTAAATCATCCCCTTGATCATATTGTGTATAACGGAGTAGGGTGGATGGAAGAAGGAGTATTTCACCGCGGAGACGAGCACCCGCATTGGAATGTAGTTCGGAAAAAGGAAAAACTTGCTCGTCAAAAATAACGTCGCGGGAAATATAAATGCGACCACTAGAGATGTCAAGGCACTTGTACCCCTTATGTAAATTGATGTAGCCAAGAAAAGCACACCGAGTAGACCGAAACTCGAGTTTGCGAGAATTGTAGGGACGCAAATTAGGCCAACACGCACACCCAAATACTCGCAAAAAAACATACTCGGGTTTACGCTTAAACAAGAGTTCTAGTGGAGTTTTAAGACTTGTCACTCGACTAGGGGTACGATTAATCAAGAAAACAGCTGCTAGGAACGCCTCATCCCAATATTTGAGAGGCATGTTTGCATGAGCCAATAAGGTAAGACCCATGTCAACAATATGACGGTGTTTGCGCTCGGCTGAACCGTTCTGGTGATGAGCATATGGGCAAGACACATGGTGTTCGATCCCAATACGGAGAAAAAACGAATTTAGCTTCTGATATTCACCCCCCCAATCGGATTGAAGGGCAAGAATCTTCCGATTAAACAAATGCTCAACATAGTTCTGAAAGTCATGGAAACGAGCAAAAACATCAGATTTGTTTTTAAGGAGATAAATCCATGTAAACTTGCTATAATCATCAACGAAGCTTACATAATATTTATTGTTTCCAACAGAGGCACAAGCTGGCCCCCACACATCTGAAAACACTAGTTCTAGAGGAGCACTAGAAACACTAGTTGACCTAGGATAAGGGAGTTGATGACTCTTCCCTTTTTGACACGCATCACAAACAGATTGCGCAAAATCATCCTTTACACAAGGAAGTTTATTGTGGCTAAGAACATGTTGAACTATGTTGAGGGAGGGGTGTCCTAGACGCCTATGCCATCGAGATGTCGATGGCTTATTGACTCCAAAAGCTTGAATTGAAGAAGATGATGTTGGCACAAGGGGGTAGAGACCATCACGGCATCTACCTTGAAGCATGATTCTCCTCGTGCCCCGCTCCTTAACGAAAAAATCAAAAGGATGAGTTTCAAGGTAAGCATTGTTGTCTCGAACAAACTTATGAGCGGAAATAAGATTTTTCGTGGCTTTTGGAACATGTAAGATGTTTTTGAGAAGGAATTTATCACAAGGGGCATGAATAGTTGATTGACCAACATGTGCTATATCCATACCTGATCCACTCGCCGTATGGACTTGTTCATGGCCGTGGTAGCGATCCCTCATGGTGAGCTTGTCTAGCTCACCCGTGATGTGATCCGTCGCCCCGGTGTCAACGACCCATGGCTGCGGCTGGTCGTTGTTGTAGGAGTACGTGGTGACAGCTCCGGCCACCTTCTCTTCTCCGTTGTAGTCCTTGTGGAAGTGTTTCCAACACTTCAGCGCCGTGTGCCCATACTTGCTGCACACCTGGCACTGTGGGCGCGGATTGCCATTGGCGTCGAACGGCTGCTGGCTGCGATTGGCTTGGTTGGTGTAGTTGCCACCGCCGCGGTCACCACCGCGCCCGCCATCTCCTCTGCCACGACCGAAGCCGCGACCGCCACCGCCACGATGCCCGTAGCGCCCGCCACGGGACGCCAGAGCGACAGAGGACATGCCTCCACCGCCACCAGGAGGACCACCACCTCCACCGTAGCTGAAGGCGGTGTTGACACCGGCAGCACCCGCTCCTCCGTTCTGAAGATCAAGACGGTTCTTGAAATTGAGAAGATGGGAGTAGAGTTCAGAGAGGGTCACCGTCTCACTCTTGGTAGTCATGGCGGTGACGAGTGCGTTCCACTCGGAGTCGAGGCCGGCGAGGACATAAGACGCGAGATCGTCGTCCTCCATCTTGGAGCCGGCCGCCGTCATGGCGTCACCAAGGCTCTTCATCTTGGCGAAGTACTCCGCCACGCGCAGATCGCGCTTCTGAGTCGTCGCCAATTGCATCCGGAGCTGCATCACTTGCGCTCGAGATTGCGACGAGTGCATCGCTGTCAATGCTTCCCAAACGTCGGCGGCGGTCTCCAACGACGCCACCTGCATGAGTACCTCTCGTGACAGAGAGGAGTTGAGGAAGCTCAATACGTGCTGGTCCTGAGAGACCCACGTAACATAGGCCGGGTTGGGGATGACTTGCACCGTCTTCTCCCCCTTCTTGTTCTCCACCTCCACCGAGATGGTCTCCGGCGGCTTGATCACCGACCGATCTAGAAACCCGGTCAGCTGGTTCGACCGTAGTGGCGGCATGACCTGCGCCTTCCAGAGAAGGAAGTTATCCCTCCCAAGCTTCTCGGTCACCGCACCATGTTGCAGTCCGCCGCCGGCACCTGAGGATGAAGAGCTCGACATGGAAGAGATTGGCTCTGATACCATATCACGAAATCAGGTTTGGGGTGTTCGGCGTAACCTCTAGGGTCGCCGTGTATTCTGTATATATATCACCATAGAGATTACAACACGGTTTAAACAAACCGATCTATCAACAACAACTTGGAGTTATCTACTCCTAGACTATCTTGGAATACAAGTCTAAACTACGTACAGTACACGTACATGTTTAACATAGAGGACCACATGACACACATTTGAGCAATTTTTCCAGCAAACTTTCAGACCTTGAGACCAGAACTTACTCCCCGACCATACCAAACTACACATGCAAGCTAGAGTGCGTAAATTCTCACAAATCGGTGCTGTCTTCCCTGGTGCAGACTAACAAATGCACACACATGTTCCTGGGATTTCGCAATAACATACAGAAGATGAGCATCTGCAGGAACCAACCAATCATGACAAACCAGCAAGGTTTGGACAAAGTGAGATTACCACGATGCCATATTTTATGGTGATGCTCGAGGTCATCCACGACCGAGCAAAAGGTTCTTCTCTGGCAACAAGAGAATCAAAAGCACAACCGTGTACCTGACATGACTTCCTTGTCTTGCCTTCCTACCAGTACCATGCTAGCAGAGGTAGTTGGATGCCCCCAATATGGAGCCTGCTCATTGTGAGGTAGATTTGTGTCCATCCCGACAAGATATGTCCAGCTAACCTTGTAATATATATAGAGTTATTAGCATAAAACCGCCACATTTGCGGCAAATTTTCCCAAAAACAACCACCGGTTGTCCAAATCGCAGAAAACCACCACATTTGAATTCTATCGTAGCAATGCGCACTGATAACGCTTCGCGGACGAATTGACAGCGATTACAAGTTTTGGGCCCACCCGTCAGGAAGTGTCGTAACGGAAGCAACTAACGGCTCGCTCCGACCGCGCGGATGACCTAGATCCCGAGCGGGCCCCACCCCACCGTGCTCACTCTCACTCGACACTCACTCCTCACTCACTCCGCGACGATGGCGGCGGCGAATCCTAGCGGCGGCGGCGGCCCAGTAGCAGGTGGTTCCAGGGACGGCCCCGGCGGCGATGAGATTGATGGTGAGATGGACAGCTCCGTCCTCGCCCCTGCCGTTGGCTCCCCGCAGCACCGTGCGGCCTCAGCTCTGGCGAAGGCGGTGGTAGCCTCTCCTGCGCACCTGAGCCACCAGTGGACCTCACCATTTGGTGGCGTCGAGTAAGTACTCCGTGCCCACTCCTCCAGTTGTCTTTTTCAGTAGATTTGTTGTTAGGGCGCGAGTACTGTCAGTGGAATTTCAGTGTATTTAGCGACAGTTAGTGTGCGAGTACTGTCAGTAAGTAAGAATAATTAATACTGTTTTTCTTTGTAGTTTGGATGATGAAGTGTGGGAAATTAGGTTCAATTTTGTGGGGGAAGATAATTTGGAGAGGACATTGTGTAGATCAGATATCACAATAATGAATTTGTTTGCTCTGCTGCACACACAAGGATATGGCATAATGGACAAGATGTATTGTGTTAGAGAAAAGGGCACTGGACTGCAAGGAGTGGAGTTACTTGACTCAATGGCTAAGGTGGATAATGTTCTTGAATGCTTAGAGAGGAAAAGGCTGCTTAATTTGACTGTTATCAGGGGCAAAACAGAATTACCAGCTGACTTTAACTTAGACACTTGTGAAACTCAGTTCCAGCTAGAAGTGCCAGGACCAATGCTGGTAGACCTTGATGGTGTTTCACACATACCTGATGAAAATATCCCTGCTGAGTTGTTCCCAGTAGCCATTGATTACTCAGATGTTATGTTTGTGGGCACACAACAGAGCAGTACTCACATGCCTGGAAAGAGGAAACATTTTCCTGTACAAGATTCAGATGATGATTCAGATGAAGACTCAGAGGGAGAGGAAGATTCAGAAGGAGATTTCATTGACATGGGTGAATACAGACCAGGAGATCATGACAAAGGGGTAGCAGAGGAGCTGGAAATAATTAATGAACTGAGAAAGAAAAGAACTGTTGATGCTGAGAGGGAGGCCATACTGAATGAAATGGAGAAGGATAAGAAAGCAAGAGAAGATCCCTTTCAACATTATGAAGGAGACACTGATGTTGAAGAATTATATGAGGAGGAGACAGGTTCAGAGGGTGAAGAACTACCTGAGCCTGATAGAGTTAAAGGAAAACAAATAATTGTTAATCCTGGGCCAACCAGTAAGGTACATCATGAGCCAGAATATAAGAAGTTTTTGGATTTTAGGCCATCATCAGATGAGGACAGCAATCCTGCTGATTTGGGTGTGAGTGATGATGATGGCTTTGTGCCAAAGCACCTATTCACATCTGGTAGGAAGAGTAGGAGCAAGAAGGCAAAGGAAAGGGTGTGGTATGATGAGAAAAGAGCCAATCCTGATGAACAACTGTGCAAAAAGATGTGCTTTGCTGATGTGTACCAATTCAGGAGAGCTCTTAGGCATTTACATGTATCTCAGCTCAGGAATTTTAGGTACCACAGGAACAACAAAGATAGAGTTATTGCAGTATGTGCTGATGATAACTGTCCATTTTTCATGGTAGGTTCACAAATTAAGCATGAGAAAACCTTTGTTCTTAGAAAAATGAATCTGCACCATTCATGTGGGGCTCATGGTGAGCATACTAAAGTAACAATTGATTGGCTGGCAGAAACTTCTGTGGCTGCTATGAGAACAGATTTCAACACCTCTGTGGACACATTGATTGAACAAGCCAAACAGAAATATGGAGTCATTGTTCCCAGGAGCAAGGCTTATAGAGCTAGAACAAAGGCTCTTAATATTGTGTTAGGTGATCATGAAACACAATACAAGAGGATTAGGGACTATCTGCAGACTGTTCTTGATACTAACCCTGGAAGCAGATGCATTGTGACAACTAAAGAGGTCTTGAACAATCCTAGCAAAAATCCAAGGTTCCATGGCTTGTTTTCTGTCTAAATGCCTCAAAAGAAGGATTTCTTAATGGATGCAGACCTTTCATAGGTATGAACATATTTAGTTAGATTATTTGATAATGAGTGACCATATTTCTTGTATGAATTTCTTTGGCACACTAATTTATTATTGATATGTGTGGTGGCAGGGTTAGATGGTTGCTTCATAAAGCTCACCACTGGTCAACAGATACTTGGTGCCACAGGAAGAGATGGGAACAATAATATTTTCCCTGTTGCCTTTGGAATTGTTGACAAAGAGGATACAGCTAGCTGGTGTTGGTTCTTGACACAACTAAGATATTGCATTGGTGACGCAGGGAAATTTGGCAATTACACCATCATTTCAGACAGACAGAAGGTTAGTATGGCAGCAGTTATAGCATTACTTGTGTTGCAAAATCCATGATTATATGTACAGTTACTTACATACACAAATTGTTACACAGGGTCTTCTAAAAGCAGTATCTAAAGTGTTCCCCAACTCTCCACAAAGGTTTTGTCTTAGGCATATTTTTGCAAATTTCCAACAAGCTGGCTTTAGGGGTCAAGAACTAAAGAAGCACATTGATGCAGCAAGCTATAGTTATACCAAAAGTGGCTTTGACCAGGCAATGGAAGCATTGAAAGCAGACTGTGAGGAGGCATATAATTGGTTGTCTCAAATACCTGTTGAAACTTGGGCTAGGTTTGCATTTGATTATAACTGCAAAACAGACCTTGTGTCAACAATCTTAGTGAAGTTTTCAATAAAATGATCTTGGATGTAAGGAGCAAACCAATCTGGACAATGGTTGATGGAATAAGGACAAAGCTTATGGTGAAGTACTGTGGTATAAGAGCCAAACAAGATAGTACAAGGTGGGATATAACACCTTTCTACTGTGAAAAATTGGAGGAGGCAAAGAAGTACTCTAGGTACTGCAATGCTGTGGCTGCTGACAAAGCACTAGGTCTATGGCAAGTAAGCAGTGGTGACAGAATTCACCCTGTGAACTTGATTGCAAAAACTTGTGGCTGCAAGAAGTGGGATTTGACAGGTATTCCCTGTAATCATGCCATTTCTGCTATAATGAAAGAGAAAAACCATCCAGAAGACTATGTGCTAGATTTCTTTAAGAAGCCAATGTACTTTGAGGCATACAAGCATGTTGTTTACCCTGTCCCTGGGCCTGATGCATGGACAAAGACTGATACTCAGGACATAGATCCACCTCCAAGCAGACCAAGGCCTGGAAGAAAGCAGACAAAGAGAAGGAAAGGTCTTTTTGAGGTGCCAGCACCTAAGGATTCATCTAGGATTGGCACTATCACTTGCAAAAATTGCAAAAGGACAGGCCATAGGTTCTCTAACTGTGACATAACTCTCAAGCCTGAGCTACAGATAAGGAAGGCACAACATAAGGTATAAGTACACAGTATGGCTTTCAAATATTTTCCATAACATGAAAATGCTGACATTTCTTCTCTCTTAGTCTAATAGGCACATCTTCCCTGAGGATACAACACCTGGAGCACCTACAGCAAGGGCATCAGCACCTGGAGGTTCATCACCACATTCTGCACCAGCTGCAAGCCCACCAAGGACAGCACCTGTAGAACCTGTAGCACCTGCAGCAAGGGCATCAACACAGAGGGCTTCAGAAGCCAGGGCATCAACACAGAGGGCACCATCAGCAGAGCCATCAAGTGTTACAATCTCATCAGCAGCAGCAGCAGGAGGAAGGGCATCATCTGGTCCAAGCTACTCAGCTCCAGCAGTAACAAGGGCACCCAGGGCAGCTGCAGCTTCTTCTTCAGGTCCAACAAGATCAAGCAAAAGGAAGAGGACTCTGAGTGGAAGATTGAAGGGTTACTTCACAGCATCTGGAAATTATTGATGCTGATGTGTGTTTGAAACAATGGTTCTTTTTAATTCGCAGCAAACTATGTTTATGTTGTTAAGTGTCTACAACTCTGTCAGTGTGCATTACTATCTTAAGTAAGACTATGTGTGTTTGAATGGGTACTTAAGACTGTCTGTAAGACTATTCAATCTATCTTAAGTGATTTGGTGAATTTTCCTAGCTATTAGCAGTTACATTTACTGTTATTTAACCCTACCTTAAGTGCCTTGGTTAATCTATCTTAATTGACTTGCTGACCTATATGAAGTAGGGTTGTCGAGAACCGATACGCTTCTCGACAACCAAAAATGCTCATCTTACCTATATGAAGTAGGGTTGTCGAGAACCGATACGCTTCTCGACAACCAAAAATGCTCATCTTACCTATATGAAGTAGGGTTGTCGAGAACCGATACGCTTCTCGACAACCAAAAATTCTCATCTTACCTATATCAACTAGGGTTGTCGAGAAGCGTCTCGGTTCTCGACAACCTCTAATCATTCAGGTTAGTATTTTAAAAATCAAATATGTATAATATGACAACACTTCATCACAGAACTAGGATCACACAATTACTAACAAATATTATGGTTCAACATAGCTAGGATCAAAGAGTTCTCATGTTCAAACATTCAGTGCCAGAAACTACTTAATTCCACATTACATGTTCCAACATAAATTAGGCAAATATTACATATAAATCTGCCCTAATCACTCTTTTATCATTCATTTAGTCCTCACATAAGGCCTTGATTGTCTTCAGCTTGCTTTCTCCTTTGCCTTCAGCAGATCAAACAACATGTACTCCACCTTCCTCTTCTCATCCTTAAGTTTCTCTCTTTCACCAACTCACTCTTGCTCCTTCACTTTAAGCATTTGAATTTCCTGAAGAAGATGCTGCCTTTGCTTCTTCACCTCCTCCAATGCCCTCTCTTCTTTTTGCATCATCTTGATATGCTCCTTGTCACAGTTGTGAAGATTTTTCACCAACTCAAGCTCAGCCAGTAGCTTCTCCTTCTGCAGCTTCACCTCCCTCAGCTCTTCCTCCACCAGAACCCTAGCATACTCAGATATTTCAAACTTTTGTTTATCATTGCCTTGCATTATCTTCTTCATATTGTTAGTCCTGATCCTTCTGTCTGTGGTCTCCAACATCTTGTTCATGTCACATATCATAGTAGAGTGTTTCTCTTCCAGCATTTCCTTCTCTTTTACAAGATTCTTCACCACTAAAGAATTCTCATAGTTGGTTGAAATTAAACTTGCTTCACTATCCTCATACATTGCCCACAGTTTAGAAAGACAGTTTTGCAAAGTGTCAGGCCACTCCCCATCAATCCAGTCAACAAAGCCACAGTTCTCAACTTGCTGCCATACAGAAATACAGAGAGCAATTAAATACAAAGCCACAATTCTCAACTAGTTCACTAGGGAGTACTTGCCGAAATGATTACATACAGATATACAGTCAGGGAATTCATGAACTAGCTGACAAGCAAGATAAATACAGAGACGTAACACATCGGGGAGAAGTGCATCACTCACATTCTGAATGGGGCAGACTAGGAAACGTCTTCCTGTGTTGCTGCCTTCGAACGCTACCTGTCTGTCAGGCTTGCATTTGTGCACGCGACAGACAACAGAGCTAGCGACGTCGATGCCGAAGAAAGACGGGTCACGGATGGAATCAGGTGCGTACTCCATATCGGTGCTCTACAAACCAGTACGAATCGATCAAAATACATGACAAATCGAAGAACAATCGAAATTCCCCAAACCGTAACCCTAAAATTCGCACGGAAGAAAAAACTCACATCGGTGAGATATGTCCCTTCGGAAGTCTCGTCGCCGTCGTTCCAGCTTGGCATTCCGCCGGAGCAGCGCGGCGGACGCGGAGATTTGCGCGGCGAGGACGGCTTCCTTCTCCGGCGGCGACGGTGGAGCTCGCTGAAGAACAGAGAGAGTGAGTGTCGAGTGAGAGTGAGCACGGTGGGGTGGGGCCCGCTCGGGATCTAGGTCATCCGCGCGGTCGGAGCGAGCCGTTAGTTGCTTCCGTTACGACACTTCCTGACGGGTGGGCCCAAAACTTGTAATCGCTGTCAATTCGTCCGCGAAGCGTTATCAGTGCGCATTGCTACGATAGAATTCAAATGTGGTGGTTTTCTGCGATTTGGACAACCGGTGGTTGTTTTTGGGAAAATTTGCCGCAAATGTGGCGGTTTTATGCTAATAACTCAATATATATATATGTGAAACCTCTCACGTAGTCAATAGATCTGCACAAGAGACGGAAACTAAAATCAATGATATGAATATAGCATTAAAACAAGACCCGGTATAGAAGGCATTGCATGTTCAGTTATTGGCAACCTAGTGTAGAAGAAAAGGAGAGTAAATGATAACAGAATGGAAGGCCATGTTATGCAAACATTGAACAGTACACTTGTGAATTTTCTTCTTAGTTAGGAATGAAGAAGAATGAAGTATTCTAGCTAGTTGAGTAATATGATTTTCGAGTATGTAACCAAATAGAGAAAATTCACTATGTT